>OU892278.1:34325425-34925425 GCA_917834065.1 Ceutorhynchus assimilis | reverse complement strand
ATATCCTAATGACAGGTGAATTTTTGTAATAATATCTTGGTCATTGGCTATTAACCAAGCAAGATATTTACTACTTACAGAAATAATACAAATAATCTCCTATATTGTCAATAATTTCAAAACATTTATTTTCTGGACTTCAAAATTCCATCAAACGACTACAAAGCCGAGTTTGAGGTTATGATTGCGAATAAAATGCAAGGTTGCCAAAGCTAAACAACACTTAGTTAAGTTTTATCAGAAAGACGGTGGTGGAAGGCAAATTTAATTAAGCGCCGCATACGTTTTGAGGTTCGCTTAGGTATTCTCAGCTTAGAGCTTTATTGGTGGAAACGGCCTTAAAAAACTAGCATTATAAATACTATAGGGCCAAATTCCGCGTGTTGCTAAATTCATCAAAATAGTGCACCGCCAAGGATGCGGTGATTATAATTCACTAATGCCAATGCCAAACCACAGCTTGTCAATCCCTTTTTAATTTAACAACACTGCTTTTTCTACCATTCCACCACGGTGCCTACACTAGCTGAATTTAGCCACACGCGGATTATGGACCAACTGGTAAGTGTCTGGTTGTTGCCTAGCAGGTACTTTCTATTCTGTAGTGCATAGAAAGTACCTACCTGCTAGGTAACAACCAGACGTTTACCAGTCGAGACAAGAAGACAACGCAGAGAACAAAGCACTGAGACCTCAGCCGTCTATAACTAAGAGGCAGGCCTAGGGGAAAAACCTCTAATGCATGTATGACACGATCTAGAGAGACTACTACGCGTTTTGGTCGTGTTAGTAGACCTCCGCGGTGTGGCTGTGTAGATGACACTGAAAGATAGACAGCATTGCTCAAGCTGTAAACGAGTTAATAGTAGTTTTAGTGAAGTTGAACATTAACAGTGAGACATTGAACTTGAACTATCAGTAAATTTGTATTAACATTTAATAGTTGCATTGATAGCTGTTTTACTGTGTTTTTAACATTAACAGTTAGACATTGAAACAGTGTGTTCCCAGTGTGCTCCCAAAAGGGGGATGTGGCGTAAAGATAGTGATCGGACGCGTCCCCGAACTATGCCATGATGGATGCCTGTTTAACATCCTGGTACCTGTCATAGAAACGTAACGTAGGCGGGGTACTGGGAGGGAAGGTAACGTCAATAGAAAAACAGCGGAAGTTATAACGGGCACGCAGGGTTCGCTTGGAACTCGGGCCAAAAGCTCCAGCACAGCACAAAGCACAAGGTGAGAACTATTGAACATTATCACTACAACCTAGCAGGTACTTTCTATTCTCTAGTGCATAGAAAGTACCTACCTGCTAGGTAACAACCAAACGTTTACCAATCAGTTCATAATTTGGCCCTTAATAATAGTACTAAGGTCAGGTTCTGGAAAAGTAAATGAGCTTGAAATTTTTCTCCGACCTCTCCCCCCCCCCCCGGCCCTTCCTAACGTTACCCCCCCCCCCCCCCAGAAATGTAAAGTATCTACGCCCTTGATTTTGGATGGATATGTCAAGCGATATTCAAAATATATCATCCAAATTGCTATGTTTGTGAGCCGTACTGAACAAAATGATGTGTTGATGCCACATAATGGTTATGCTAGAGAAAGCTATCTTATAGTACAAAATTATTCCTCTGAATGGCTTGAAATAATATTCCTAATAAACAAAACTGCTTCTGAAATCATTCTACATCTCAAAGTTTTGCTTGCAGCGTCTGGTATGATGTGCCATTTTTTTTATTATCTAAGAATTTCTCCAAAGAGTGGATTTTTAGGTTTTGTTCGATTTCTCCTAAATATCCCCGCAGTCATAGTCGAGCCGAAAGTTCGGTTCAAACCAGGGATGGGCATCTACGCGTAAATAAAGATTGTCTACGTCTGATGTAAACAACACGTAGACAATGTAAACTATGTAATCTATGTAGACAACGTGTAAAATATGTAGGTAGACAACGCGTAAAGTATACAATTTCTGACAGTTGGCAGGCCTTTAAGGTTATGTTTCTGTTTTTGCTTTGTTTTGTTTTTTGCTTTGTAAAGTTAATTAAACTGCGGATAATGTCTAATTTGATACAATATAAATTTTATGCAATCCAAACTTTCAAAAAAATTACTCAAATTTCAAATTTTCTGTTGTCTACATAGTTTACATAGTCTACATGGGAAAAAGTGGATGTAAACAATACGTAGACAACGAGTAGACAAACCGCGTAAAGTAGATTTCATAGTCTACGGCACATCCCTGGTTCAAACCTATCACTGTTGGTATATAAGAGCACTGCTGTTTCTGGTATTGATATTATAACGTTAATTACATACATACATAACATTAATGATAAGTATTTCTTTCCCGTAACCCTCCTTGCTTGAAACTAGCAGCAACCAAAATCAAAACAATGTTCAAGTAGATTTTGAAAGAGACCTATATATTGATTCTACTGTTAATCAAAGAGTCATACACATTGTTCGATTACCAACCCACATAACAGTGAAAGAACATTCATATTCTCAGAATATTCCCTCAAGCTGCTTTTTGGTATGTTTTTCTAGGAATGTCTAATGAATATTCTAAGATTGTTTCGATTGAAATATTCATTTTGGGATGTTCTATTTATGTACTAGGAATGTTGCTTCTATGCACCTACCTGAAAGATTGTGCTAAGAACCTACTTTATATAACAATCTTTGAATATTGTCATACGAACATTATTATAATGTACCCTAAAAAATGTTCTTTCGGCTAATATCTCTATCAAGTATTAAGAATATTCCTACCAAGTTGTGCTGAGAAGTTTATGTAGGTAGGTAACCATGATAAGAATATTTTCATATTGTTCACCTAATTATCTAAAGTACCGACTCAAAAATCTTGATTTAACAATTAAACAATAATGCTCTATCTAGAACCTACTAAGAATATTATAGGTATATTCTTTTTCTTTTGCTTTGTAGGACTTCCAAGAGAGGGAGCCACGCGCTATTAAAGATCTACATCTTGCCTCGCGTTTTAATCACCTTGGAACCTGTTTCTCTCAGTTGGCGTGCTTCGACGAGAGCATGAAAAGCTCGAAACCGGAGCTTTGGTTAAATACTTGTGTTTTCCAGAGAAGTTTTCCAACAATACTTTCACTGCCTTTAATATAAAAGGGCTGAAAGGAGCATTATTTGGAACTGGAAGCGAAAATTAACATTCCAAGTATATCCTTAGAATCAACCAAGAATGTTATGTCTAGGATGCATATTGAGAATGATATATGTAGATATATTCTAAGAATATTCCAAGCATATTGGTATAATATTATTTTGAGAACATAACTATAATGTCATAGAAACATTCTTTGAATGTGAGAATATACATTTCGAGCAAATTTTTAGAATCAAACAGGAATATTCTTTTCAGGATGTACTGAGAATCTCATAGGTATATTCTAGGAATATCCTAATGGATTTCCCAAGAAGTTCTTGGGTATTGCAAACAGTATTTCTACAATCTTTTCTCAGAACATTCTCAGGACATTCGCAATGGTTTTGGCGAACATTCTAGGCACATTCCTCCTAAAAAAAGAACATTCTTGATACATTCTAAGGATGCAATTTTGTTATGTGGGAACTAAGTTGAAAAATTAGGTTATGTGAAGGTTTGCTTGATTTTAAATTTAAGTTTCCATTCCCAAGAAAAGTAGATGTTGGAGTTGACAATAGAGGGTGCCTCAGCGGAATGAACACAATATGGCCGTTGGTATGATTATTACCTAAATAAACAAGTTAAATATAAAATATCTTAATTGTTAGAAAAAGGAGACAAAATCACATTATATACCTAAGTGAGGTTAGCTGGTTGCCTAAGCGTGGACAAGGGAGAGCACTGAAATTCCTTATCTATTTCTTATGCCGCTACCGAGTCCGGAATTGAAATATTGTTCTCGAGACTCGTATCATTCTCTTTCCTCCTTCTTTCCAAGTTCCTGTTTCACCATTGGGTTGTCATTTTATTTATTGTAGATTCTTCTGCTTCAGAGAGCATCGGCGACACAATTTAACGGTGGGATGAACAAAACAGGTGGTGCTTCATTTATTATACCACACCTCTCCGCTTTCAGCAATTAGTCGGCCACCCTGTTAGCGGAATTCGTCGTTCAGTAGTCATTTCAATTGAAACTCGATTGATTCAAAGAGTCTCATATTGAGCCATGTTGAGAAGTTTTGCACCTGAATGAAACAAATTCCCACAAAAACTTATTTTATAATTTCTTTTGCAACATTTGTCATGAACTAAAATCTCTACCTCGAATCGACGACGACTCGAGCCCAAACTTCGCTTCGGGACGGAAAATTCGGACTATACGGGAGACAGCAACAGAGAACGATAATTCATACAAAAAAAATGTTGATTCGATTGATTTGCGGTTGAAATATATATTCCTGTTTGTCAGAAATAAAAATATGTATATGAATTTGCAATGCTACACCATCTATATTAGTAGACATTTCAAGAATTTGCCAGGGTAGGCGTGAGGCCTAAAACTTATCTTTCCAATAAAAATGTTTGCATTTTTCAATTCACTTCATTCTCCACTTTATTTCCATTTCTACCTGTATCGATGTAGATGATCACTAGCCTCATCTCAAACATGACGTACTTATAATCTAAATCTTAATACAAACGATATTTACCAAAGGTATGGTTGACATATAAGGGTTAAGCACACACGTATACGTGAATATTCCTCAAACACTACGCCCACATAGTGTCTACTAATCCCGGGGCTAATCCAAAACATAATTTTCGAACAATAATGGCGAATCTGTCAACAAGGCTCGGATATATAGTCACAATGCAAAGGCTGTGTGTTGCTTTAAACTAAACTGGATTTGTCCAACTAATTTCGGAAACAAACTAAGCGACCGTTATGAATATAAGCAAATATGAGTCTATTTGCATAGAATGAGTAGGTACATATTTAAATCCTGAAAAGTATTAGTAATATTTGATAAAATATTATTATTTTTAGCTTTGACTTACGTCGAGGTATCTAATTCTGTTAAAGATTGCTGCTTGGCGGATAATGATTATCAAAAATTAATCATCTCTTAGAAAAAGTAATTTAATTTTCATATTAAATAGTTAAACTGTTTACCTAATGAGTTTTGTAAACTGCGAAACGCTGTTGGTAATTTATCTTAATTCGTAGTAAGAGATGTTCAACTGGAGACGACGTTTTCAGTTAACGGATTTAATTCAAATGATTTAGGTTTTAGGTGTCAAAAACACTTAGGGCGGATATACTTATAAAATTGAATGTTCATCGTGATATGTGTGTTTGTGCGTTAATGCTCGATAGAGTAAATCAAAAGAATATGTGTGCAGAGATGCATATTAATTGGACGTATGCAAAATAGGGGATTTTCGCTTTTGCTTCTAGCAATAAGAGGAAAGTTTCAGAGGGTTTGTTGCCAGAAGTTTGCGTTTTGCGAGTAGATTATAGGACATTAAACATGAAATTGTATCCACTAGTCCCAGTATATTTTGAGCCTATTGTGTATTCAAGAATTGGTTTGAAATACTGGGGATACATATATATTGTTAGCTAAGTATTGATTTCCAATATAACACTATTTAAAAAAGAAGCCAGTACTATATCTCTCACAAATTGAATTATTTTTTCCGTCGCGAAGTCAACATATTATAATTCAGGCTTTGTTAATCTTTTACAAAACAAAATACCTAGCTCGGATTACGCGCCTCACTCTTGTAATTTTCAATTTCGACAAGACACTTTATCCTGCCAAGAGCCATCCAGATCACCCGTACTTTATGTTTATTCTCCTTTTCCCCCAAATTTTCCGTTTCTAATTTAATTTGTTTTGTTGGGACCATTAGGATTTGGGCTAATGTCTCGTACTTCATGCATAATTATTTATAGGTATATTATAGGTTCAATGTTCAAAGTTATGAAGATTTTAATTAATTCTACTTAACTGAAAACTCTCATTTGTAGGTATAATTTTTTTTTTCTTCCAGAGATGAAATTGTTTCAGAAATTAGCAAGTCCAATAAAAAGGTTTACAGCTCAGGCACAAGAATTTTCTTAGTGCCAAACTGAAATCGTAAAAGGTACATAAAACCCGAAATTGCAGGTTTGTTTAATTTCGGAGAATGGCATTTCTGAGCAAAAGCAAATGTGGGTTAATGAAAATTGGATTTTCTGCTTGGTTAGACATTGTTATAAAGTGTAGGTAACAAAAATAGTTATTTATGTTATTAGGCCAAGAAGTAGGTCTTTTGTGATGAGCTTAACGCTTAACGTTTGAGCGGAGCACAAAAAACCTTTGGGGTCGATGGCATAGAACATTTTTATCTTCAAAGGACTACAGTATTTCCTTTCGCAGCTAAATCACTGCTTTTTTTCATCCATATTCGGAAAAATAAATGGCTGCCACTATAATTTACGACGTATGTCAAATCTGTTTACTTCAAATATCAAATCAATATTAGTTCACTCGGAACACATTCCACTGCTCGGAACAAGAATGAAGATATTAGTGGAAATTATGTATGGAGCCAATTCCCGAATAATCCCGAACTTGATCGTGTGAGACGATAATGCAAAAGTAATTACAAGAACATGATAGCGCTGATTGAAGGTGCTGCCTCTGGTGAGAAAAAAAAAAACGAACAAATCTTTCCAGTTACTTCTGTGTCAAGTGTTGACATCAATAAAATTCAAATCATAGACCGCTCAAAGATAATAGTATATTGTTTGATTAGGAGTTAAAGTGATACTTTTTGTGGCGAGACTAAATGTTTGACGGCCGAACGTAGTGAGGCCGACAATTTTAGACGAGCCACAAAAAGTGCTTTTCTCCGAATAAAACATGCTATTTTTTCCGCAAACGGTGTTCAAAGCGATGAAATCTAGGAAATTTCTGTGACGTCACTTTTTTGTCCGACCGTGAGCGTACAAAAAAGTACTTTTTTGTACGCTCACGGAACGCGCAGATAAAAAAGTAACCAAAAAAATGACGCCTGTAAAGTCAAACTTCAACATTGAGAATTGGGGTTAAAAAAGTCGTCATTTTTTGACGTTTGCGGAAAAAATACATTTTAAATAGGCATGTCTTTTTGATGAAGGTTTATTGCATTAAACACGAGATTAAACATTAAACATCTATCAAGATTCAAATATTTATAATAAAATATATATTTTCCTTTAACCTGCTCACACTCAAGCTTTTCCTTCAATTCGTGTAAGGTTTTAATTAACCCAGTTTTATAGCAACACGTCGGGGTCATAAAGGTTCTTTTTCTAAATTAAACTAATTGATATAGAAGGCCTTCATTTTCTTTTTATAACTCTCTTTATTCTGTTGATGAACATGTTATGGCACAGTATTCGTGAGAAATCTTGATTGGAAATGATCTAAACTTGGTATGTGGAAAACGAATGAAAATCCTTATTGATATAAAAAGCGTCGCGCAATCGAAGTTTCCATGATGTTTTTAATGCGTTATTTAGAACAATATCACAGACTTCTTTCACAAAGGCCAACCAATAGGAGCGGAGAGCTTATGCGACCCCTTCAGAGAATCCCGGTAATTGGCCGCAGAAAATTTAAAAAAAAAAGCTAATCCCTTTCCAGATTCCTTTGTTTGACCCCGGCCCTACTTTGCACATGAAGTACACATTCATGCAAGTCTGGCATTTTCAATGGCTTCCCATTATTGCGTGTTTGTGCCGGGAACATGAAACTTGTTGAATGGAAGTGACTTGGCGAAAACACGGTGTAACACTAATCTAAAGTTTATGTATTCGTTTGTAAAGGTGCTATAGCCTCTGAAAAGCGATGGATATTTTTAATTGTTCTGCAAAATTGCTTATAGGCAAAATATTCTTTTTCAGGCATTATGTTTATATTTACATTCTTGCTGCGCGTCTATCCAAACTTAGAATCAAATGAAGAAGAGAGTTTGGAGCGAACAGCTTTTTCTTCAAAGACATCGGAGCTTTCCAAGTTTAGGTGATTCACGAATGTGAATAATTATTCAGGGATTATTTATAAATTTTGCTAGGTAGGTACTTACTTGAAGATATTTATATTTTTCACAAATGCATTCGAAACAACCGTAAATAGAACTAAAACACTTTTCGGGGGTGATACCACGAGTGCTAAAAAATTACCCATAATATTTCAGGATTGCGTTTTTTCTGTAATTCCACGAGTCTGAGGACGGAAGAAATTTGCAAAGAAAACACGCATTAGTGAAAAATTATTTGGTTCATTTTAAAGCTCGAGTGGTACCTATTTAGAGAAATATTTCACGAATTCTAAAACATAATTTTACCAACAAAATCAAATAATGTATTTTTATCCCATTTGGACGTTTGACATTGTTGGTGGGACATCGGAAGCTTATGAAATTTAAAATAAAAATAGGGGTCCGTATTTAAAAAAATGAAGCTGATGATGGTGACCCAAAAACGAAACGTTAAATTTTAAAATTGATAATGTCATCCTGTAGAGTAGAAAAAGTGGTAACGAAGAAGTGACATTTATTTTGAAATATCTTCTCAAATGAGCTCAGGTAAAAATAAAATCGATTTTGCAAAATCTCGGTTTTTTCCGGATATCTCGGAAATAGGTCGAAACTTTTCAAATTTCAAAATACCACTTAATTGAGCGTCAAATTGCGCAACTTTTTCCTAATCTAACCAACATTGTACCTCCAACCATTCTCCAGATCCTACTGCTATCCCATCCTTATCTTGAACACACTGTATAAAAACTTCTACATGAAGAAAAGTGTGGAAATTTGAAAAAATCAAAATCGGCTCCAGGAAGGCCTAATGTGGTGGTCCAAGAACTGACCAGAAACCAGATAAGAAAGAAAGTACATGCGTTTTATTTCAATAAGGAAATCCCGAGCACTAAGTTTCAGGTTATATTAAATATATCGTGTACGTATTTCCAAATATGCGTGTTGTATTTACAGAGCAGTGTTAAATAGAATACACCGAATAGTGTTAATGTACAGGATGGAACAACCTGTTTTTTGTATGATTTTTTGGAAAGTCGCATTTTTTACGACTAGTCTGTTGAAAATATTTGATAGTTTGATAGTTATTTTTATTTTATTTTATTTTATTTTCTGATGTTTCATCCTTAACTTTTTCAGCTTAACCTATTTAATTTAATGGGAGGTATAGGTAATCACCATTCCTCACAAACCTATGAAATTAAACTGGTAAAACTAAAATTATTGAGGGTAAACATTAAAATAAAATAAAAATAGCTATTGGATCAAATATTTTCAACCAGAATAGACGTGAAAATGTGCGACTTTTCCAAAAATCATACAAAACACATTAAAAAACTGTTCATTTATGGCGTAACTCTTTAGTTTTGGAGACTTTGGTTTTGGTTTCTAATGATTTTTATTGTAGACAACGACAAACGAACATCAACCATCCCATCAGCGCATCAGCACGCCTGGAACTGATCACTGTCACACTAAAGAAGGTAGAGGACGGAGGGCTTGACCCGACACACTACTGGGTGTATAAACGTTCGTCTACCGCGTAAATTGTAACGCTCTTTTGTCGAAAGAATGTTCATAATTTGTGCTCGACTATTGCTCAGTGGTAGTTTAGCTTGGGGTGGTCCTTGGTGTTGGTACAGTAGAGAGAGGGCGCCACTAGTTTGTATAAATAATTTTGATTACCAAGGAATAGCCAAACTAGGCACTATTCCATTAATTAGTTATTGTTTAAAAAGATAAATTCAAAAAAAAAAAAAAAATCTGAAAAGGTAAAATAAATCCAAAATCCAATAGCTATCTGACATTCAACCCATTCAATAAAAACACAAGCTTTGGAATTCTAAACACAATTATTTATTTAAGTTAATTGTCATTAAAAAAGTTTGTGACAAGATGGCGATTTTTTTTTTATTTAAAGAAAATTATTGTCTAGTATCCAAGTTTTTTTTTTTAAATCATTAAGCAGCCTTCTAAAAGCAAAACCCAATATAAGTATTAATAGTAAGTATAATAAGATTGAAATTTAAAAACAATCATTTGATACCCATGATAAAATTTACCTAAGTACAAATGATGGAGTCACAATATCATTAACCTTTAATTTTTGACCCAAAGTCAATCAAATCAATAGAAAACAATTTATTCAATGCAGAAAGGTAATAAATAATCCTTAGGCAGTTATAAATATCAAAAACCTGCTACATGAAATCAAGGCTTCACGGTTTCCGGAAGAGCTCTTACCTTCTTACCTTTAAAGTTCAAAATAGGTAACCATAAAACGTAAATTTAACTACCTAAAGATTTTACATTAGTTCACCTTGTGAAGCTACCACATTATTGATTTGAAACTAAAGGTCAGATTTACCTCTAAAAGTTAATGAATCCTAGATCTATTATATCGGTTAGTAATCGGTACAAAAGAAATAAATTTGGAATAATTATAATAATCCATAATGATTGGATACTAGATAAAGATAACGAAAGCGATAATAAAGGCAGTCATCTGATTACGATAATGATTAATTAATCAATAAAAAATTACAATAAACTGTAATTAGCTATTTTAGCCAAATACTAAAATAAGGTAAACAAGTCGGTAATTGATTTTATTTACAATCATACATATAATGTTGACTTTACTGACTTTTAAAAAGTTCGAAAATGTCACTTTTTTAACTTTTACTTTCGGCCCACGGGTCGAAAGTTTACTTTCGACCCGTGGGCCGAAAGTAAATGAAATTTTTAAAATTTATTGTATTTTTTGACTTTTACTTTCGGCCCACGGGTCGAAAGTAAACTTTCGACCCGTGGGCCGAAAGGAAATGAAATTGTCAATTATTGTATTTTTTAGTTTTAATTTAAATAAAAATATCAAAATTCGAATGATTGTAAATAAAATAGTATACATACCTCGGTGAAAAGTTTCATTACTGTCTCGAGATTTTAGTTTGACCTCGGCTGTGCCTCGGTCTAACTAAAATCTCTCGACAGTAATGAAACACTTTCCACCTCGGTATGTAATATACTATTATACAGATATTAATTAGCTAATCAAGCTAATCAATAGTGAGCGATAAAGAAAAAGATAATAATGATTAACAGTTATTAATATTTCTAAAGATAATTATTAGCTAATAAAGCTAATTGATAGGGAGCAGTAAAAAAGATAATAATAATAGGTAACGGTAATTATTAAGGCACAGTTACGGGACCCCTAGGTAAGTAATTATACAAGCCTGGACGAAATCCGTGGAAATTTTCATGCATTTGAGATCCAGAAGCACCAAACTGACGGAAGGCAATCATCCAATGGTCGGGGATCAATCTCTTACAAGACACAACTTTTCTTGTAGAGGGGGCCCAGACTTGCTTTAGAAATGCAGTACAGCATGGTCTCAAATTCGTCAAATTTTCACCCAGAAGTGTAGGCGCGGATTTATACTACTCTCCCAAATTGCCTGAACGGAATGAAGAAATATAAGGACTCATTTATCAAAGAGAAAAAGGGTTTACATACCTCAACGGCCGATAATAACCTCACTTTCAGAAATTTACACAAAAATCAACAATCTATTGATTTTTCAGGATACGTTCCAGCTGGCACAACTACTCACTTCTCTGGCTAGTTAAATTAATATAATTTTGGGCTCGATGGCCAAGAATGAAAACCAAAGTTTTTGGATTTCTCCAGAGACGACCTTTTCAGTCTAACTATAAAATCGAAAAGAAAAGTCCAAAGTACCCCTCTGGTTCTGTCTTTCTTCCTCTGTCCAGCCTGACGAAATTATAAAAATGACAGCGCTACCGGTTTTCAAAAAAATAACCCTAGTTAGGTTCGGAGTTGGAGTGGAGTGAATAAAACTAACCCTAATATGGTAAAAAACAGTACCCGAACAGCTGGAGTGCGAATGGAGTCACTCGAAGTGTACGGAGTGAGTAAATCGAAACCACCCTTCAATAAAATAATTTTCGGTATTAGGTTAGGAAACTAGTCAGAGAAATCATAGATGTCGCTAGGTGTACGAAATAGTACTCTTAAACATTGTTTAAATGAATCCAATACACATAGAAATAATTAAGAACAATTAAATATGTTCTTGTGACATTTCAAATGATACACTGCCCCCTTTCGAAAAAAGAAAAAAAAAATATAAGTATATATTTTTTTTGCAAGGAATACAGATACCGTCAACGAGAACAAGAAAGAGAAGGAAATTATAAAAAGGAAAGATAAATTGTAGAATTATATCGTGAATTTTTATCAAGAATTTCTTTAGCCTGATATCTAACGTGTATCATCCGTCTTTATGAAAGAAGTCATAATTGGTAGGTCACAATTGGGAAAAAGCTCAAATTTGTAAGTCAGAAGTAAGATAGGGGTCTGCTAAAGAACTCGACGAATCCAACCAAAAATTATAAACAAAAAAAAATTAATACAAAAAAAAATGAAAAAATAAAGATAAAAATAATAGGAAAGAAAGGTAGATAAAAAAAATTACAGTGAGCCAGAAGTCTGACAGTTCATTTGCAACAAGAAGAAACGGTAATAATTATTTGCAAAAAGCAAATCAAATCGGTAAGAAACTATGTACCTTTGTAACACAACAAGGTACGATACAAAAAATAATTACAATTACCATCCGGTAAAATCAGCGGAACGGTAAAAACTTTTTTTACAGATAATATTAATTCAGAGACAAATCCGAATCAAAGCGAAGGTAAGGTAAAAGAAAAACAGAAAATAATAAAGGTAAAGGTAAGGAAACATAGTAAAGCTAAGGGATGAAACGATGACAGTGACATGGTATAAGACAAAATGTCCATATCAACCAAGATACAAAGTTAACTTTTTGACAATATATACATCATGAATAAGATAATAAAATCGATAAGACAAGGGTAAGATATTATGCCTATGCAATCCAATGCATGACAAACGATAAAATGTCCATATCGATAACGATAAGGTAACTCATGATGTATTATACTTATTATCAAAACAAAAGATAGCTTGGCTAGACAAAAGAGAAAATTTTCAAATGTCCCAATTAATACGAAAATAACTTTTGACATATACATCAATAGAAAAGATAAATCGATACAACGGTTAAATATTATGCCTATGCAATCCAATGCATGACACACGATAAAATGTCCATATCGACAACGGTAGGGTGATGTATAATATCCAAGCAAAAGGTAAATTATTGATCAGAGAAAGCAAAAAATTTAAATGTCCTAATCAATATGAAGATGACTTTTGACATTATATACATCAGAGATAATTCGATAAGACAACGGTAAAATATTATGTCAATGCAAACCAATGCATGACACACGATAAAATGTCATATCGACAACGGTAAGGGGATGTATATTATCAAAACAAAAGAGAAATTGATTAGGCAAAACAAACAAAAAATTACATGTCATGACACTGAGGTATTAAATTGAATGTTTATCAGAAAGAAAACTTTACTATGAAATAGGGACGAAAATGGGGTAATTTTATGGGACTATAGGTATAGGGACGAGATTTTCCTCGGAGTGGGAAATGAGAAAAATCAAGAGCTCGCGAAGGCAGGAGCGCTGTGTTCCTATACAGTCTTTTTTTCGCCAGGATCGCTAGAAAGTACTGTCAGCTACCCATTTATTCGAGAACGGTATTTAGAAAGACTGAACGATACAAGAGATTCGAGAGAAGATAAGATATCAAAATGGTTTAGGAAAATTAAAGGTACATGAATTGTTAAGAAAATTAAAGGTATATGAATTGTTCAGTAAATAAACAACATTCAGGAAGGCTGGCCGATACGAGAAAAGGTACCTGAAGTTTGCCATTTCAAAAAAAAATCAAATTTGAGATAAGTAATTGAAAAAATACGAAATTAAACTTTCAGGGAAAAATATCAAAAGTTATTAAGTATGTTATAATGTTAATTATCAAAGAAAATATTCAGGGAAAGAGAAAACAAAATTTAAGCTGAAAAAAAAAAACTTGTGTAATTATGAAATGGTCAATATCAGATTTTTCAAGATAGTTAAAGATAGTTTACTCTAAACTGTCCAAGAATTTAAGCTAAGTTAAGCGTTGTTCAGAGGCCCCATTCAAGTTGGTCGCCAATTTATGTAACTTTTGTCGAAACAAAAGAATGTTCATAATTTGTGCTCGACTATTGCTCAGTGGTAGTTTAGCTTGGGGTGGTCCTTGGTGTTGGTACAGTAGAGAGAGGGCACCACTAGTTTGTATAAATAATTTTGATTACCAAGGAATAGCCAAACTAGGCACTATTCCATTAATTAGTTATTGTTTAAAAAGATAAATTCAAAAAAAAAAATAAAAATCTGAGAAGGTAAAATAAATCCAAAATCCAATAGCTATCTGACATTCAACCCATTCAATAAAAACACAAGCTTTGGAATTCTAAACACAATTATTTATTTAAGTTAATTATAATTAAAAAAGTTTGTGACAAGATGGCGAACTTTGTTCTATGGTTATGCCATTAAAAATTTGTGACAAGATGGCGATTTTTTTTTTATTTAAAGAAAATTATTGTCTAGTATCCAATTTTTTTTTTTTTTTTAAATCATTAAGCAGCCTTTTAGAAGCAAAACCCAATAAAAGTATTAATAGTAAGTATAATAAGATTGAAATTTAAAAACAATCAATTGATACCCATGATAAAATTTACCTAAGTACAAATGATGGAGTCACAATATCATTAACCTTTAATTTTTGACTTGAGTCAATCAAATCAATAGAAAACAATTTATTCAATGCAGAAAGGTAATAAATAATCCTTAGGCAGTTATAAATATCAAAAACCTGCTACATGAAATCAAGGCTTCACGGTTTCCGGAAGAGCTCTTACCTTCTTACCTTTAAAGTTCAAAATAGGTAACCATAAAACGTAAATTTGACTACCTAAAGATTTTACATTAGTTCACCTTGTGATGCTACCACATTATTGATTTGAAACTAAAGGTCAGATTTACCTCTAAAAGTTAATGAATCCTAGATCTATTATATCGGTAAGTAATCGGTACAAAAGAAATAAATTTGGTTTAATTATAACAATCCATAATGATTGGATACTAGATAAAGATAACGAAAGCGATAATAAAGGCAGTCATCTGATTACGATAATGATTAATTAATCAATAAAAAATTACAATAAACTGTAATTAGCTATTTTAGCCAAATTCTAAAATAAGGTAAACAAGTCGGTAATTGATTTTATACAGATATTAATTAGCTAATCAAGCTAATCAATAGTGAGCGATAAAGAAAAAGATAATAATGATTAACAGTTATTAATATTTTTAAAGATAATTATTAGCTAATAAAGCTAATTGATAGGGAGCAGTAAAAAAGATAATAATAATAGGTAACGGTAATTATTAAGGCACAGTTACGGGAACCCTAGGTAAGTAATTATACAAGCCTGGACGAAATCCGTGGAAATTTTCATGAATTTGAGATCCAGAAGCACCAAACTGACGGAAGGCAATCATCCAATGGTCGGGGATCAATCTCTTACAAGACACAACTTTTCTTGTAGAGGGGGCCCAGACTTGCTTTGGAAATGCAATACCGCATGGTCTCAAATTCGTCAAATTTTCAGTGTAGGCGTGGATTTTTAATACTCTCCCAAATTGCCTCAACGGCCGATAATAACCTCACTTTCAGAAATTTACACAAAAATCAACAATCTATTGATTTTTCAGAAAACGTTCCAGCTGGCACAACTACTCACTTCTCTGGCTAGTTAAATTAATATAATTTTGGGCTCGATGACCAAGAATGAAAACCAAAGTTTTTGGATTTCTCCAGAGACGACCTTTTCAGTCTAACTATAAAATCGAAAAGAAAAGTCCAAAGTACCCCTCTGGTTCTGTCTTTCTTCCTCTGTCCAGCCTGTCGAAATTATAAAAATGACAGCGCTACCGGTTTTCAAAAAAATAACCCTAGTTAGGTTCGGAGTTGGAGTGGAGTGAACAAAACTAACCCTAATATGGTAAAAAACAGTACCCGAACAGCTGGAGTGCGAATGGAGTCACTCGAAGTGTACGGAGTGAGTAAATCGAAACCAACCTTCAATGAAATAATTTTCGGTATTAGGTTAGGAAACTAGTTAGAGAAATCATAGATGTCGCTAGGTGTACGAAATAGTACTCTTATGGCCAATTGCACGGCTATCACTTAAGGGATATTTAATCTAAGTGGTGCTGTGAATGTGACTTTTGTTTCCACAAGAGTCACATTCAAAGCTTCACTTAAAATAAATATCCCTTAAGTTATAGCGGTGCAAATAGCCCTTAAACATTGTTTAAATGAATCCAATACACATAGAAATAATTAAGAACAATTAAATATGTTCTTGTGACATTTCAAATGTTACAAAATTTAAACGTTTTTGGTGTCCATTCAATGAGAATGGTGTAAAATATTACACATTGTCATGAAAGTAACACGGAACCAGGATATAACTTTGATTCAACACTGTATTGTGTAAGATATCAGTTTACTAAAATACTGTTGGTTAAGTGGACGGCACTTTACGAACAATGGTGTATAGTTTTTACACACATCGTGTTTACCACTTTGTCGTGTAATTATACACGGTTTTTTTTTTACTGTGTTCCTGGTAACGAGGATGAGTAATGAATAGGTATATTATATTTTTATTATTACATACCTATTTAAAAACTTTGGTTATAGACATATTAAAATAAAATTATTTAGTTCAGAATAAATTTTTGTATGTGTGTAAATAATATAATAACTTTTAATAAAAGATTTTTCAAGTAAATTACTATACTTAGGTACCTATATACAGGGTGTCCCACGGTGGATGGCGTATTAGACGTTTATGGAGAACTAAAAAGCGGATCATTTTGAAAATTTGGCAACCGGGATAACCGACCATGATCTACACTTTAAAAATATTTTTGACCATGCGAGGTTGCCGCTTCTACTCTAAACTAGTGGCAACATCACTATTTTAAATGGAACATCCCGTATTAAATTGCATATTTGGATTCTACGTAAAATTCTGAGCAGATTTCATGTGATATACCCTATACCTAAGTTCAACTGTTTTGGAAATATTGACAGTTGAAAATTGACTTTTTGCAACTTTGACAGGCTGTAAAACCTAATTGGTTAATTTTAGAGGAAAACCGATTTCACATTCCTATCTTAGATTTTGATAAACTATCATTTGACACCAACTTTGAACTTAACCGGAGATTAAATTTAACTGAAATTTTTAATCATGGATTTAATTCAAAGTTGGTGTCAAATGATAGTTTATAAAAATCTAAGATAAGAATGTAAAATTGGTTTTCTTCTAAAATTAACAGTTCAGGTTTTACAGCCTGTCAAAGTTGCAAAAAGTCAATTTTCAACTGTCAATATTTCCAAAACAGTTGAACTTAGGTATAGGGTATATCACATAAAATCTGCTCTGCTATGCAATCATATACGGGGCGTTCCATTTAAAATAGTGATGTTGCCACTAGTTTAAAGTAGAAGCGGCAACACCGCATGGTCAAAAATATTTTTAAAGTGTAGATCATAGTCGTTTATCCCGGTTGCCAAATTTTCAAAATGATCCGCTTTTTAGTTCTCCATAAACGTCTAATACGCCATCCACCGTGGGGCACCCTGTATTTCCACTAATTTATTAATAATAAGTTTTCGCATTATAGTGGAAATATATAAGTATACTAATTTACTTAAAAAATCTTTTATTAGATCATGAATTTCCACCTATAGTAGAAGCCGATTCAATAAAAATAATAACTTTTCTCTTCGAACATTAAATAATCCATTCATTCTTGCTCGATATTAAACTGAATAATGATAGAAATTCTACACGCCTCGTGGATTTCAGATCGGAATCCACGGCCTATCAACCAATCAAATTCTCCGTATTTTCGGAATACACGGGCCGCAACGAGACAATACAAACAAAACATGACTGACGTCTACTGTCAGATCACGAAACTTTCGTTTAAAAAAAAACATAAGACTTTTGATGATTGTTATTTCCTACAAAAATTATTAATTTTTTTCAAAAAGTTCGAAGAGAAAGTATAGTCTTGTAACTGTTCTAACTCACAAATAATGGCTATTATTATATGCTTGTTGAAGAATATACACACATCGTCAAAAGTCTTGGCCCCCCTAGATATTTTCAAAAACAAAGACGTTTAAGTTTTAAAACTTAGTGAAGTTTATTCTTTACTTCAACTCCAAAATACACAGACTATACATTTTTTTATTTACTTTCTATATAATGCAGTACAACAAAATAACGAAAAAATGGCAGAAATTCTTAAATTAAAAAATGATTTTTCTACGACAAAAAATGTAATGGACTAACAAAAATATACTTCAGTAGTCTGTATGATCTTCTCTTCTTTCGATCAATTGACCAACACGTCTGGGCATCCCCCTAATCAGGTTATCAATATAATCTACCGCCATGTCCCATTCTTCTTGAACAGCTGCAGTTAAGTCTTGAAGGGTTAGAGGGGGATTTTCTCGGTTGGATATTGCTCTGGAAATGTGATCCCATACATGTTCAATTGGATTCATGTCGGGAGAGTTTGCTGGCCAGTTCATTCTTCGGATATTTCCTTCCCGCAGCATGTTTTGTACCTTTTGTGTGCGATGTGGTGTGGCATTATCATCTTGAAAAATAAAATTTTCTCCAAATTCATTACGCAAGGGCTGAATGATTGGTTCAATAATGTTATCAGCATATATGGCACCTGTCATTGTTCGCTGAATAAGGATAGGTGGGGTACGGCGACCATACATTATACCGCCCCAAAACATAACTGTTCCACCTTGATAGGGAACAACTTCTCTGGCAAAAGCAAGCAAGTCGTTCTGCTCTACCCGGACCCCTCCAGACCCTTTGCCGCCGACTGTCACTTTGTAGACCAAATCGCGACCCATCCGAAAAGAGGACGTTGCGCCATTGAGGCAAGAGCCAATCTCTGTGTTCTTGGGACCATTGACGACGTGCAGCTCTATGTTGAGGTGTAAGCCTAGGCACCCTTAAAGGTCTTCTTGCCCTTGAATTTGAGGAATGTAGTCTTCTGCCTATGGTGCTTGTCGAAACTGCCCTTCGGTATGTGCGCAAAAAGTGACTTCGAAGGCCTGTTGCGGTTATTGTTCGGTTCCTCCGTGTGAAAGTAGCCATATAATGATCTTCTCTCTCCGTTGTCACTCTGGGTCTGCCACTGACCGGCCTTCTTGCAACGTTACCACTTTCCAGGAAAAGGAGCAGAATGCGCCTTACTGAAGTTTTTGGAATATTCAAACGACGTGCAATAAGATGATTTGATAAACCTTCTTGATGTAGAGCCACTATCCTTGCTCGGTCAAACTGAGAGATTTGATTTCCTGGCATTTTTCTCAAAATTTAAATAAAACTGCACTACCCGTATTTGCTTTTAAACTGTCTTAATTTAGAAACATCTGCATATTTTCTGAACAAGGCGGTTTTCTGCAAGAATAATGTTTTTATGTTTTCAATAAGATAAAAAATGAATTTCACAAAAAAAATTATCTCCTTACTTTAAACAATTTAAAAGATAATAATGGGGGCCAAGACTTTTGACGAGGTGTGTACTATTACTGTTCCAATGCTTTCAAATATAGTTTTATTTATTTTCAATACATTATTTATTCATTTTTCAATGCCCCTACCGCCTATGATCTCAGTTAGATACAATATACTGAAGGATTTTTTCTATTGTATGCCGATTGCATGCCGATCCTTAACAAGCTCTAACAGGGTGGGCTAGACGGGTCAAATAACGGAAAATATAAGGTATTTTAAACTTGTTTTAAAGTTCCCAAGATTAATATAACATTTTTTTTTTCCCCAAGTTTCTTCGTCTGTTATATAATTTACAGTGTGTTGGACTTTGTTGCCATGCAGACGTTTCCATTAAAATTGATGAAACATTTTCTTGCCTCGACTAGGATTTAAATCCAGGACCCTCGCATTTCCAGTGCAACCCTCTACCAACTGAGATACCAAGACCTGGTTTCATTTCTACCTTGTCGGTCAAGTCTTTCATCAATTTTTAGTTGTTAGTTGTGGAGACCAACGGCAACCTTCGGCGGTTATCGTTGGTATGGGAGTGTTAGAAGGTATTAGGGGAACACATTCGCAATTAATGGCTGTTTTTGGAAGCCATTAATATGACCATCTTGTACAAATTTTGCATATTTAATTAGGGTTTATCACTCGTTCTCTTTTTCAAATGCGCTATAAATATACGAGGATGCGTTTCAAATTTAAGCAGTTTTAAGTGAGTAAAAAATAGGGGTGTTGACTACATGCCGCCCCCTAATTCATTCTAGAGGAGAAAGATGATGATATGTGACATATCTCGGTTTATGTAGGTACTATAGTTCTATCAAAGTTTGTTCTAAGTATAGTTCGCCAGAGGCTTGCAGTAATAGTTCTGTAGAAGAATTTCAATATTTCTAAAAAACAAGATTAGGGGTGCTAATTTCATGCCGCACCCTTAATTTATTCTAAGGGCCAGTTTCTCAATAGCGAGTCACCTCCGGGTTGGTTTTAACTCCAGGGTAGGCGTGTCCAGTTGCTATGTTTACCCCAGAGTTATGGTCTACCCCGGAGTTATGCTTAACCCGGGGGTGACTCGCTATTGAGAAACCGGCCCTAAATTTATAAAGCAATTATTGCTATTCAATGACAATAATCCCATGATAATCTTTTATCTAAAATTACATCATACTACCCAGCAATTTTATCCAAGAAAAACTAAACCAAATATAACTTATTCAACAATTTTAATAATAGAATACAAATACATACAGGGTGTCCCACGGTGGATGGCGTATTAGACGTTTATGGAGAACTAAAAAGCGGATCATTTTGAAAATTTGGCAACCGGGATAAACGACTATGATCTACACTTTAAAAATATTTTTGACCATGCGGTGTTGCCGCTTCTACTTTAAACTAGTGGCAACATCACTATTTTAAATGGAACGCCCCGTATATGATTGCATATTTGGATTCTACGTAAAATTCTGAGCAGATTTTATGTGATATACCCTATACCTAAGTTCAACTGTTTTGGAAATATTGACAGTTGAAAATTGACTTTTTGCAACTTTGTACAACTTGTAAAACCTGAACGGTTAATTTTAGAAGAAAACCGATTTTACATTCCTATCTTGGATTTTTATAAACTATCATTTGACACCAACTTTGAATTAAATCCATGATTAAAAATTTCAGTTAAATTTAATCTCCGGTTAAGTTCAAAGTTGGTATCAAATGATAGTTTATCAAAATCTAAGATAGGAATGTAAAATCGGTTTTCCTCTAGAATTAACCGTTCAGGTTTTACAGCCTGTCAAAGTTGCAAAAAGTCAATTTTCAACTGTCAATATTTCCAAAACAGTTGAACTTAGGTATAGGGTATATCACATGAAATCTGCTCAGAATTTTATGTAGAATCCAAATATGCAATTAAATACCGGGTGTTTCATTTAAAATAGCGATGTTGCCACTGGTTTAGAGTAGAAGCGGCAACACCGCATAAACAAAAATATTTTTGAAGTGTAGATTATGGTCGTTTATCCCGGTTCCCAAATTTTCAAAATGATCCGCTTTTTAGTTCTCCATAAACGTCTAATACGCCATCACCCGTGGGACACCCTGTATAATGCTTCTTCCTGTGCTGTTGAAATTCATGATGTAAACATAGGATCTGTTTAGACTCAAGAAGTATATAAATAGAGTTGTAAAAGTTTATTGGAGTCGAAATTTGAAGGATAGGCCATTAACTTTATTGAGTTTACAATGTTCAAAATACACGAAACTATATATGAAAGCTGTGGAGCAAATTTATCTAACGGTGACAAAAAAATTGTTTGTAATAATTTTTTTTAGAGTAGTAGAGGCTCCAGTCCGAATTTGAATTTTTTTCATCCTATTCTGTGTATTTTATTTTCTATGGTTTTAATGCTATTTTGCATAGATTTTCCATTCTACATGGCTGCGCTCCGCTGGAGACTGCCCGAAATATTACCTGTTCGTGAAAAAAATTAGGCATGTTTTAATTTTCCGCATTGTTGATTTTGCTTGTTTATAAATTTGCATGTTCCGAGCTCACCTATTTTTATACAGGAAATTAGATTGTGGGAGGGTAGCTTTTTTTTCTTCAGTTTCGGTTACAATATTTACATTCAAAATTCAATAGAGAAGCAAAAGGCCATTTTCACTTAACAAATTGCCACATTTAGAGACACACGTAACACCCATATAAATCTAAAGCCATGGGAACTAAGCTAGTACAAGTCCCGCCAAATTTGCTGTACTTTGTTGGTGTTATGTCATGTCACTTGTCGTATTAGGCGTTACAATGAAGTGATGTAGCCACTCTGAATGCCTGCCTATCGGAATAATAATTAATCTGCAAACGTGGAGTCGTAATAAGGGTTTTTGGGGAAAGACAAGGACAAGGAGGAATGTGACTATAAAAAGGGGTTGGGTAAAGTTTGCCAAATAAATGTCTGATTCTAGATATGCAATTAGACAAGAAGAGGGGAGTGATTTGCTTCGTTTAATAACAAGAAATATATTCCTGTTGTTACCCTAAATACTTCACATTAAAAATTATTATCGCACATTTTAAACCATAAAATATAGGAACAATGGTGAAGGTAGAAAACGTCCGCACACAACAGAGAATGTATCGTTAGGTCTTTGAATGGGACCTCCCATTGGCATCGGCGGCCATCATCGTTACCATGATGAAGATGTCTAGAAAGACCACTCCTTAATCGTGACAAAATAAAATAGGGGACTCTTTGTTCTCCTCGAATGGGTATTTAAGATTGAAGTATGATGGCTAAAGCTAACACGAAAAGATAATCTTTGATCGGAGACAAAGAATAAAACAATTTAATATTTGATATTGATTTTCACAAGATTTTCCTGAGCACACAAACATAACTTTAATTCTATTTTGCTTCATAGGTAAAAGTCATATTCAACAGAATACATATCAATCAATATTTCAAAAGCCAAAAATAACAGTAGGTATATTACACTTTTTAAGAAATTCAATCAACCACCCCAACTAAGCTATGCCTATTAAGTACGCTTAAAAAATAATTATTTTTATCCTCATAATATCCTTTGAAATTGTCCAACAAACCCCCCAAAAAAGCATAAAACCTCATCACTTTTCGCTAATACTTAATCGGTATCCTGCTGAGACGGAGTGCCTTTAACCTTAGGGGTCGGACAGGAGAAATAATAAGAATGAATATCATGGCATAAGGGCGTTAACGCTACTTCCTGCCTTACTAGGAGCCCATTCACACGACGGTGGAAGTGTTTAGTATTTATTTTGCTGGAGTATATAGGCTAAATCTAATTGCATTACCCATTTCAGCATAAGGAACAAACAGTGCATTTAACTGAGCGATCAATTTGGATGATATATAATGCACTCAATAAACTGTGTCAATTTATAGACACCATAAGCATCAGAATGTAGATTGGAGGTTTGTATATGAGTGTGAAATAATTTGTCTTTGTGTGGGTTAATCTTCTTCTCCAGTTGTCTTCTCGAAACCTCTTTATTTTTTTTTAACCGGCCCTGATTCGCCTGCGACCGTGTCTATTTAGCGTTTGACTTATTGTCATTGTCGATTGTTCTGGAACAATTCGGCGATTCTGTATCTTTTTGACCTATTTCTTTTCCATTTACCTGCCTTCTTGTTCTTGAAAATATTTGGTCGCCTGTTGTCTTCTTCTTCCAGTTTATCTTTTTTTCGTCCCTTCTTCCTGTTTTTATTTGTATTATTGTATTACCTTTCCTGTTTTCCTTTCTGTCCTCTGCCTTCCTCCTGTTTTTTTTTTTACTTTTGGCTTTGTCGATATTTTGGGGTGCTTCACAGGAAACACCCAGAATTATGGTTATGCAAGAAATAGCATTCGGAGCATTCCTAAAACGAAACAATGGCAAGGAGTGAGCTGAACGTTTAAGTTGTGTAGATGGAAACTCCATCTAGCATTGATCTATTTAAAATATTGTTCTCCCCAAGTCCACATTGCTGTGAATATTTGCTTTTCCATACACGCGATGACAAAATTAAGTGGGCCTCAAAGTTCAAATATAATTGGGCTAAATACGAGCTAGCAGATGAGAAAATTAACTGATTCTGAACTTCGTTGACCAGTCAGAAACAACTACTCCGAGGGCAAATACCCCTACCGGCGTTGAACTACACTGATTGGTCTGAGCTTTCGTTGGCAATGAAAATTGTTAGAAAGATTTTTTTTTTCAGGTAATGACCAACGTGAATACAGGAACACAACGGTCCCTGTTTGGGAATCGACGTGAATACAGGAACACAACTCAGTGGGTCGATTCCCAAACAGGGACCGTTGTGTTCCTGTATTCACGTTGGTCATTACCTGAAAAAAATCTTTCTAACAATTAACTGATTCTGTTTAATTTTCTAACGCCATAGTTGCTCACGAGTTATCATCAGAAAATCAACGTACCCTATGGTAGCACAGCAAATATAATATTACCTTGCATTTTTTGGGACTTACACCTCAATTGAAATTAATACCAGAAGTTTCTTGATTTTGATACGAATTACTACAAGCTCTCTGATTAGAGCAATTTTACCTATCAGATTATTTTTATAAAATAAATTACTCGAGTCGACTTTTTATAAACGAATCGAGTTTTATTATTTTAATAAAATAATACTTGAGTTATCAACTCGGTTATCAAGCAAAAATTACAAATTTTAATTTTTGTAATTTTTGCTTGATAACTCAAATTCGAGTATTCAAACAAATTTACGAAAAAACCGAACAATTTTCTGCCTTTTTTATTTTTTAGGTTTTCAATCCCCCAAGCTTCGACAACGGTAGCAGATTTGGTACCGAAACGTCAGCAAAAAATCCAGAACTCATACCACCGAGCCTAATCAAGTATTATTTTATTAAAATAATAAAACTCGATTCGTTTATAAAAAGTCGACTCGAGTAATTTATTTTATAAAAATAATCTGATAGGTAAAATTGCTCTAATCAGAGAGCTTGTAGTAATTCGTATCAAAATCAAGAAACTTCTGGTATTAATTTCAATTGAGGTGTAAGTCCCAAAAAATGCAAGGTAATATTATAAATCCACCTCAAACATACAGTCATTTGTTACAGCAAATATGTGTAACTAACTTCCTTGTAACTTATTCGCCATATAACCTCTTCCTACCTTTCTCTTAATGATATCACAATCTTACATTTTCATTCGAAAACACCTGAAACTCTAGTTTAGCCAGGCACCTAATCTGTATAAGAGGGATTGAGGACTATCTTTTCAGCCCATCAGGGTTTCCATAATACTCTCAAGAAGTAGGTAGGTATATATTTCCAGAAGCGAGATATTATCAGCCCATCTTGTGGTATTTATGGATTCTGGGCTGTTAAATTGTTAGGTTGGAAACTATAGAAACTTTGTAACAAAAAATAATAATTTTTTGAGTTGAAAATTCATGAATAACTCTATCTATGAAGATTAGTAAGAGTCATTCTTTGCTAACAACAGAAACTTTGTAACCGTGTATTTTGTCCTTGACCGCGGTTGACAAAAAATAGTTTTGCAAAACAATTTTCCCAGCGAGTTGTACAGGGTGTAATGATATAAAGTTCGATAGGTTTATCTCTAACCGTTTTCCAGAAAAAAAAATAAAATAATTTAGGGTTTTCTCATAAGAAGCAATGTGTTAGAAAAGGACTTTATATCTGTAAGGAAAATGAAAAAGCTCTCTTTCTAATACTTACATTGTTTCTTATGACAAAAACCAAAATATTTTTTTTTTCGAGATAAACCTATCGAACTTTATATCATTAAAATCAGAAAAATCATAGCTTTGCAATGAGCTATTAATATAAAGGGTGTCCCATTGAAAAAAATCAGACTTTGGTCAATATCTCAAAATCGGCGCCAAATAGAAAAAAACTGAGAACGTCCCTGAATTCTGTTTTAAAAAGTGCTTCTAGAAAGTTTTAACATAACATAAACAAAAAAGTTATGAAGGATTCACAACATTGCTCAATATCGAGAATCGCCCTCTAGCGGCTAAACGGTTGAAGATATCAAAAAGCGGTTTGCACCAATCAAAATTTCATGAAATTTGAGTCTCAGAGTGGGGGGTTAATTTTTTTGTATCTCTAAAAATAAAGGGTGTTTCCATAAGGAAATGTCCAAATTGGCCCACCCTGTACAACTTTTTAGGTTGAAATTACGACATAAATTTTTGATAAAGGAAACAGGAAAAAGTTTTACTAGAATTTAATTTATTTCAGTAAAACTCTGAATTATTTAGGAGAATCCGATGTTCTGTCCATTTTCTAGCCTGATGCTTATTAAACCTCATTTTGCCTTTTTTATGGTTTCTAGATCGATATTATACTATTAATACCTATATTACAAAATTCAGTCTGTGTCTGTAGAAGTTTCTTTTGAGAATAAAGTTTAATTACCGTAATAACATTTTTCCTACGAATTCTATTTTATTGTCAACAACATCCCGTGACTAAGAAGTTAAAATTATATGTATTTAATGTTTAAACTTAAATAAATGTTTTTTTTTTTTTTAATTTCAGGTAAGCAAAATAGTCAGCGACCAACACTGAAATACGAAATTTAGTTTAGGAGAATACGAAACCTTATTGGTAAGTTCAGTAAGTTAATATTTTTCCTACAGCCGTGCGGAAAAATCAATTTTCCGCACTGATATGCGTGCGGAAAATGAGTTTTCCCGCACGGTGCGGTAAAACTTTTTTTTTTGACATATCAGTGCGGAAAAAGTTTTTCCGCACGGCTGTCAGTGCGGAAAAAATTTTACCGCACTGATATGTCAAAAAAGAAAAGAAAAATTTTACATTTTTTCGCCTGTAGGAAAAATATTGTACCTAACACTTGCGGAAAATATTTTTCCGCACTCGGCTGCATCACCGAACTCCGCTACGCATCGTTCGGTGAACGGCAGCCGCGTGCGGAAAAATTCATTTTCCACACTTGTTAGGTATTTCACAGCCCTAAATTTACGTCTGTGCAAACTTTTATAAAAAAAAACATCGTCAGTGCCATTTGCAAGTTAAGTTAATGAACTTTTTTGAACCCAGATGTGACGACTTATTGAGTATTTAATAGCCCAAAAAAAAATCCAGCACGTGGCCAATCCCTCAAAAGGCAATGTACCTATTCCAAGAAAAATTAAACAGATATTATCCCAAACCATTTAATCATCAGGAGTTTAAAAATAGTCTATAAAAAAGGACCCAGGTTATTATTTCTCTTCATATAATATTAAGTATCGCATTTCGTGTGGTCAGGGATAGAGACGAGTTTTGATAAAATCAGGTTTCATGCTCAAAAAGTAATAATCAGATCAGCTTTCTATGCATTTAAATGAATATAAAATGGGTACTAAGAGAGATATGCTGATGTTCATTACCAAATTAGTTTATATTTCCTAACTTGCAATATAGTTTCTTGGGGACCATTGACTTGGGGACAGAGTCAAATAGATAACATCAACGTGGAATTTGAATATATTTTCGAAACTGAGGGTGAATCGGGATAAGAATTGAGAACCAAAAAGTGCAAAAATATAAAAATAGTGACATCTTGTAATGTACAAGTAGAGGAAGCCTATAGTTAGCCTAAATGCATATTAATCCCTACCAATGATAGTTTATAGTAGACAAGGGCATCGTCGATTATCAAAAACATTTTATACATCCATACTGATTATCTATTCGCACAAACGCTACAAACTACTTCTTCATCTTCCCCTAAAACGTGAAGCAATTAATAATTTTCATGAATCTTTTGCGGAGATGACTATGACTGTCTTCAAACAGTTTAATGGGCTCTTTCACTATAATTTAAATACGTAATTTAAGTATAAAATCT
The DNA here is from genome assembly GCA_917834065.1 of Ceutorhynchus assimilis. Taxonomy (NCBI): domain Eukaryota; kingdom Metazoa; phylum Arthropoda; class Insecta; order Coleoptera; family Curculionidae; genus Ceutorhynchus; species Ceutorhynchus assimilis. The sequence goes on along the minus strand of OU892278.1, from coordinate 34,897,362 downwards.
CAAAGGAGGGACTATTTTAGGTATATATACCAAAAAAAAAATGTTCTACAAGGTTCAATAAGTTTTTCATAGGCAATCAAAAGTGCCTAAATTCAAACTATTTTAAAACGCGCCGATTTGCCGACGTCACATAAATATTCTTCATTTCGCTTATGTCGTTGCAAGGAGGAAGGGCTCGGCTGTGTTTGCGCTCTGTAAAGATACGTAAAGGTTCGAATGCGCTGTTGTCGGTTGTGACTAAATGTAGTGCAGCGTAAAATAAATAAATAAAACTAAACATAAAAAATTGCATTAAATTGTATTTAAGCATAATTTAAAAAAAAAAAATTATAAAATCTTGAATCTATAACTAATTAATTTAACTACTTTTCATGAGATTTTGCCAACATTTCAGAATTAAATCTATTACAAATTTTCAATGTTGACAATTAGTGGCAACACGGTCAAATTGCGAGCTGCGACGTCATAGAAATAAATTCTGGGTTTTTATTTGGAGGTATTTCTTTGTTTTCTGTTTTCTCAAGAAGGACTTTGAATTTTTCAAAAGTAAAAATACAGAAAATTCTGTTTTTAGTTGCTTTATCCAAATATGCCAATTTCAAAAATTAGTGAAAGAGCCCATTACCTGCAGAGATATGCCCTATCGTTTTATCTACTTTGTGAAAAAATATTTTGTTATTTTAAAAATTAAACGAATTTATTTGTATTTGTCACTTAAATGATAAATATTATAAGTTACAAATAACAAAGTATAAATTCCTCCATTTTAAAACTATTTTCAATATTGATTTTCCTTCATTCAAAAGCCGAGTTCGATTTGGCTGCTTTTTCCTTGTAGTAGAGTAAAAACAACAAATCTTTTTGTCTGCACATGCCACGTGTTTGTCCAGGACTTCCCAGCCTTGTAAAATCTAATTTTTGTTAGCAGGATTTTATATTTGTATACTGTATATTTAGGTTGATAAGTGATATTCTCGGAGGGTGTAAGTTGACTGCGAAGGCCGAGATTGTGCTTTTCCTCGGTAATACACATATGTACCATTTTTTCTGCGATCACTCTGTAAAGAAAAAAATTAGAAATGTTTTTGAAATAATGTGAAATGGTATTTGGTCTGGTGGCATTCACTCCGCAGTCATATTCATCATAGGCAATCACTCGAAACCGAGTATGATTACCTTCTATTTTATTCTTCGTCGATTATGCGTTTTCTGATGGCTATTTAAACCAATTCTGGAGCCGCACACTCTTCCACAGTCTTGACACCCCAGTCTCTTGCAGCATTGTCTCTTCCTCTGTGCTCTCGCTTCTTCCTGCAGTCCTCTTCTTTCCGATCTCATGTCTGCTTCGCTGTTCTTCAAACGTTTGTGGTCCGTGGTGGACTACTCGATGCCATAAGGGCCTATCATTTGCCTTCGTCTCCCAGTTGATGATTTCGAAGAGGCACTTTTCTAGCAGCGTTTTTGTTGACATCCTTGATTTGGTTTTTTCTCTTTCAGTTGACTGTAGTAGGCTAGTGCAAATAATTTTGAATTTGCAAAAATTTTTATAAAGCTGCAACTATCAAAAATAGTTAGCGTTAGTACTCCTAGTAAACATACCAAAAGTCCCCATTCATCCGGTTGTTGCGTCATTAGAAAAAACAATCCGCCATCTTGAATTTCGGCACTTTTCGGAAAAAATCGTGAATAAGTCAAAAACGGTACATTCTATCGAAAAAATTCAAGAGAGGAAAATTGAATAGAATGAAAAAATGAAGGAGGTGTCATAAAAACTGATGCGTACCATAACGTAGTAACAATCTAGAATTTTTTGAATTTTTGGAAATTTAGCAAAATCAAGGGAACCAAACCATAATGCAGTTAATGCATTTTTTCAATCCCAATAAACAAAAAAAATTACCTTTTAACATTTATTTAAATAAAAAAACACTGTAAAAGTGTTACCTATATATTAATTTAATTCAACTACCCTCGTATGAACTAATAATGAGTAATCGCAGATTCAATACAATAATACTATTCAACGCAAAAAAATTGACAATGTCAATTTTACAATGTTTTGGCCAAAAGACAGGATAGGTAATAAGCAAATTTAAATTGACAATTTAATTCATACACAAAAAATCCCATAAGGACTGGTGTTTTTGTCATTATTACAGCGACTATTTCACTAGAGTGTATTACACCGGTTATACGACTCATTGTACATTATTCCCATATGACACGAGAGGCTTAAGAAGTGATAAGCCTTTTGGGATTATTGCGCATGGTGGCAATATTGTTCATTTACTATTAATAATAATGAACATTAATAAAGTATCAAAGTTTAGTTCGTTGTATAACCTTTTGAATACCACTCGAAGTTTCAGGATTACCTAATACTTTTACACGACACTCAACGTGTTACCAGCAACACCACTCCTCTTTCGGAGTCGTGGTGTTTTTGCGTAACGCGTTTGGTGACAGGTAAAAGTATTATCCGGCAATCCTGAAACCTCTTGTGGTATCACATTCGACAATAAATTCGGTATTCACCTGACAATATTGCTACCTGGACAATACCAACAACATGGTATTTCAGAGACCATTTTTTGACATTGTCAAACTGATATTTTTAATTTGAAGTTTTTATTCATATTTTTGCTATCTATTTATTTTCGAAATCTTACGTGAAATAGTCATGACCAATACCACTCGAGAAAAAATTGTGTAGACAAAATTGTTCTCAAGGTTTTATTCAAGTTTGTTGCTTTTCTGCAATTTCGCTCGTGACATTTTTGATAAAATCACTCCAATTGCCAAGCATTAAACTTTCATACCTTTCGAAAATTTTGCCGACAATTTTTTTTTTCTGCGAATGACAGTAAAAGCGGCTTTTTAATGACACTTGCCAGGATCAAAAGTTGTATTTTTACTGCCTAGGCATTAAAAGTGACAGTGTCACAACGTTCCAGGTAATAATTTCACTCAATTTCGTATTTGAAATTGATGGTGACAATGACAATTGTCAAAATAATTTAATTATTTGGATAATAAAAATGAATGAAATAAATATAAAAAAGATGTTGACGTGTGAATTTGAACATTCGGGGAAAAAATTATATGTTTTACATGGAAGAAAAGCAGATTTAATGCCTCGGCTGGTTTCCTAGCCTCGGCTATGCCTCGGCTATGAAACACCAGCCGCAGCATTAAATCTTGTACTTTTCTGCCTAGTAAAACAAATAACTATTCTCTTGTGATATTATATATGAAAAAAATTTGCCCTAACTTTTCCAGCGACAAAACTGAACCTAACTTGACATGACCAGCAAAATTTGTCATTTACGTAGGTATCCATTAAATTGTCTTACCGAATTACACTCAAGCTTTTTTTTGTCGAAAACGAAACTTTACTTTATAATTCGAGTTTTGTTGTATTTAGGCAATTTAACTCAAAAAAGGATTGAACACGGAATATTCGACTTTATACATGTGCATAATTTGTTACATCCTGACTTGCAGTTGCAATATATCATATTCAGAACAAAATCAGGTGCCACTGCCTTTGACATAATTTTTGGAACCAACATGTCTTTTTTTTCATCCCAACCCCAATGTGTTGGTTCTTTCTTATTATTAAGCCAATATTGAATTTGTAAGTAAGTACTATAAGTAATGATTCTCATCAGCTCCGTCTGCAGTTGGATGCAAAGTAGCTAACTCAAAATTCTTGCTAAGAACTTGACGAGATGTGAGGGTTTTGTATTTATAATATCTCAACTGATCTAAATCATCAATCATCGAACATTTTGTTTTGTTCTGCGATTTTCGCGCCTTAAATAATTAAATTATCAAAACCGAATAATTAACAGAATTGAAAGTTCATAAGTTGATAGATCGCTATGATACAAAATTACTTCTTATTGAATCTGATAGATTTTTTAATTCTCTTCAATTTTCATATCTTCATTTTTTCCAAAAAAATGTACCGTTTTCGAGTTATTCGCGGTTTTTCCCAAACAGTGCTGAAATTCAAGATGGCGGCCAACTTTTTTTGGTGACGCAACAGTCGGAGGCATGGGGACTTTTAGTATGTTAATAAGGGGTAATTATTTTTGATTGTCGCAGCTTTATAAAAATTTTTGCATTTTCAACATTGTGAATTTCATAACTGCACTGGCCTATAGAGAATCTGTCGTGGAAGACGTGTTTCGGGCATGCGGACGAGGTTGCGAGCGAAGTTATTGCTAAATGATAAGGGCTTCCATGCTAGTTATTTTGGCCTCCTCTAAAACACTAATGTTCTTTCGTCCATCTTGCCATTTCATCCGTAGGATCCTTCTCAGGCATCGCTGATGGTATTTCTCTAGGCTTTTATGTATCTTTTCTAGGTAGTCCATGTTTCGCATATGTAAGTGTTGATACTACAACTGCATTGTAAACGCGAAGTTTAGTCTCAGCGCCGATGTCGTTGTTGAAGACTCTCTCTAGAAGTGGCCCGAACGCCGCGTCAGCACACTTCAAGCGATGTTGGATTTCAGCGTCAATGGTTGCATTCATTGACCGATGGCTCCCAAGGTATGGGTAATGTTCTACATTCTGCAAAGAATGGTCATTTATAGTTATTGTGTCTAAGGGACTAGTATCTGGTGCGGGTTGGTGCAGAATCTGCGTCTTGTTTAAGTTGACCTCTATGCTGATTCTCCTGTATGCCTGGTTGAATGCTTTGATGATTGCCTGAAGATCTTCTTCTGCATTGGCCATCACGATGTTATCATCCGCATATTGAAGTTCAATTATCGACGTCGTCGATACTTTCGTCATCGCTCGTAATCTGTTTAGGTTGAAGTCGCCATCAAGTCTGTACAGGATTTCAACTCATGCCGGCAGGTGACCCTCGACAAGGTAAAGTGTGGACACTGGATCCTAATACAGAAAATAAAGTGGGTGCAGTCACACAGCCCTGTTTACCGCATGTAGTTATTTTAAGAGGCTCTCCTTGTTCATCGTTACTTAGGATGGTTGCATTCATATTATCATGCAGCAGGCGGATCATCTGTATGGACCTACTTGTGCGGACACCCAACCTTTGCCAATGTCCTTTAAAGAGCTTCTCTGTTGACCGAATCAAATGCTTTCACTAAATCTATGAAGGCCAATATATAGAGGGCGATTTTGTTCTCTGGTTTTTTTCTTGAATTTCTCTTGCACTGAAAATCATGTTAGCTGGCCCTTAGTTGGGTCTAAAGCCACACTGTGTCTCTGGGAGGTTTTCTTCGGCAGTTGGGATTAAACGATTTGATAATATCCTGGAAAATATGTATCCCGCAACAGAAAGTAAATATATTCCTCTGTAGTTTCCAAATTGAGCCCTTTCTGAAAATGGAGGCATCTTCAAGTTCGGCAGGTATGGTCTCAGTAATCTCACCGGACATTAAATTTAATTGAAATTTTTAATCATAGATTAAATTCAAAGTTGGTGTCAAATGATAGTTTATAAATATCTAAGATGAGAATGTTTTATCGGTTTTCCTCTAAAATTAATCGTTTAGGTGTTATAGCCAGTCAAAGTTGCAATAAGTCAATTTTCAACTGTCAATATTTCCAAAACAGTTGAAATTAGGTATGGGGTATATCACATGAAATCTGCTAAGAATTTTACGTAGAATCCAAATATGTAATCATATACAGGGTGTCTTGTTTGAAATAATCAAGTTGTTGTCTACTTCCGGTATAACCGGAAGTGCTACCATCTTGAAAATATTTCAGCCGTTGAATACAGTCAAATTTTCAAAAATTGTCTGCATAAAGTTTTTCATATATAAATCGATTTGGCTACCGGTGGGACGCCCTGTATATCAGGGCAACCATAATCTCCCTACTTTTTCCTAGCCACTTATTTTGAAAAATAATGTGAATGGATATTATTTATGTACCTATTATCCAATGCTTTAGGATTACTTCTGTCTGGCAAGTGGTAGCTTGATAGAGATGAAAGGGGGAAGAAAAGTGGGGCGTGAACTTAGAATATTCACCGACACCTCAACTGACACCGCCTGATGACAGCCATGTCTTTGGGTTGAGTAGCACCGAAAATATCAAGGAAATAAATCAAAAAAATAATTACAAAAAAATGTCTTCAGTTTCGCCAATAACCACGCCACTGTGCTGTCGTTCAAACTCTTACCAATAGAATCATGCCTCTGAATAATCACGCCTCTCCACATCCATCATTTCGCAAGGTTGGCGGATTTTTTTTTTTCTATTTCAAAATACAACACATGCCTATATAGCCAAAAAAAAAAAAAAATATGTCATCAACTTGTTTATTATTGTTTCCGTCGAGTTTGGCAAAGCAGCACATTCTATTGCAGTTCGCCGTTTGGCTAGCCAGACTATAGAAGCCGTGTTCGTTTTTGTCATCTTTTTCGTCGATTTGCTCCGAAATTTTGACAGGCACATGATTTGTAAAAAAGAATAAAAACCTATCTTCGCAACTCTACTTGTCAAAACAGGCCTAATGGATTGGCAATGATGTCAATCCATAGAGAACTATCTACGAGTGAAGATGAAATCATAGATAAACTGGCAAAAATACCTGGGCGACTAGATTTTGCTTTATAAAAAGTTCAATCCGACAGTTCCTTGAAAATTTGCTTCTTGTTGGCATGATTATTTTTCATCCCCCCCCTCCCTAAGACCAATGTCTGGGTACGCCACTGTTCATCTGTCAAACTATTCAAAAACATTATGTCAGTAAAGTTTCAAAATCTAAATTTATTTCCCTGCATATGTGAAAAGTTGATAACTATTTGTGCAATTCTTTCTTTGTGCTAAAAAAACCAGCACGTGAGCCAGGAATTAAAAAAGCGCGAAATTGTCATCAAAAAACTTTCCTCATAAAAACTTTTTTCCCGGCACACCGACAGACGTAACGCCGTCCGAGGCCGGGATAAAAATTTAAATTAAACCCACCCCGACAGTTTCATACATGTCTAAAAAGTTAAGCACCTGAAATGGCACTAATTAAGATTTAAAGACAACCGAAATTTATGGTACCGTCCCCGTTTTGCATTTAATTGACCCCTTCGTTCTCGGATTGCGGCGCTGATTTTTATCTTTAATTTTTGCCTTGCAGTAGCAGCATTTGAACTGTTCTTATTTTGCGGATAGTGCTACAGGTATTATTGTCACGACAATTTTAAACATAAAAGCACCATAATAAAATCAATTCTATAGAATTGAAAAATATGGTTTTAAAAACCTTGAAATATTTTTTTACTTGGTCAAATTCCACATCCAAATGAGAATATTCTTGATAAATTCTAAAACGTTGATCCACTTTTATTGTTAGATATTGGCTACACCAAAAAAAAAAGAATAATTATCTCATCAAACAAGTTTAGGCATTAGGCAGGATTTTTGATACATTAACGTTAATATTAAATGAAAAATTGAAGTTTATAGGGTTGCAGCCAAGTTTTGAATTCTTTTACAGTTTCTAAGGCATCAATAAGAGTCTCTTTTTACTTTTGAAAGCTTTCGGTAACTTTTATTACCTTCGTCAGTCACTACAAAATAGTTGTTACATAGGTAACTAATATAATAAATTAATAAATTAAAAATTGAAAAACTTACAGTAATTGAGGTTTTTTGTCAATTGCTTACTCTCTGCTTTGAATAGGAAAATATTGGATATAATATTGATATAAAGAGATGTAAAAAGACTACAAAATATAAAGATAATGTATGTAAAATGATTTTAAATTTGATTTTTTTGATTGACAAAAAATTTTTTTCAGGTAAGACTTCAAATAGGAAAAATAAGGAGGATCAGAAATTTAAGAATTTATGTTCGTGTCTAAAAGTGAAAAAAATTTTGGTTTAAATAAAACATATATCAATTTATTCTATTACTAATGTTTAATAAATTACAATAGAAAATATTTAAATTTTGAATATCGGATTTACTATTGATTGTATTATTTTTGTTATTGATATGTATCATTTCTAAAAATAATCTCTTGAAATAGTTATTTTATTTTTCAAGAATTTTGATATTTTCAAAATCAGGGATGTGTCCCATGTCAAAAACATGTTGGCTTAAAGCACAAGCTTGTGGTCTCAATCTTATGTCACTTTTATGTGATACTATGCGGTCTTTTAATAGCCTTGAAGTTTGTCCCACATTATATTTTATCGCAATTTTTGCAAGCAACTTGATATACTACTTGTGAGGTTTCTAAAATTTTAGTTTTGTCTTTTAAATGTGTGAAAATTGATGAATTAGTTAAATGAGATCTGTTAGCAATAATAATGTTTTCATTTTTAAAAATATTAGAAATTTTTGGAGTCAATTCTTTTATATAAGGGAAAGAAACATAATATTTTTGTTGGATAGGATTGTTGTTATTGATTATAGGTTGGTTATTAACTGATATATTGCCACATGTGGAAAATAATAATTTTTTTAACAATTTTATCGGATAGGAGTTTTTTATTAATAAATCATATAATTTTAATAAATTTTTTTCTTCCAAACTAGAATGACTTATTTCTGTTACTCTATTTTTTAGACCTAGAACAAGATTGATTTTAGTTTTTTCTGGGTGATAAGAAAAATAGTTTAAATACCTTCCTGAGTTAATGGGTTTAATATACTAATCAAGAATAATTACGTTTTCTTCTGTTCTAATAAGTTCTGTATCTAAAAAAGGTATCCGTCTATTTGTTTCTTTTTCAATTGTAAATTTAATGTGTTGATTGTAATTATTAAAAATCTCAAGAATTATATTTTCACTACCTAAAGGAATTGCGCAAATAATATCATCAACATATTTTTTAAGAAAAGGTAATTTAAATGGTAATTTAGGTATACTAATATCAAGTAATTCATCGAGGACATATTGAGCAACTATTGGTGAAATTTTCGAGCCCATTGGAGTTCCAAAAATTTGTCTATAAGATTGTTCATTGGAAGAAAAACAAACATTATTGAAAACGAATTCAATAATTTCCAAAAAACTAGTTAATGTTAATTTACAATGGTCCCTTATTTTGTTCCAATTTTTTTGAATTGTACTTTTCACTAAATCTAAGGGAATATTAGAAAATAATGAAACAACATCTAAGCTAATTAATTGGTCATTGTTAGGTAATTTAAATTCATTGATTTTATTCTAATACTAAAGTAAAAAATATCAAGAAACTTGATGATTTAAAAAAAGAGAGGGAAACTAGAATTAAAACTAACGATAATTGGTTTAAAAATCTAACTGATGTTGTATTTCCTAAAGAAGTAACAAAACTTTTATCTTTAGGACCAAAGTTTTGTCTTCCACCAACTATTAAAGATCTGTCAATTCCTCATTTACTTGCAGATCTTGAGTTATCTTTGAAATTTGTTAACAATGTTAAACAAAAAAATTTATATACTGCCCAAGCTACCAACATTATAACTAATTTTAGACATACAAAGCATGAATCATTTTCTGAGGAACGTATTTGGTACCGAAAAACACAAATTTTTCTTAAAAATCACCCTGAAATTTACATCACTAAATCTGATAAAGGTAATGTAACTGTTGCATTATACAGGGTGGGCCAGCGAAAACGAAACAAGGTCGATATCTCGTATTCATCGTTCATTAAAAAAAATCGCTCGGACCCGTCGATTTTTATTCGGAGGGGGAAATCTTCTGCACATATTTTCAAGGTTGTCACTTCAACCCTCTCGCGGGGGTAAGCTCCAACCCTTAAATCTTAAATGGCAGTAGGGGTCAAGCGATACCTCATTTTAAAGGTCATCGAATTCTCTTTTCAACGGTGCCTATTTTTTTGAATTTGATGCAGTGGTTCTCGAGAAAACGCATTTACAAATAGACGGAACTAGCACTGTTTTAGTCATTTTGAGCACTATCAATTTTGTAGTTATAACAATTCTTACTTAAGAAGTGATTTTATGTGTTTTTTTTTTGAAGACGTGTGCTATCCAACTTGAAATCACAAGGTTAAAGTCTAGTTTTTTTTCATCACTCAATGAAATTCAACTAAATACATTCTAATTTTAAATATCTTTTGAAAAAAAAACTCAGTAAATTTTAAAAAAATAGGCAGAAGAATTAGAACAGAAGAAAACGTAATTATTCTTGATTGGTATATTAAACCCATTAACTCAGGAAGGTATTTAAACTATTTTTTTTACTACTAACCTGAGAAGTAGACATTATTCAATCTATTTTTCTGGGAAAAAATTGAATTTCTCTCCCTAGGTTAATAATGAAAATAATGAAAAAAAACCTAGGTCAATAATGAAAATGACGTCATGGCACAAGGATATTGTCATAACATTACAGGTTTCTATTGGTTTAATTTCAACTTCAAACTGTAAATTTTTTAAAAAACAGATTCCTGTATGTATATTATAGGAAATTACCTTAAACTGTTGATAGAGGGCAGTACTTCCGATAAGAAAAAATAATTTGAGCACAGATTTCAAAACTATTTTTTATTTCTACTAGTAGTAGTAAAAAAAATTCTATATATTCCTCGGTAGAGAAAGTCATTATATACCTTACGCATTATAAACCTCGGCGCTTCGCGCCTCGGTTTATAAAAGCGCTCGGTATATAATGACCAACTTCTCTACCTAGGTATATAATGTACTATTTTTTACTACTAACCTGAGAAATAGTCATTATTCAATCTATTTTTCTAGGAAAAAATTGAATTTCTCTCCCTAGGTGAATAATGAAAATAATGAAAAAATACCTAGGTCAATAATGAAAATGACGTCATGACGCAAGGATATTGCCATGTTTCTATTGGTTCAATTTCAATTTCATACGTCAATTTAAAAAAAAATACAGGTTTCTGTAGGTACATAGTAAGTTATCATAAGATGTTGATAGATGGCAGCACTTTGAAGAGGGCGTTCAAAAAAAAATAATTAAGAGCACAGATTTTAAACAATTTTTTTTATTTTCTACTAGCAGTAGTAAAAAAATTCTATATATTCCTCGGTAGAGAAAGTCATTATATACCCCACGCATTATAAACCTCGGCGCTTTGCGCCTCGGTTTATAAAAGCGTTCGGTATATAATGACCAACTTCTCTACCTAGGTATATAATATACTATTTCTTATCACCCAGAAAAAACTAAAATCAATCTTGTTCTAGGTCTAAAAAATAGAGTAACAAAAATAAGTCATTATAGTTTGAAAGGAAAAAAAATATTCAAAAATAAGTCATTATAGTTTGAAAGGAAAAAAATTATTAAAATTATATGATTTATTAATAAAAAACTCCTATCCGATAAAATTGTTAAAAAAATTAATATTTTCCACATGTAGCAATATATCAGCTAATAACCAACCTATAATCAATAACAACAATCCTATCCAACAAAAATATTATGTTTCTTTCCCTTATATAAAAGAATTGACTCCAAAAATTTCTAATATTTTTAAAAATGAAAACATTATTATTGCTAACAGATCTCATTTAACTAATTCATCAATTTTCACACATTTAAAAGACAAAACTAAAATTTTAGAAACATCACAAGTAGTATATCAAGTTGCTTGCAAAAATTGCGATAAAATATATGTGGGACAAACTTCAAGGCTATTAAAAGACCGCATAGTATCACATAAAAGTGACATAAGATTGAGACCACAAGCTTGTGCTTTAACCCAACATGTTTTTGACATGGGACACATCCCTGATTTTGAAAATATCAAAATTCTTGAAAAAGAAAATGACCATTTCAAGAGATTATTTTTAGAAATGATACATATCAATAACAAAAATAATACAATCAATAGTAAATCCGATATTCAAAATTTAAATATTTTCTATTGTAATTTATTAGACATTAGTAATAGAATAAATTGATATATGTTTTATTTAAACCAAATTTTTTTTCACTTTTAGACACGAACATAAATTCTTAAATTTCTGATCCTCCTTATTTTTCCTATTTGAAGTCTTACCTGAAAAAATTTTTTTGTCAATCAAAAAAATCAAAATTAAAATCATTTTACATACATTATCTTTATATTTTTTAGTCTTTTTACATCTTTTTATATCAATATTATATCCAATATTTTCCTATCCAAAGCAAAGAGTAAGCAATTGACAAAAAACCTCAATTACTGTAAGTTTTTCAATTTTTAATTTATTAACTTATTATATTAGTTATGTAACAACTATTTTGTAGTGACTGACGAAGGTAATAAAAGTTACCGAAAGCTTTCAAAAGTAAAAAGAGACTCTTATTGATGCCTTAGAAACTGTAAAAGAATTCAAAACTTGGCTGCAACCCTATAAACTTCAATTTTTCATTTAATATTAGACAGCCGTAAAACTATTAATTTTAACGTTAATATATATATATTTTTTTTAAAATTTGGTACCAACCTACTCATGTATACATGGTGGAGCAAAAAAAACTACCCACTCAAGAGGTGACTATAGTTTGTTTCACGAAGGTTTGTACTTATGTTAACGATGACGTCATAACTTGGAAAAAAAGATTTGTCGTAGATTAATTCATGGAGCACGTTCGGAATTTATCTCGGAATTTTTTAACGTGTCTTTTGACCCAATAATTTTTTTTTTTACAAATTTAATGAATGACTTCGGGTTTCAAGAACCGTCGAATATTTTTGACGTCATTAATTTGTTTCAGTCAAATTTCAGGTATGTGTTAAAAAAGGAAGGCAAATGATGACGTAAGTTGAAACCCTCGTGAAACAATAGTACGCATATCATACCGTAAAGTCCCCTAACTTTGACTGTTCCCCTAACATTGACCAAAAGATCATTAAATGATATAATGCACCTTAAAAAACTGTGAATGTATATTGCTGGCGATTTCTACCTACAAACAGTTAGTCTAATGTCTAATAACTGGCACTGTGTTGCGGAATGCATGTTCAGTTAAAAATCAGATGCACAATAAACTTTGACCGTTTGAACCAAAAGTTGGTTGAAAATTGTCACTTGCAAACTTTCCCTCGTGGAGAGCAAACAAAATATAATCAGGAGTCATCATTACTCACCAAGGGCGGATGGGCTCAGGCGGGACACCGGGACGATTCCCGGTGGGCCGGAGAGCCAAGTGGGCCGGTTCAGGAAAAAAAAAAAATACGATAGCAAACAATACGCCGCAACTTGATAGAAAAAAAATCACTTAAGGCGTAACGCGACAACACTCTGCCAATTCAACAGAAAGCAGTCTTCGTTTTTTTGTCGTTTTTCACAAGGCGTTGAGCTGCCATCTAATATTGGAAAATATTTTCATTAAAATTTAGACTTTTTCTGTAAATTTATACTTTCTCTGTGAACTGACACTTTTTCTGTTCAATCAGACATTACCGAGGACACTATCAAACTTACCTCTATATTAACCCGCTAAGTTCGAAATTTTTATCAGACCTAATCAAAGTTACCAATAATAACCCGGTTAGTTTCAGTAAGTTTGCAATTGTAATCAGACATTACCGATAATAACCCGCCGGCTTATTCTCTATGAACAGCAATTACATAGCAACCAGCAACCGGTCGCAAGTTGCTTTTTTTGAATAGAAAACTCGCGTTTGACAGCGACTTGACAGAGACTATTGCGCAATTCTCTGCGGTTGCAAGTTACAGAATAAGGCAGCCGGTTAGTTTGCAATTTCAATAAGATATTTCCAAACTTACCAATACTAACCCGGTTAGTTTGGGTTAGTGTGCAATTGTAATTAAACATTAAAACTTACTGATAATAATCCGGGTTAGTTTGCACTTTCAATAAGAAATTACCAAACTTACCGATAATAACCCAGTTAGTTTGGGTAAGTTCAATCGAACATAACCATTTTGTTTTCAAAATTTGTGTTAGTTTGAAATCTATTGTAATCAAACATTACCAAACTCAAACCTACTGAGAATAACCCGGTTAGTTTACAAGTTATGATAGCTAACTTAATTTTTTTGAATGAAAATACAAATTTTTTATTTCATTTTTAAATTCTACGTTAAATTCTGAACATATTTCATGTATCATGTCCTATACCTATCTTTAACTGTTTCGGAAATATTGACAGTTGAAAATTAACTTTTTTGCAACTTTGACAGGCTGTAAAACCTAAACGGTTAATTTTAGAGGAAAAAGGATTTTACACTCCCATCTTAGATTTTCATTAACTATCATTTGACACCAACTTTAAATGTAATCCATGTTTAAAAATTCCGGCTAAATTTAATCTCCGGTTAAATTCAAAGTTGGTGTCAAATGATAGTTCATGAAAATATAAGATAGGAGTGTATAATCAATATTCCTCTAAAATTAACCGTTTAGGTTTTGCAGCCTGTCAAAGTTGCGAAAAAAAAAAGGGTTTTTAAAAAATATGAACCGTGTATATTTTATAGATTGTATTCCAACCTTCACGTGCTCACTGTATAACGGGTCTTCAAAAAAAAAAAAACAATCAAAGATTGCTATGGTTTTTCAAACGTAGGTACTTATGTCTTGGCAATATTTCTCTTTAATTTTATCAATGAAATTTAATGTCAAAATGTCATGTCATTTTTTGAAGGCCCGATATCATTCCAGTACACAGAAATAAATAATTACCTGGTCGTTAAATTAGACTAGACTAAAAATTACCAAAGCAAAACGATCTTTTCTATTACTTATAGCTTTAGCCTTATGACAGTTTGATTAATGACCAATATAAAAACAATAATGTATTTAATATACACAAAGTGTCCAAATTACTTGGTGCTGTTAGCGTTGAACCTAAAATATGAAACTATAATAACAGATGAAATATTAATTTCCTATTCCTACCACGATTTTTCGATTTTTTTTTTTTTTTTTTTTTTTCTTATAATCTTTTTGAAATAATTTTTCTCACGTCAAAGGAGTCTTGCGTATGAAAAACATTACTAGGTTTGATTTTGATTTCCAGGTACCATCCGCACTCACAACACAGCCCTGGATATTATTAGTATATTACAATCCGAGACGGAAAATTAGCTATTAAGTACTGTCGAGAGATTTTATCGTTTATCGAGGCGCGTAGCGTCGAGATAAACTATATCTCGAGACAGTAATTAAATTTCCTGTCGAGCATTTTTTATATCATATTTGAAAAGCGAGCATGTTTTTATGTATCCTACCATATGAATTTTGTTGATAATATTATTTATTTTCAAACGTCATATAACAGTAATTTTTGTGATCATTTTGACAAGGTATATAAGTCTCACTTCAATGACTTTCAGCTTGAGCGGCGTATAAGTGTTATACTCCGCCGGAGTATAACACTTATACGCCGTTACACGTGTTTTTCCATAGCGATTTAAGGTAGTTTACCTGGTACATACAGGTATAGGTGCTTATAAAGGTGATCCTTCTAAATATGAATGTCATTATTTAAATTAAAAATTCTGCAGTATCGTATTTTATTCGGAATATAAGTATTCTTCATGTGACTTGCATGGATTTGATTCGCCTCGCTGCGCTCGGCGTTCAGACTTCCATGTGCGTCACATAAGTATTACTTATACCCCTAATAAAATAAATATCTATTATACTATGGCAACATGTTCTCTTTTGCATAGCTACTGGTAAAGTAGCCTTTAATCTACTAAAAATAGTAGATATAGTAGTACTTTAACCGCAAGGGTAGATTAAATGATACTTTAACAGCAAGGATAGATAAAGACATTTATTTTGTCAAAAATATATAGGTACAGTCGTGAGCATAAAAAGTGGGACACCCGACTGACAGGTCTTGCAATTTTTCGCTATTTTGGGTAAATCAGTCTTTTCTCTACAATGAATTTTTTGTCAAATATGACAATCCCTGTCATTACCGTAGGTATAGCCGATGAGCTCGTTTTACAATAGGAAAAAACCGGTGTCCCACTTTTTATGCTCACGACTGTACATAGTTATTTTGTTTTTTATTTTTTTGTCAAAGTTTGTCAAACGAATTTCTTCTTATGCAAAAGTGTTCGACTCAAATAATTTATAAATATTTTTGATACTACAGGCGTCCATAAAAACTTGTCGTAAAACTTTGTTTTACACACGACGATAAAATGCCATTATCGTCTCCCGGAATTAATTCACTCGCGATTCCGCTCGTGAATTTACGTTTCCGGTCAACGATAAACTACCATTTTATCGTCTTGTATAAAAATAGTTATTTATTATACAAGACGGTAAAAAGATGCTTTACCTGTGAGTGGAAAATGTTGATTCACGAGCGACGAAGGAGCGAGTGGATTAATTTCACGAACAGGTAAAGCTTTTTTACCGTCGTGTGTAATATTCTATTTTATTCTTGAGCAACTTTTTATTTATTACAATTACTAAAACTATACAAATTTACCTACATTATGACAAGTTGACAAAGTAACAAACTGACACATTTCTGGTGTTGTCAATCACACAACTAACTAACTAAATGAGCATCAAGTATTGAGGGGGTAAAATTGACGTATGAGTGGGTAAAGCTGACATATGAGTGGGTAAAATTGACATATGAGTGGGTGAAAATTGTCCGATTTCACTATTTCCGATAAAGTCTTACTTTGACAATGAGTTTTGAGTCGATAAAATGATAATTTACCGTTCGCGATAGAATAAGTTACTATTAATTAAAAAAAAAAACGCCTTCCATAATTTTTTTTCGGCAGTGACAGAGATATCAGGTAAACTAAAGGTAATTATTTACCTTATGTGGTGGGTTTATAAAAAAAAAATTAACACCTAAACTAAGAATTAACATTTAACTCAAATATTTAGTTGAGTTTAAAACTTTGGTTAAGATAAGATATGTAATACAGGGTGTCCCACAGTGGATGGCGTATTAGACGTTTATGGAGAACTAAAAAGCGGATCATTTTGAAAATTTGGCAACCGGGATAAACGACCATGATCTACACTTTAAAAATATTTTTGTTTATGCGATGTTGCCGCTTCTACTCTAAATCAGTGGCAACATCGCTATTTTAAATGAAACACCCTGTATGTGATTGCATATTTGGATTCTACGTAAAATTCTGAGCAGATTTCATGGGATATACCATATACCTAAGTTCAACGGTTTTGGAAAAATTGACAGTTGTATAGGGGCTCAAAAAAAAAAATTGAAATTCTTAGTTGTAAGTTAATTTTCTTGAATTAGCTTCAGTGTTAATACAACAATAATGCCGATAAAAATTATGGATATGGCGTTTTTTTTTTAAATATAAGAGAACATATTGCGATAACATTAACAATATTACATCAACAAAATTTATATGGTAGGATACGTAAGAACATGCTCGCTTTTCAAATATGAAATGAAAAATCGGGTATTCCATTTAAAAAAACAAAGATATATGTCGTAACTGTTTTGTTTCTGGTTCAGTTATTTTCCAAGTAACATTTTCAAATTCTATGAAAAATATTAGGTACTTCTAACTATCTTCGTTTTCTCCAAAAATACAGGGAAAGTCAAAATTAGGGCCTTGTTCAGTCCTCGTTGGCGGAGCCTGTACATTTTGTTTTGTTGATGTTAATTTTTTTTCGTGATACTGTACTATTATCTTAACATAACATGAGCGAAATTGAAATCGAAAAGGTATATTCAACCGACCGACGGCCGTTAAATTAACAGCCGGCAATAAAATAACGGCCGCTGGCTGGGAGATTGTTTTTTTTTTGTCAGATTGAAAAAAAGGACCACGCACGGATCTTATGAGAAAAAATAAATTTCACGATTGCCATGAAATTGAAATATGTTATGCTTCTCGACCTCCTGAACGTAAGTTTTAGTAGGCCCAAAAAGATCCTATGATTAGTTTCGGAGATACAGAGCCGGGTTAACATAAAAATGTTGACAAAAATTAAACATTTCAAAATATGTTGAGTTTAGGCAATGACATATTCTAGGTTAAAAACAGGTAAAAAAAGTCAA
This sequence comes from Ceutorhynchus assimilis, assembly GCA_917834065.1. Taxonomy (NCBI): domain Eukaryota; kingdom Metazoa; phylum Arthropoda; class Insecta; order Coleoptera; family Curculionidae; genus Ceutorhynchus; species Ceutorhynchus assimilis. Next base: position 34,879,416 of record OU892278.1, on the reverse strand, counting down.
GATAATGTCATCCAAAGCTTTTTAGGTTAAAAACTTGTCGAAAATGCCAAAAATATGTCATTTTTGGTTATGAACATAGAAAAGTGATTTATATTCTTGATATAGAACGCTCACTTCTGTTGTTGTCGCCAAATGACATTTCCGACAGTGCTGCCATAGCGGTGTAGTCATTGAAATAATATTTGGCGGGCCGTTTTAATCTCGGTTTTAAATGACTGGTTTGACATTTCAATTATTTCAAAATAAGGCAGTGCTCCAAAACTTCATAAACTAAAATTTTATAAATACATTTTATTTCCATATTTATGTGAGAATCACTTAATGAATAAAATATAGGCTAGTCTATAATCTATTCATAGATGATCTGGCGTATCTGACTCAAGAGCTGACTTGAAACACTTTTCAATCTGCTTTTTGAAAATGTCCATTTTTCCAGTTAAATGGCTGGCATATTTGATCAAGTTATTTATAATTACCTCGATCATGTATGGAGCATCATACAGTGACACGATTTCTAGTTTGTTTATCTCCAACAAAACCAAAATGTTTGTTTCTGTTTTGTTTCTGATGTGGATTTCCCTGCTCTGTGGCTGCAATTCGCTTCTGACCGATTTATTTTTTGCCGCCTGGTCACACATTGTGGCAATAACTCTTAAACCGGCTGCTTATGATTAGAGTCAGGATTAAAAAGTATAAAAAAAGTTAAAATAAGCGCTTAAAAAGCATGTAATTTTTCACAAATAAAGCATGGAATATGCATGAACCAGGCAAAAAAAGCAAAAAGTGGAATAAACAGTACATTATACACCTAGGGGCTAAAGTGGTACACACTTTAGTCCTGAGGTGTATACACTATTTTATGCACTTCACTTTATTTCCCGGGGATTAAATAAAACAGAGAATAGAAGGGTACTTTTAATCTCCGGGACATAAAGTAAAAATTTAATACCCGGGAAATAAATTGAAATTTCAATTAATAAAAATTAAAAGACCCACTTTACTCCCTTAACCTTCCATTAGTCGCGCGTGTATCTGAGAGATATTGTCCATTGATTTTAATCTGATACTCGGACGGAATATGAGCTGGTGGCTCCATACATTAGAACTCCAATGGTTACCTGACGTCACACCTGTTTTTGCCATATAAAACACCCTCTCGCTCCTCATACGGAAAGTGTCAGTTAAAAATCGACGAAACAATATCTGTACCTCAGAGGTAAATTGTATTAAGTCTTAATATTATAATTTAATATACTAAGACACTTAAGTGATTCTAGTACAATTTACCTTTAAGCCTGGACCGGTGTGAAACTAGCAGCCGCATTACAGCAGCCAAAGTGTGAAGTTGGCAGCCAGTTACAGCAGCCAAAATGTGAAGTTAGCAGCCTGTTTTAGCAGCCATTTTTAAGACAACATGGATAATGTCATAACTAAATTTTAAACTTTTGTTTCGAAAAATATAAATTTTTCTCCATTCGCCTGCGTGATTATAAAGACGCAGAAGAATTGAAAAAAAAAATGTAGGTCGTGAAAAATGGAGTTCCGCGATTAAACTTGGTAGTATCATTGACGATGTTCTAAAGAACATCTATACCGAGTCTCATCACCTTAGGCCCCGTCTGACATGGAGAAAACGGGACATAATGGAAAAATAGATAAAAAATCAAAAGTCACTTTCAAAAATGGTGTTCCGCGATTAAACTTGGCAGTATCATTGATGATGTCCTAAAGAACTCCTATACCGAGTCTCATCACCGTAGGCCCCGTCTGACATGGAGAAAACGGGACATAATGGAAAAATAGATAAAAAATCAAAAGTCACTTTCAAAAATGGTGTTCCGCGATTAAACTTGGCAGTATCATTGACGATGTCCTAAAGTACTCCTATACCGAGTCTCATCACCTTAGGCCCCGTCTGACATGGAGAAAACGGGACATAATGGAAAAATAGATAAAAAATCAAGTCACTTTCAAAAATGGTGTTCCGCGATTAAACTTGGCAGTATCATTGATGATGTCCTAAAGAACTCCTATACCGAGTCTCATCACCTTAGGCCCCGTCTGACATGGAGAAAACGGGACATAATGGAAAAATAGATAAAAAATCAAAAGTCACTTTCAAAAATGGTGTTCCGCGATTAAACTTGGCAGTATCATTGATGATGTCCTAAAGAACTCCTATACCGAGTCTCATCACCTTAGGCCCCGTCTGACATGGAGAAAACGGGACATAATGGAAAAATAGATAAAAAATCAAAAGTCACTTTCAAAAATGGTGTTCCGCGATTAAACTTGGCAGTATCATTGATGATGTCCTAAAGAACTCCTATACCGAGTCTCATCACCTTAGGCCTCGTCTGACATGGAGAAAACGGGACATAATGGAAAAATAGATAAAAAATCAAAAGTCACTTTCAAAAATGGTGTTCCGCGATTAAACTTGGCAGTATCATTGACGATGTCCTAAAGTACTCCTATACCGAGTCTCATCTCCTTAGGCCCCGTCTGACATGGAGAAAACGGGACATAATGGAAAAATAGATAAAAAATCAAAAGTCACTTTCAAAAATGGTGTTCCGCGATTAAACTTGGCAGTATCATTGACGATGTCCTAAAGTACTCCTATACCGAGTCTCATCTCCTTAGGCCCCGTCTGACATGGAGAAAACGGGACATAATAGAAAAATCGATAAAAAATCAAAAGTCAATTTCAAAAATGGTGTTCCGCGATTAAACTTGGCAGTATCATTGACGATGTCCTAAAGTACTCCTATACCGAGTCTCATCACCTTAGGCCCCGTCTGACATGGAGAAAACGGGACATAATGGAAAAATAGATAAAAAATCAAAAGTCACTTTCAAAAATGGTGTTCCGCGATTAAACTTGGCAGTATCATTGATGATGTCCTAAAGAACTCCTATACCGAGTCTCATCACCTTAGGCCCCGTCTGACATGGAGAAAACGGGACATAATGGAAAAATAGATAAAAAATCAAAAGTCACTTTCAAAAATGGTGTTCCGCGATTAAACTTGGCAGTATCATTGACGATGTCCTAAAGTACTCCTATACCGAGTCTCATCACCTTAGGCCCCGTCTGACATGGAGAAAACGGGACATAATGGAAAAATAGATAAAAAATCAAAAGTCACTTTCAAAAATGGTGTTCCGCGATTAAACTTGGCAGTATCATTGACGATGTTCTAAAGAACATCTATACCGAGTCTCATCACCTTAGGCCCCGTCTGACATGGAGAAAACGGGACATAATGGAAAAATAGATAAAAAATCAAAAGTCACTTTCAAAAATGGTGTTCCGCGATTAAACTTGGCAGTATCATTGATGATGTCCTAAAGAACTCCTATACCGAGTCTCATCACCGTAGGCCCCGTCTGACATGAAGAAAACGGGACATAATGGAAAAATAGATAAAAAATCAAAAGTCACTTTCAAAAATGGTGTTCCGCGATTAAACTTGGCAGTATCATTGACGATGTCCTAAAGTACTCCTATACCGAGTCTCATCACCTTAGGACCCGTCTGACATGGAGAAAACGGGACATAATGGAAAAATAGATAAAAAATCAAAAGTCACTTTCAAAAATGGTGTTCCGCGATTAAACTTGGCAGTATCATTGATGATGTCCTAAAGAACTCCTATACCGAGTCTCATCACCTTAGGCCCCGTCTGACATGGAGAAAACGGGACATAATGGAAAAATAGATAAAAAATCAAAAGTCACTTTCAAAAATGGTGTTCCGCGATTAAACTTGGCAGTATCATTGATGATGTCCTAAAGAACTCCTATACCGAGTCTCATCACCTTAGGCCCCGTCTGACATGGAGAAAACGGGACATAATGGAAAAATAGATAAAAAATCAAAAGTCACTTTCAAAAATGGTGTTCCGCGATTAAACTTGGCAGTATCATTGATGATGTCCTAAAGAACTCCTATACCGAGTCTCATCACCTTAGGCCCCGTCTGACATGGAGAAAACGGGACATAATGGAAAAATAGATAAAAAATCAAAAGTCACTTTCAAAAATGGTGTTCCGCGATTAAACTTGGCAGTATCATTGACGATGTCCTAAAGTACTCCTATACCGAGTCTCATCTCCTTAGGCCCCGTCTGACATGGAGAAAACGGGACATAATGGAAAAATAGATAAAAAATCAAAAGTCACTTTCAAAAATGGTGTTCCGCGATTAAACTTGGCAGTATCATTGACGATGTCCTAAAGTACTCCTATACCGAGTCTCATCTCCTTAGGCCCCGTCTGACATGGAGAAAACGGGACATAATAGAAAAATCGATAAAAAATCAAAAGTCACTTTCAAAAATGGTGTTCCGCGATTAAAATTGGCAGTATCATTGGTGATGTCCTAAGGAACTCCTATACCGAGTCTCATCTCCTTAGGCCCCGTCTGACATGGAGAAAACGGGACATAATGGAAAAATAGATAAAAAATCAAAAGTCACTTTCAAAAATGGTGTTCCGCGATTAAACTTGGCAGTATCATTGATGATGTCCTAAAGAACTCCTATACCGAGTCTCATCACCTTAGGCCCCGTCTGACATGGAGAAAACGGGACATAATGGAAAAATAGATAAAAAATCAAAAGTCACTTTCAAAAATGGTGTTCCGCGATTAAACTTGGCAGTATCATTGACGATGTCCTAAAGTACTCCTATACCGAGTCTCATCTCCTTAGGCCCCGTCTGACATGGAGAAAACGGGACATAATAGAAAAAACGATAAAAAATCAAAAGTCAATTTCAAAAATGGTGTTCCGCGATTAAAATTGGCAGTATCATTGGTGATGTCCTAAGGAACTCCTATACCGAGTCTCATCTCCTTAGGCCCCGTCTGACATGGAGAAAACGGGACATAATGGAAAAATAGATAAAAAATCAAAAGTCACTTTCAAAAATGGTGTTCCACGATTAAACTTGGCAGTATCATTGACGATGTCCTAAAGTACTCCTATACCGAGTCTCATCTCCTTAGGCCCCGTCTGACATGGAGAAAACGGGACATAATAGAAAAATCGATAAAAAATCAAAAGTCAATTTCAAAAATGGTGTTCCGCGATTAAAATTGGCAGTATCATTGGTGATGTCCTAAGGAACTCCTATACCGAGTCTCATCTCCTTAGGCCCCGTCTGACATGGAGAAAACGGGACATAATAGAAAAATCGATAAAAAATCAAAAGTCAATTTCAAAAATGGTGTTCCGCGATTAAAATTGGCAGTATCATTGGTGATGTCCTAAGGAACTCCTATACCGAGTCTCATCTCCTTAGGCCCCGTCTGACATGGAGAAAACGGGACATAATAGAAAAATCGATAAAAAATCAAAAGTCAATTTCAAAAATGGTGTTCCGCGATTAAAATTGGCAGTATCATTGGTGATGTCCTAAGGAACTCCTATACCGAGTCTCATCTCCTTAGGCCCCGTCTGACATGGAGAAAACGGGACATAATGGAAAAATAGATAAAAAATCAAAAGTCACTTTCAAAAATGGTGTTCCGCGATTAAACTTGGCAGTATCATTGACGATGTCCTAAAGTACTCCTATACCGAGTCTCATCTCCTTAGGCCCCGTCTGACATGGAGAAAACGGGACATAATAGAAAAATCGATAAAAAATCAAAAGTCAATTTCAAAAATGGTGTTCCGCGATTAAAATTGGCAGTATCATTGGTGATGTCCTAAGGAACTCCTATACCGAGTCTCATCTCCTTAGGCCCCGTCTGACATGGAGAAAACGGGACATAATGGAAAAATAGATAAAAAATCAAAAGTCACTTTCAAAAATGGTGTTCCGCGATTAAACTTGGCAGTATCATTGACGATGTCCTAAAGTACTCCTATACCGAGTCTCATCTCCTTAGGCCCCGTCTGACATGGAGAAAACGGGACATAATAGAAAAATCGATAAAAAATCAAAAGTCAATTTCAAAAATGGTGTTCCGCGATTAAAATTGGCAGTATCATTGGTGATGTCCTAAGGAACTCCTATACCGAGTCTCATCTCCTTAGGCCCCGTCTGACATGGAGAAAACGGGACATAATAGAAAAATCGATAAAAAATCAAAAGTCAATTTCAAAAATGGTGTTCCGCGATTAAAATTGGCAGTATCATTGGTGATGTCCTAAGGAACTCCTATACCGAGTCTCATCTCCTTAGGCCCCGTCTGACATGGAGAAAACGGGACATAATGGAAAAATAGATAAAAAATCAAAAGTCACTTTCAAAAATGGTGTTCCGCGATTAAACTTGGCAGTATCATTGATGATGTCCTAAAGAACTCCTATACCGAGTCTCATCTCCTTAGGCCCCGTCTGACATGGAGAAAACGGGACATAATGGAAATATCGATAAAAAATCAAAAGTCAATTTCAAAAATGGTGTTCCGCGATTAAAATTGGCAGTATCATTGGTGATGTCCTAAGGAACTCCTATACCGAGTCTCATCACCTTAGGCCCCGTCTGACATGGAGAAAACGGGACATAATAGAAAAATCGATAAAAAATCAAAAGTCACTTTCAAAAATGGTGTTCCGCGATTAAACTTGGCAGTATCATTGGTGATGTCCTAAGGAACTCCTATACCGAGTCTCATCTCCTTAGGCCCCGTCTGACATGGAGAAAACGGGACATAATGGAAAAATAGATAAAAAATCAAAAGTCACTTTCAAAAATGGTGTTCCGCGATTAAACTTGGCAGTATCATTGATGATGTCCTAAAGAACTCCTATACCGAGTCTCATCTCCTTAGGCCCCGTCTGACATGGAGAAAACGGGACATAATGGAAATATCGATAAAAAATCAAAAGTCAATTTCAAAAATGGTGTTCCGCGATTAAAATTGGCAGTATCATTGGTGATGTCCTAAGGAACTCCTATACCGAGTCTCATCACCTTAGGCCCCGTCTGACATGGAGAAAACGGGACATAATAGAAAAATCGATAAAAAATCAAAAGTCACTTTCAAAAATGGTGTTCCGCGATTAAACTTGGCAGTATCATTGGTGATGTCCTAAGGAACTACTATACCGAGTCTCATCTCCTTAGGCCCCGTCTGACATGGAGAAAACGGGACATAATGGAAATATCGATAAAAAATCAAAAGTCACTTTCAAAAATGGAGTTCCGCGATTAAAGTTGGCAGTATCCTTGATGATGTCTTAAAAAATCGCGGAACACCATTTTTGAAAGTGACTTTTGATTTTTTATCGATATTTCCATTGTGTCCCGTTTTCTCCATGTCAGACGGGGCCTAAGGAGATGAGACTCGGTATAGGAGTTCTTCAGGACATCATCAATGATACCACCAAGTTTAATCGCGGAACACCATTTTTGAAAGTGACTTTTGATTTTTTATCTATTTTTCCATTATGTCCCGTTTTCTCCATGTCAGACGGGGCCTAAGGAGATGAGACTCGGTATAGGAGTTCCTTAGGACATCACCAATGATACTGCCAATTTTAATCGCGGAACACCATTTTTGAAATTGACTTTTGATTTTTTATCGATTTTTCTATTATGTCCCGTTTTCTCCATGTCAGACGGGGCCTAAGGAGATGAGACTCGGTATAGGAGTTCTTCAGGACATCATCAATGATACTGCCAAGTTTAATCGCGGAACACCATTTTTGAAAGTGACTTTTGATTTTTTATCGATTTTTCCATTATGTCCCGTTTTCTCCATGTCAGACGGGGCCTAAGGAGATGAGACTCGGTATAGGAGTTCTTTAGGACATCATCAATGATACTGCCAAGTTTAATCGCGGAACACCATTTTTGAAAGTGACTTTTGATTTTTTATCGATTTTTCCATTATGTCCCGTTTTCTCCATGTCAGACGGGGCCTAAGGAGATGAGACTCGGTATAGGAGTTCTTCAGGACATCATCAATGATACCACCAAGTTTAATCGCGGAACACCATTTTTGAAAGTGACTTTTGATTTTTTATCGATTTTTCCATTATGTCCCGTTTTCTCCATGTTAGACGAGGCCTAAGGAAATGAGACTCGGTATAGATGTTCTTTAGGACATCGTCAATGATACTACCAAGGTTAATCGCGGAACTCCATTTTTCACGACCTACATTTTTTTTTTCGATTATTCTGCGTCTTTATAATCACGCAGGCGAATTGAGAAAAATTTATATTTTTCGAAACAAAAGTTTAAAATTTAGTTATGACATTATCCATGTTGTCTTAAAAATGGCTGCTAAAACAGGCTGCTAACTTCACATTTTGGCTGCTGTAACTGGCTGCCAACTTCACACTTTGGCTGCTGTAATGCGGCTGCTAGTTTCACACCGATTAAGCCTGGTGAGTCTCTGATACAGGTTCCAACTGGGTATTTCGGTTGTCTTAAAAGCTAGGCGTATGAATTTTTTTTTCGGAGGTCAAGTAAGTTATTAGAAGTAGTATTCAGCTAAAAACCCATTTTCGAAAAAAAAGTGACTTAATACAGTTTACCTCTGAGGTACAGATATATGCCTATTATTTTTGCAAATAAATCAAAAAGGAAAAATCCTATAATATTATGCCTTGTAGTAGTTAGTCCTTAGGTACCCTATACTAATCACTTTGTCAAAATTATATGGTCGTACCTCTATTAGAAAATTTGGAATTTCGAAAAAACTAGGGGTGCGCTCGGCTTTGTGCCTGACTGATACAACGCGACTTTTCTTATTACCAGCGGTGCTCCTCAATTGGAATTGTTTTCTTGGTATTTTTTTCATATAAATATTATAGTACAAGAGGCTGTTCATCTTGGGTGAAGATGGAACTCGATGAGAAAAAATTCCTCCCAAGCTGACTCGGAAGAGACCACATAATATGGTAAAGCTGCCGGGCGTTGTTGGTCAAACTGCAACGACTGCGAAAATAGAATCCAACTTCTGGAATCTCTATTTTAGTAAAAAGTGATTGTTTCGTACACGAATAAATACATAGAAATTGTAAAACCGAAATTCATCAGATGGTTCAATTACATGTATCTCTGTGATACGACTAATGATGTTATGAAAACTCGCGCGCCTAATGGAGGGTTAAAACAGGTATTTAAAGGATACTTTTAATCCAGTGCATAAAATTTATTGTTTATCTATAGAATACATGATAATAGTATATTGTTGTATTAGGAGTAGAAGCTTTACTTTTTTGTGCTGAAGCAGTAGGTTTGCGAGCCGAACGTAGTGAGGCTTGCAATACTGCTGAAGCACAAAAAAGTGCTTCTACTCCGTATGCAACACGCTATTTTTTCTCCAAACGAATGGGGTAAGCTCGGGATAACTGAATGGTTAAGCCGCAGTAAAAGTACGAGCGGGACTAAAAATACTTTTGCTGCCGCTCTAGCGGCACTAAAAGTACTTCTACTATGCCGCTGCGATTGCCTAGCAGCATAGAAATTAAATTTCTACCACCTCGACAGGTGTTAACCCGCTGGATTTGCCTACCAGCATAGAAATTGAATTTCTAACATCTTGACAGGTGCTGACAAAGTGACGTTTTTTTGACGTTTGGAGAAAAAAAATATAATGGGTAACTAAACTGTTTTACACACGACTGTATTACTGTATTAGAAAAAAAAATAAAAACACGTGAAAATCGTTTGTTTTAAGTTCAAACACAATCTTTATTTTCCTAAACGATTTTTAATATTAATCTCAGCGCAACTGAAAATACTGAAGTAAATACACTAAATTTGCACTACACACTATTACACTATACTTAAAACACAATGTGTATGACGGTATAGGCGATATCAAAAGGAATATTATTAAATATCTTTTACTCACTACGTGTGAGGGGACGACGAAAAGGAGAGTTTATAGAAACTGCTACACCACTCTCAGCTGTTGTAGAAAGTTCTATATGTAGTACTACGTAAACTTTGGCACTACTTAAATTAGGAAAAAAACTATTTATGCCTTTATTAGGCGAAAATGAGAAATTTGGACGCAAACTGCAGTCCGAACACAGCCAAATCTATGCAATAACTGCGCATTATATTTATTTTGTATCTTGAGAAAAGAAAAAAGGGTCTAGGCGTTACGGTCGGGTGCGTCCCCTTCTTGCATCGCCGAAGTTTTGTAAGAAGATTCAGAAAAATAATATTTGATGGATGCGCCAGTCAAGGGCATTTGCTTTACAAATTGAACATAAACATTGAAATAAACAAAACAAAGTCTCTAATGAACAACAAAAAAATAGTTCTTGTAGAAACAAGCAATAATTAAATACTGATTTAAATGTTCCATAGTAAAGTTTAGTCTTCTGCCACTTAAAAACTTCTTTCTACGTCAATACTTGTTATGGGCGCGTATTTAAATTTTGCAACCACATATGAGTTCATTTGTATTAACTTTAAGGCCCGGTTTATTCATCTTCAGATAAACTTGTTGGTTACTATCTGCAAGATAAATTTACCGTTCTATAATTCTATTGGTCAGCGGATAACTGGTCGACCGATGGGATTACAGATTGCATGTGTTTTTATCCGTCAGATTGCATCTGACAGTTTATCACAAGGTGAAATAAACTGGCCCTAAGTCAGTACTTCCTACCGGCAACTAGTACCATCTATTGATTTTTGGGCTGGGTTTTCCCGCGTATTATCGATTTTCAAGAAAATAAACACAGCGGGCTGTATTGTTTTCGTCTAATTCGTCAATATTTTGAGTCGTATGATATTTGCTTGTAATATTAACAAAAAGCATAATGCCTTGAAATCCGGACTCTACTTATGATGATGCACTTATCACTTCTTTCGCAGTCTTGGAATTCAAAACAATCAACGACGATGCACAACAAATTAATTTAGATGACATATCCATTATGAAGTTAAATGGACCCCTGCGTTTTCATGACTAATTTTTATATCGGTCATTGTCAGTTTCTATTCACTAAACAAAGATAGCTAACTTATCGGTGAAGTCAGAGATTAGAATAAAAACGAGGGGGACGTTAAGAAACGGCGATATGGGCGCACAGCGGTTTACTCACGAACTAAAACAAAAAGTGGAGGGGATGATTCCAGTGAATGTTCTATTCAAAAATTTAAAATCACTTTTCTATGGTTATGAATTAAATTAATGACCAGGAGATTCTGGAGATTTTTCTTGTGCTAATTTTTTTTTATCAGTCCTGTAGGTATCTCCGAAACTAATCATAGGATCTTTTTGGTCCTACGAGAACTTACGTTCAGGAGGTCGAGAATCATAACATATTTCAATTTCATAACAATCGTGAAATTTATTTTTTCTCATAAGATCCGTGCGTGGTCCTTTTCAGTATAACGGAAAATTTAGAATGAAACACGGCCGATAACTGCAAATAACAGCCTTGGCTGATTATGATCCTCGGCTATCGCGTCGGATCACAAACTTCAGCACGGCCGTTATTGATAAGTACTTATCGGCCTTATTACGTTAATAACTATGAGGTCTACTCGTTTACATATACTTCATTTTCATTTAATAGCATTCAAAACTTAAGAAGTGTTTGCATTTCATCAACATTGTCGGCCATGATTGCAGATTCGTTTATAAATCGTATATTATATATTCCCTGCTCTCTACACCCTAGAAATTATAGAATACTTCTTATACCTCGGCTGTTACCTTTCGACAAATGCACATATTGGCGGAGAAATTCAATACCTACTAGAAACCACGACATGACATAATTGCTCCTATTAGGATCTCGGTCTACAATGCCATCTGCCATCGTCATACACTTCTCTACGGATATGAAACCAGGACCATCAACCGACAGGCGATACTTGGAGTGCTTGAAAAACTACCACCAGCGCTGCTTAAGAAAATCACCTAAAGTAAACCTGGGGAAACTAATTCCAACAGCAATACCCTTGCTGTTCATGTAGTTCGCATACCAGTCAAGTATCCATCAAAGCTCGTAAAATGCGAGAGATAAAGGCTAACGCATACTGAGGACAGAATGAATTGTAGAAAAGAACGAGAACATCATAAGACCAGGGGGTCAATTTTTGACCGTTCGCAAATATAGAAACGTATGTAGATTGTTCCTAAACAGTCACAAGTTCCGATTTTTGGCCGTTCGCAAAGTTTCGTATGCGCATATTTTCATTCGCTTTTCTGCGAGCGGTATTCTAGTCGCCTAATTCGGTTTGCGTATTCGTTTTTCTTGTGTCAAGTGGGGATGTTAGGTTGTTTTTTCTTGTCAATTTGTTTGATAGCTATTTTATTATTGAATTATTGTGTATCTACTACCTCTGTATCTGGGAGGGTGGTATATAAGGTATGCTACAGCACTTAGGCCACAATTATGCCGATTGTGCGCCCTCACAAGAGGAGAGGTCATCATTAGCTCGTCACCCAGCCTAGCGATTCTACGTAGGCGATGACGTCGCTGAAGGCGGTGCCTCAGATCTCTTCTAGTGATTGGTACGATTGGCCTAATCTGGCTCTGAGTATTGGCGAAAGAGCAGTGCAGTCACAGAGAATGTGCTCTATCGTCTTGTCTTCTTGATTACAAGGCGTATCGACTATAATATGGAAATTTTGATGAATGTGCTGGCAATTCATTATTTGGAAAACGCAGAGATACGAAATCGGCGCAACCATCGACATAACCGCCGTGATCCATTCGTAGAGCTAAACCAAAGGGCCTGTTTCTCAATAGCGAGTCACCTCCAGGTTGGTTTTAACTCCAGGTTAAACGTGTCCAGTTGCAATGTTTACCCTGGAGTTATGCTTAACCCGGGGATGACTTGCTATTGAGAAACCGGCCCAAAGACAGTTTTTTAAAGGGTGTTGCTTGTTCTACCTGCTCGAAAAATTAGGAAGATCTGCTAGGAGCTGCTATTTATGAGCTTATATGAGACAGGTGAACGCTGATCTGCTGCTGAGATCTGCTTGAAGCAGGAAAAGCAGTACAAATTACAAATAAACACCCTATTAATATGTTCTGATTGTCGAAAGAGCTTGTTAGTTATTTGGTTGAATGTTTAGAACCTCATACATGTCTGGCACAACGACCAACAGATTTAGATGTCTTGACTAAAGTAGGAAATGAATTTTATTTAGAAGGTTGTTTTGCAATGTTTGTTATACAGTTAGTTTAATGCGGTACTACTCATGGGTCTTAATTACGCGTTGAAATTTTTCGCAAGCCGTAGCTATCAACCGGATTAGCTGTAGCTTGCTTTTCACATACTTCACAAGTTTCTTTTGCTTTTCACTGGCATTCGCACCCCTTTTCTTTAAGTTTTTCTCACTGGCTTTCTTCCATAATTTACCACTATCGTAAACATCCACAATTCGTCAAATATTTAAAAAGGCAAAAACACGTCAAAAATTTGTCAAACATTCTAAAATTTCCGACGTTGCCAAATCAATTATACGTATGTTTACGAATTCGCAATATCTACGTTTATCCATTTACGCACACCGGTCAAAAATGGGCTTATAGATACGTATACGTTTATTTTTGTTCGCAAATCTTCGAATACGCAATTTAACGTATATTGTATTGTCAAAAATTGGCCCCCTGGGGGTCAATTTTTGACAATATACGTCGGAAATTTTAGAATGTTTGACACATTTTTGACGTGTTTTTGCTTTTTTGAATTAATTTTGAAGAATTGTGGATGTTTACGATAGTGGTAAATTATCGAAGAAAGCAGTGACGAAAACTAAATGAAAAGGGGTGCGAATGCCAGTGAAAAGCAAAAGAAACTTGTGAAGTATGTGAAAAGCAAGCTACAGCTAATCCAGTTGATAGCTACCGCTTGCGAAAAATTTCAACGCATGATCAAGACCCATGAGTAGTACCACATTAAACTAACTGTATAACAAACATTGCAAAACAACCTTCCAAATAACATTTATTTCCTACTTAAGTCAAGACATCTAAATCTGTTGGTCATTGTGCCAGACGTGTATGAGGTTCTTAACATTCAACCAAATATCTAACAAGCTCTTTCGACAATCAGAACATATTAATAGGGTGTTTATATGTAATTTGTACTGCTTTTCCTGCTTCAAGCAGAGCTTAGCAGCAGATCGGCGTTCACTAATAAATAGCAGCTCCTAGCAGATCTTTCTGATTTTTCGTGCAGGTAGAACAAGTACAAATGAACACCCTTTAATAAACTGTCTTTGAGCCGGTTTCTGAATAGCAAGTCACCCCCGGGTTAAGCATAACTCCAGGGTAAACATTGCAAGTGGACACGTTTAATCCTGGAGTTAAAACCAACCCAGAGGTGACTCGCTACTGAGAAACAGGCCCTTTGGTTTAGCTCTACGAATGAATCACGGCGGTTATGTAGATGGTTGCGTCGATTTCGAACATTCGAATCAATTTTCGGATAGTATCGTCTTTTGGTGCATTCCGTACATTAAATTCGACACGCCGATATGGTTTTCCAAATAGAATAGTGTTTTCTGAATGTGATTATGCCAATCGTACCCATCAATAGAAGAGATCAGAGGCACCGCCTTCGACGACGTCATCGCCTACGTAGAATCTCTAGGCTGGATGACGAGCTAATGATGACCTCTCCTCTTGTGGAGGCGCACAATCGGCATAATAGGGTACTTGCATGGAAAATTAAATTGATTATTGTTCATTGCAAACTGTAGGAAATCGAAAAAAAAAATCGATACCTACGTGTTTTTTTACTTTGTCCAAATATGATTATTTCGAAAGTTATACAAATATTGAGTTTTGATATACTGAGCATGTGCGACGTCACAACATATTATAAGTTATGACGTCAGAAGGACATTTCAAAGCGTTGTATCTCCGTCAATTTTTGACTAACAAGAAAAAGAAAAAACAAGTGTTGACTTATTTTTCATGTACTATCGAAATCAGCAATAAAAAAATTCGATGCAAGGGGCCTATTGTGGCCTAAGTGCTGTAGCATACCTTATATACCACCCTCCCAGATACAGAGATAGTAGATACACAATAATCCAATAATAAAATCGCTATCAAACAAGCTGACAAACAAAAACAACCTAACATCCTCAAGGGTAAATAAATTGACCATCCACAACACCATCCTTGATACCTTACTAACTCTGATTGGGTATGCGATCAATGTGGGATAAATTGTGGGTATATAGTCCATTTGAAAAAGACAGAGAGTAATAAATCATATTTGAAGGCATCTTTAATAGGCGTGAATTGATTCGAAAATATTATTTCTGTGATTTTATATTGCGAAACAATCCATAGCCATGATTTAAATATAATACCAGCTAAAATTATAGAGTCAGAAATAGGGGCCTGCTAAATAATTGTTCTACCTGGATATCTGCCGTTTAACGATTCTAGTCAGTCTATTATCTAAGCATCAGTTTACAACTTATTTTAGAGTTTTCACGTCACGTCGCGTTATCAGTAAGTTATTTTTTAAAAAGTAGGAGAAAGTGTGCTTTATCCATTAACGAATACAATGCTCTTGAATTTCAAAAACATTAAACATGAAATCTAGTTTTATTTTTAATAAATTCATTATTCATTAATCAATGCCCTTACCTAAAGTTTCGTTAATGATCTTAGATACAATATGCTGAAGGATCCAAAAAACTACAACCAATGTGCGATGTCCCTTTCCATCCCCCAATTCCCCCATAAGGTGTTCAAGCCTAAGAACCAAAATATATATATTTATTTATTTTTAAATATATTATGTATAGGTATGTTTCGATTTAGGCTTTCAAAACAAACTGATTAAAAATCACATTTGGACAATTAAAGCATTAAAATAATATAATTTTTACTTCTTCCAATAGAAACGTGAATCAAAAACGCATTCTGTGGTCACTTCACAAGGTTTAAAGATGACAGCGCTACAGTTTTCACTTAACTCAAGAAAATATACCTACTTATTGTAAAAATTGGATCAAGGTCAAATAATATTTACCTAAAATAGAAGCTATGTAGGAACGACAAGTCCTGAATCTTTGAAGGAAATGAAACGTGCCTTAGCAAACAATTCTCACAAAACATGTATGGAGAGCCCATGAGTTTATGGCTGAGGAAACATATTTCTTGATGACTCTTGTTTGTTGAAATTTTCTCCTTCCTCGAAAACGCAAAATGTTGCATAAGTCCAATAAAATTGTGGGCAAAATACAGGCCAACACTAGGAATTGGTAATCGCCAAGATCCAAATATATTCTGTGATCCAAACAAAACAAGTAATAAATGTGTCAAAAGTGGAACTCCTATTAATTAAAATAGGTAAATATTTGGTTAGACACTGCTAAACAAATGATAATCCAGGCAATTAAGATCGTATATATTTGCTTGCAAAATTCATGGTAGTTCTGGCAATAAGCATACTTTATGTTTTTTGGATCGCTAAATCCAAATTTTCAACAAAATATTCCCTTCACAACGTCCCCAAATTTTGAAAAAAAGATAAAATATCGTTTTTTTTTTTAAATATAGATAAAATATGCAACAAAAAATATCTTCAAATATTTTGACGTAGGGCGAATGTAGAGGGCGCTGGCGTGCCTTGAAGCATGCTCATTGGTGTCTCAGGGTATCATACGCCGAGTTAGGCACTTGGCTTAACAACGCGCCCGAGTCCTGGAAATTTCTTCCCGCAAGAGCTGGAACTATATTTTTTCTACGAGCATACTAAAGGTGATATAACGAAAAGTTTAATTTCAATAAAATGCGATTGTGCAGAAGGTGAAATTGAAAATGTATTAAACAGTATTTATGAAAAAAAAAGGCAAAGGTAATGGTAAAGGTGTATTAATAGTTATTTATACACCAAGTGAGTTAAATGATTGTTTATTCATGAGAAGAAAGTTTAACCCACGAGCCCTAGCGAGTATTTTAACTCACGTGATGTATACAAAATTTTATCCCATTTTGTGGAAATTTAGAAAATAAAGTACAAGGAAAACTGTCAGTAGTGAGTTAAAAATATTTTAAATCACTGAGGTTTCAGATTTTTAGTTGGGCAGAGTGACTTAAAATGCCGAGAGTGAGTTAAAATGTTTTAAAATCACTGAGGTGATAAACGTCTACTTACCTTTATTGTTATGCGTTCAATAATGCCATTTTTAAACATCAAAATGGGATAAAAATACAAACAATTCGATGTCACAATGATTATTTCGAACTCTTCCCGCACTAGAAAGGCTTCCCGCACAGCAAATAGTGCGCGAAGAGCCATTTCCCGCAGACTCGTAGGAAAATGATATATTTTTTTTTTTCTCAAAGTTTGGGTTGCGGGGGGAATTTTTTGTAGGATTTACTAAATTCGGATTCAGCGACCCGGAAAGTAGTTCAAATTTCAAGCCCCCCACTTCGCCAAAGTACCATAAAAGAGTAGGCAAAATAGTGATGATGTAGACAGCGAGTCGTTTCTCGGCTTAACGTAGGGTGTTTGCACCACAGACTATGATTCCGAATAAACAAAAGCCAGGTTTAAGACATACTTGGTTTTAGTACAATAATTACCATTCTAAAGCAGCCCTTTTTATATCTCGTTTCCATCTTCCTCTTTGCCTATTATGTTGATCAAAATTAAATAATAATTTTCATCATAAATATCTAAACTACGACCGATGGCGCAAACCAGGTAAATTTTATGATGACGTCGGCAACGGTGCAATACCATATGACCTTGATTCCAAAAATCGAGGCAGATGAGCAATCTTGGTAGACCGCTACCTACCACTTGCCGCAGTTTTGGCCATTTTTCTTCCTCCCACACACTTTTTGATCCGACACCAGCGACACCACCTCGCGCGTAGGTTGAAATTTTTTCGGTTTTTGCAGCACGAAACCGGAAATTAGGAAACATCTACGCACCTAAGTGACACCAGGATAAACAAACACGTTTGATGTACAAAGTGTTTGTTGATGAAAATAAATAAACTAAGCTGTTGCTAAGTTGAACACAATACAGTAAATTAGACACCTGAATCGATTTATCGGTGGACTAAAAGCTGTGGTTCGAATATAATCAGGATTGTGGTTCCGCGGTCCGAAAGTAATCAACTTACTCTGGTTCCTAGAAAAGTGGTTACTTTTGGACCTCGGTTTCCTGAAATCTGGTTAACCAAATGTCAAAATAGTGACCAGTCATCGAATGTCGGTTCTATTGGTTTTCAGGAGTAGGAACGCGCCATTCTGCTATGAAACTAAAGTGAAGCCAGTTTTTAGCAGGTATTTGTACGCCAAACGAAAAGTAAAGCATTGAATTAGCTATACCGCCATTATTTTGGATCTCAAAATACCTGGAAAAAACGGCTTCATTTTCTAACTCCATGTTCCTACTCCTTCCACCTAGGAACTTACCTGCTCTAAGGTTTTATCTGTAACTTCTGTCAATAATTTTTATTCCATATTCGCGTTCCCCAATTAACCGGAATTTTCAGTAATCATCTGTCAACCGATTCGGTTACTTTGGTTAACGTTTGGTTATATTCGGACCATAGCCTTAGATTTTTGATTTGATAGCTCTTAATTAATAAACAAATTATCGAATACCACTAGTGGTATTAATTATCAAAAGTGATTAATTGATTGATTGTATTTTTAGCCAGTGCCCAGTTGCTAGGTATAACCAATAAATTTAATGTCAACAACATCACAGTCATCATTTAACAAAGTTTCATTCCATACTTTGTTTAGTTTCTAATCAATCCACAGATTTTATATGTGAACAATAATTACAATAATTAGGTAATTGATACGTCAACATCACAATCAAATTAAAGCATTCACCTTACCCCCCAAAAAAAGCTTGAGCCACTGAATTCCGTGGGATTAACTTTGAGCTCTTCAGTAGATCTTGGTGGAACATTTTTTCTGATAAAGCTCGGCTTAAAGTCTATTTTTTTTTCTAACAACTCACATTTTTCTTATTATGTTGGCAATGGAAAAGGGCTTGCGTAGCCCTTTTCCGTGTAAAAAATTCATCTACATTGACAGTTTTACATTATATTGGCAACATAATATTCTAGACTTTGATAATACCAGAAAACACACTTTATCTATAAAATAAGTTTAAATCACTTCGTTCCTTGGTTGCAAATGGGGATGACTCGTATAACAATACAATATATTAAGATAGTGCCTACACTGACAGCTTGACCATGATAGTCGCTCTCAAAATGAAAGGCAAGGGAAAGTGCTCCATATTAAAGAACCTATAAGCAAACTATAAGCAAGAGAGGGCTAACAAGATTGTAGAGTGATATGGTAATACCACAATTTTCGAGGCAACCAATTCAGTTAATCATGGCAGCGATAAGTATTTTACTTTTTATTTAGAAAATAAGTAGCATAAGAATAAGAAGCATAGCATAGCTTAAATCAGAAACACTGAGTTTGGGCATCTTGTAGAAAACCTTCACACTTTTGTGATGACAATATCACTTAATCAGTCAAAACGAGTAGGTAACTACTTGAAGGAAAAGAAACTATCGAGTCTAGAGACCAATTATTAGTTCCATAATCCATGTTACTGGAAAGAGATAATCCGAGGGTGTCATCAAAACTAAATCCGGATAGATACACACGGTGACAAGCGATGCGAAAACATTTAATACAAAACCTGGACTTGCTTATCTGCATTACAAAGGATTCTTTTTTAATTGCAAAAAATCACGAGAGCTCAAACCACAAAAGAGCGCATATTTGCGAGATAAAATTAATGTTACCTACATCGCGATTTTTTACATGTTAGCCCGTTCTATGTATGCTTTTGCCAACATGTAATTAGATGGAAAATTAATTATATTGGCATGGGAAAAGTGAAGAAACATAATAATGTGAAAAATATTTGTGATGAAAAGTTTCTTTGGTAATTTACATAGTTTCTTTTTCAGCATCGTTCTATCGATTAGGTAGGTACCAAACTTAATCAATAAATACTGAAATTAGCATTGCTAACGCTTTTATGTTTGCTTCTCATATTATATTATACCATTTTAGCCAATTTAGGCATCATCAGATCATGGCATAAAACATTTTTTTTTTTATAAAATAATATCCAAACAAATCCAGGTAAAACTTATATCGTCCAATAAACACTAAAAAAACTGAAACAATATTTACGCACGTTCTGTCAAAGCTAAAGTCAGCCTAATCCCCAATTTCCAATTCCCTTTTTACCTTTATTTCACAAAGGCTTTCATCGGATAAACAATAAAAGGTATATACAATTTCTATTGATGTGCCACAATTATTTATTTGATCTAGAAAATTGGAACCTTTAATATTTATTTGATTGCAGCTTTTTATTTTTGGTGGAGAAGTCATCTAATTAAACTCCGAGTAGCGCTGCAGCCGGAGGCTTATCGTGCTCAATCTTCCTGTTTACTGCACCTATTCCAGAACCCTGGTTCCCTGCAGTAGGCGAAGTAGGTCTGTTTGATGTTTGCCATATGTGTCTGGATCTAGTTCATCTTTCCCAAATATATTTTGTCTTCTGCGAGTTAGTGCATCGCGTTCTGAAATAATATGTTGGGCTGTTTTGGTCTCTGTTCCGCATAGTCTGTAGCTCGTGTCTCCGTTGTACAAGCCCATTGTTTGCAGGTGCTTCTGCATGCCCAGTAAGAAAGCCGGTTGCTACTCTGAGTTGATTCCTGCTTAGTTGTAGCAGTTTTTCTGCTCTTTTCCTGCATGTCTCACATATGAAGATTTTCCCAGGTGCATGCTTGGGTATGCTTACATCAGTATTGATGTTTTGCTTTGATCCATTCCTTCAGCTCCTTTCTTACTGTGCTTTCGGGCGCTCCGAGAGCTGGTTCGGGACCAAGGTATTCTGGGGATGACTTCCTGCGTTCAAGTTCATCAGCTTTTGTTGTGATGTTGCCCGGGATACCTCTATCCGCTATGTGGCACTAATTTTAAGCCTTCCAGTCTCTGTTCACCTAGAGACCATTGTTAGAGCCTGCTGCATGTGATCTCTAACTGTATAGTTGAGTTTTCCCTGTGATATTATGACCAAGTCATCTGCATATCCCACTTCTTGATGGTTGTTGCTCTTCAGTAGCTCTATCAGCTCGACCATCACCAGAATCCACTGCAGGGGTGATAAAACTCCGCCTTGCGGACATTCTTTGGCAACCTGAGCCGTTACTGTTTCACCTTGGAGCGTCGAGTGGATGACTTTACCTCGAAGCATGCAGTCTATCCATCTGCAGCATATATCATCAATACCCCGTCGGCGTAGAGATCTCATGATTGCCTCAACGGAAGTGTTGTCACACGCTCCCTATATATCAAGGAAGGCTCTCAACATAACTTCCTTATTTTCCAACGTACTTTCTACCCGCTGGACGAAGTGATGTAGCGCTGTTTCAGTTGAGGTTCCTGCTTTGTAAGCATATTATTGGTCCGGATGTATTGGTCTGGTAGCCAATGCACCACCCCGAATGTGGAGCTCACGCAGTTTTTCTAGAGCCTTCAACAAAAATGACGAGGCTAATGGGTCTCGGAGCTTTTGCATTATCCTGACCTATTTTGCCAGGTTTACGGATGAAAACAACTCTAATTTCTTTCCAGGCTTTGGGGATATGATTTAGTCCCAAGTTTGCTTTAAATATAATTAGTGGCCAGGAGTATAGCGTGCCTTTTTGTAATAATACTGGATAAATTCCATCTAGTCCTGGCGATTTATATGCCTCGAATGAGTTAATGACCCATTTCAGCCTACGCCATGTTACTACTTTTCTTTGCATATATGGTTGTGGCGAGGTCTAGTGACGGTTTTCGGGGTTTTCTTCAAGGATAACAAGCTCTTCCAGAGTTTCCGGTCTGAGTGTAATTTTCATTTAATGTTCTTAGAGAACCAATCGTTCCTGGAGTGTCCTTGGAATGAATTTAATAGAGCCTGGCACATTGAGGAGTCTGTTCGACCTCCTCACAGTGTCTTCCCCATGATTCTTTTTTGGATGCTCTCAGGCATTTGTTATATTTATCAGAGCTTTTAAGTTACTCGCTCCACATTCCTGTTCGGTTTGCTTTGTTAAACCTGTATTACATCTGTGTATTTTTCCGTGTATTTATTCATGTAGTTCAGGGTGCCAACATTATTTTGTTTTTCATAATGTTGATTTATGTTGCGATTGAAGTTTTTTGGTTGTCACCCTGAACTACATGAATAAATACACAGAAAAATACACAGATGTAATACGCGCATTAAAAAGTTGTCTTGTTTTTTTCTTTCGTTTTCCGAGGTCGTTATTCCACCAGGTCATATTCCTGTTGGAATTACTCGTGATTACAGGACAGTTGTTCATGCAGGCGGATGTAACAGCGGTCTGCAGTTGTTCCGCTACTAGATCCAAGTCTACGGTGTTTCTTATCGTCGTTTTCACGGCCCGCAAATTGTCCTCCAGGTCTGCCTGATAGGCTTCCCAGTTTATTCTGCGGGGGTTCCGATAAGTTTTAAGTTTCAAGAGTGTGTCCTGTAATTTCAAAGCTAACTTGTCTGAACAACTCACCTCATTAGTCACATGCCACTTTTTCACGAAGCCACTAACAAATGTTGTAGATACCGTGATGTCGAGTATCTCTTTTCTTAGAGTTATTTCTTTGCTTATTTTATCGATTTTCGGAATAAGTATTTTCATTCAATTTGCATTTTTTATACATAAATCTGTAAATTCGACGAAAGTTAAAAATCCAAAGTCGCCTTTATCAGTGACCGGTTTCCTGAACAAAATTAAGTATTCCAATAACTTTGAATAAATTGCAGCTTCCACACTCGGGGCGAAATTATTTAAATACGGAGGAAATAAATTTTCCTAATCTACCTAAAGACAAACAAAACAGAGATATGTATACTTACCAAGTGATTTATTAAAAGAAATGCCTTGGAAAGATGGAGAATAGCAATTGGCTGTGGCGTGGAACGACCTTCATTTTTCTCTTGCTTTTCAGTTTTTTTTTTTTTTTTTTGTTGCAGGAAATTTTAGACCAACAAAAATTTTCTATCGTCGAATTTGACAAATTTCCCTTGAATTTTTATTTGATCTAGACATTTTTCCCTGGACAATCTGCATTTGCTTTTTGAAACAAAAAACCGTTGCAAAATCTATTGGGTTAGCTCACAATCGACAATGTAAGCCAAACTGATTCCGGAATAGTAAATTTAGCATACCACCTGCCTCTAAAATCCTAATATAGCATTATTGCCAATCAATTTGTAAAGGGGAGAGGAAATGCGCAGAGAACATCATTTGACAAAAACAAGAGAACATTTTAAATGCTTTTTTGCTATAATTTAAGGTTTATTTTGTCAATATAATTTGCTCCAAGATATGCTCATAGTTTTTCAATATGTCAAAAAAGGTTTTGTTTAATTTTAGTAACGCAAATATGTGTAATGTCTGCCCAGCGAGTCTGTGTCTACGGGGTAACGGTGAGGGGAATGCAGTTGTAAAAAAAATGGCTGATTTCATTCATAAGATACCCAGCTGCGTGCGGAACTTTTTGGAAGTGTTATTGTATTGCAACTCGTACACGAAAATCGACAATGACCAAACCTCCGCCACTGGATATTTCAATATAAATCGATATTCCAAGATGGGAGGATAAAATGACGTCAGCCGTGGCCAATAGCGAGACGTAAGGTGACGTTAGCTCATTGACAACCGTATGGTTCCCCATGGCAACGGCAATCCTGCCAAAAACTCCACCAATCGGGTTCATCCAGGCCGGATGCTTGCCAAATAGTCAAAAGCTGATGATATATTTAGAAAATGTTTATTTTTTACAATAGACCAAATTGCAGAAATCAGGATTAAAATAAGAATAGATCTAACAACCACGTTAAAATATTTAGCGTTTTATTATTGTTATCAATATTTTGTTATTAAAAAATGGAATTTCAAATGAACTATACTTCATACCTAGTATTTTCGCTTTTTTATAATTAAACGTGGCAACATGGCACATTTACGTCCGAATTCCTTCCGTAGACTCAGATCCGCTGGGCAAACAATAAGTCAACGAATAGGTACCTACACATTCTCACTAGCTTCAGAAAATCTGCCAGCACTGTAATGTGTCTAGGAGATACCTATAGAAACAGAGTTACTCATTCTAAATTAAACTCGAAATCAAAAAAAGCTTCATGGATTGGATTAACTAATTATTCTAAATCTAAAGTCTAGACAAGAATTTTTTAGGATGGTTGCAAGTCAGCCTATTAATGCTAATCATTTCCTCTCCTCAATGCAAACGAAAGCTATGCAACTTGCGACCATGAAACGTACACTAGGGAAATGCACCAAAATAATGACACTATACTTGCCAGAGGCATAGATCAACCTCGACCACAACTCTGCCATGACAGTTCCTAGACCGACCTCCTGAGGGGGGAGTAACGTTAAATATGTCGCACACCAGGCCACAAACATGTCGCGCCATACTGATTTCCCATTAAGTGACCGTCGCTACCTGATGTTCGCAAAATTAATACCTGCCCACTTGTCCAGCGGCTTTTGTACGTGATGAATTCATTACTGTAATAGATGCAGCTTCTCCCATTGTTTGGAACCGGCAATTTGCCAGTTAATGCAAATTTCTATGCAAATTGTCGGTCATTATGCTCTTCATCTCTTATGCTCTATCACTCAAAATACAAGAGATCATGAAATTTGATGTTACTTTCATCCTTTCAAAACTGTATTCTATAAATTTAAGTTTACTTAATGATAATATTTCTCGAACAAAAATTAAGTAACAGTAAAATAGCTTATTTTTTAGTTCATTCATGAGAGTTTCGCCATATTTGAATTTCATCGTTTTATTTTCAATCCGTTGTATGAAATAATATAAAAATACCCTTGCTTTCAGTTGGCTTTGAAAATCCCTATTTTAATAATAAATATTTGTTTTGAAAGTCTTATACCACGTATTTAAACGTACTGGAATACCGCCAGTGTATGACGTAATAGTATTTTAAATTATTAGCCAGGTAAAATAGTTTTTACTGACTCTTGAAGATGACAAGCTCGCCAACGGCTCGCTAGTCATTTTCTTCAATCGCAAGTAATAGTTAAACAGCATTTAAACAACAAGTTTCGAGAAACGACTTTTTCCGCACGGCGAGACAGTTTGTTGAAAAGAAATGTCGTTAATAATCTATAGCTTGCAGGTGGATTAGATGCTATTTCTACTAATCCACCTGCAAACTAAAGTTTAAATAGCGGCTAACCCAAAACAGCCAATTTTTATTCACTACAGAAATAACTGTTTTCACACACAAATTGCACCCCAAAAACTGCAATTTTTACACCACCACAAAGCCACAATCAGTCTTCTCAATACACTCAGTGCCGGTACTTTTGCTCTCATTTGTCAACCGTTTAAAATAATCAAGGGTTAAAATGTGCTCTAACCACATCATACCTTGGCTTGGCCCATGCAAAACTTTGACAACGTATCAAATTCGGTAATCGAGAGCAAAAGTATCGGCCCTTAAAAAATATAACTTGGTATAGAGGTATGAGGTAGGTTTGATAGATATTTAAAAGAGAAATTATTATTCGAGTTTCGGTTTCCCATGATCTGGCTCTCGCAGTCATCCATACGGCACCTCGTCCACCTCCGCCAACAGGCGATAGGTTTCAGGTTTTACCACGCGCCGGCGCACGGCGCTGTTCATCAAGATGGAGTCTGACTACCATTTGTAAGCGCGTAATTTAAATTATGTTTATAGTTTCCTTGTGGATGTAATATGTATGTTTATCTTTGGGTGAATAGCAAATAATCAAAAAATAGGAATTATAATTAATTACCTACGCAGAAAGTTTCCGTTTTTTCAATAAATTCAATTTCAATTCAATAAATTTATACCTACTAAAATTATTGATCAACTATAAGAGCGGCTAAATTATAAACAGAAAATTGATATTATGGATGACAAAATAGATATGTCTTTTCTTTACCATTTAATGACGTCAAAATGTCATAATTGAATGTCGTCAGAAGGACGATCTTTTAATGACATATTTATTGACGTTATTAATAGGTACCAGAACGTCGGAGACCAATGCGGACCAAAAAATCACGTCAAATGTCGTCATATCGACGTCAGTGTGTTGGCTGGGTAATAGTGTAAAATAGTTACTATTATTTTCGTTTTCAAAAATGATAACAATATGGCTTTATATATTTCAGGTTTGTTGCTTATGGAAACTTTCATATCCCGAGCAACGAAACACAATTCCAGAACACAAAACTAAAAAACAAACAAAAACTTACTGTGAAATTAGAAGTTATAATATTCATGTCGCCAAACTGACTGTCATGATTTCTTATAACTAGAACAACGCTAGGGCATAGATCACTACAAAACTATTCTAGTATAACTGAAAGTATGTACTAACAATGATTCAAATACATTAATTTTATGATAGTGCAAAAAATACAACAACTCTTTTATAATCGACTTGAGAACCGTTCCAGAACCAGTAATTTTCAGTTGCCTATATTTTTCAATATGCTGAACGTTTATCCTAGTTGACAAATTAATTGATCGACTGGAAATTACCGTTCTAGAACGGTTCTCATGTCGGTTGGAACAGAGCTATTATAACAACAAGGAAAAAACAATGGCAACGACAATCTGAGATTACAATGTTTAATATTTTGAAGTATCAATATTGGCTTGTTGGAGCGATTGAGGTCATATTCGGCGGGTGTTTCAGCGTTTGGAATGTTGCCCCAAAAGTAACAATTTATATTTTTTATAAAAAGTTACTACAATTCTAATACACCCCCCAAAATAGTGCAAATATTGATAATTAAGAGGCCAACAACAAGCCGTTAAAAATTGAGAAAAAGGGTTGATTTCCCGAGACGAGAACTCACTTATTTTGTAATATTTTTTGACCGGATTAGAAAATAATAAAAGATAAAAATCTAAAGAATAATGCTGTTGTTTTAGTTTTTCGAAAAAAAAATTGCAAATTGAAAATATCACGACCTAAATACTCGAAAAAAAGCATCATTTCTATCGCTCGGTACATCCAAACCCATCGCTTTTTAAAAAAAAAAATGAAACAAGAGCATATTTCTAAATTTTATTATCTTTTCGAATCTTCTTGATTCACTCAAAAATATTAAGTAGTTTTTGAGATCTCGTCTCAAATTGTAAGCCCTGCAAACACGGAAATTCAAAAATTTTGGCTGCAGCGAGGTGCTGCCTCTGGCGGATTTATTTTCGCACCGGGGTAAGTAAAAATTACACAACGCGAGAGGACTGCAAGGCCAGTTATTAGTTTGTGTAAATAATTATGGTGAATATATTTCATAATGAACTCAAAACGAACAAAGATAACTTTACTAGAATTGAATAAACGAAAGAGGATATCATATAGCATAGTTAAATACAGTTAGTACGTGAAGGTTAGGAATAAAATCCATCAAAAATACAAGGTTGATTTTTTTTTCAAAAAATCTCGGATACGTCGATTTTTGATTTTAGTGGCCGTTTTTTTGATGAGAATTTCATACATTTGTCAAAACTGACATACCAACAATAAACTAACATGTTTTGATTGTTGATTTGAACCAATCAGATTGGAATTACGTGACAATTTATATTAGTGTAAATTATTGCATAGTAACTTATGCGAGAACTGGTGTTTTGACAAAAAATTTGAATTTTTGATTCATTAAATTTTCTCATAAAATACAGTGTATCCACTTAAGTTCGCAGCACATGGGAAACTTTTTTATTATCAATTTTACGAAAAAAAGTTATCCTTTATAAGAGTTTCTGCTTCTTGAAAAAATAATATCAAACTATGTATTAAAAGTTGAAATAGCATGTACAGGGTGGTCAAAAAATAGAAAAATATACAGGGTATTTCCTAAGTACGGTCCGTAACTTCAGGATGTCATTCCTTACGATATTTTAACAAAAAAAGTTCCCATAAATATGTGACCAGAAATGCGTAAGTTTCTGAGATTCAGGGTGTCAAAGTTTTAGAAAAAAATCGTTTTTTTAGCTCAAAAATTTTTCCATTTTTTTTTTTTTTTAATTTGGCAGGTTGATTTGTGATAACGAAAGGTTTCTTTTGACTGAAATATGACTTGCTTAATCTGAAAAAAATATCAAAGGTTTAAAAAAATAGTGATGTGCCATTTTTTTTCTACTTTTACCAAAAAACCCTGCATATTTTCCTATTTTTTAATCCCCCTGTACCGGGTGTTTTTTTATCTTCGATATCATTTTGATCACCTGTAACTTTTTTGTTTTTGAAGTTATCAAGGTAAACAAAAAAACAAAATGTAGGGTTAGTAGCCAAGTTGGTTTTCAAATTACACGTAAAACAAACACTATCAACTTTTTGACATATAAGCCTACATTATATTTTTTCAAATGGAACACCCTGTATATTATATATGTGTTCGATAGAATATCTTATTCTGATTACAATGATATAGCACACTTCATATTTTGGTCCACTCGTTTTTGAGAAATCGGCAAAAATATGAAACTTTCGAAGTGAAACTTATTAGGCGGCGCGGTCTGATATTTGGGACGAAAATTATTGAGAGCATATAAAAATTTCATATATTTTTGCCGATTTGTCAAAAACGAGTGGAACAAAATATGAAGTGTGTTATATCATTGTAATCAGAATAATATGCTCTAACGTACACACATATAATATACCGGGTGTTCCATTTAAAAATAGTACATTAAAATACAAGCTTCATAAGACGTGATTTTATCGCACGAGCCCTATATTATAAAACGAGCCGGAGGCGAGATTTTTAAAGGACGAGTGCGATAAAATGTCTTATGAAACGAATATTTTATACTATTTTTTCTATTCTGGTATTGTTTATTCTCGACGATGTCCATACACTATGTGTCATTTGGAAAAATAAAGATATTGTATTGTATTGTATTGTATTGTTTAATTAAAAAAAAAAAAAAAATTCTTGGAAATTTTATTCTCATATTTCCTGATTTCATGTTTAGGTTGGTAACATTACATGCCAAATATAGAATTAAGGGCGGGTATTATAAAACTACTTTGAGAGTTAACTTAAAGTTAATTTTTGAAATTACATGTAATTCAAAAAGTTAACTTTAAGTTAACTGTCAAAGCAGTTTTATAATACTCGCCCTAAATCTTCTATAAAATCGAGAATGACGCGATGGCCATCAGTCCGCCAGTGTTACCAACTTCCGATAAGTGAAAAAGGAGTGTCACAAAGAGCTTCTTTTCGAAACTACTTTTAGTGTCGAAAAGACTTCGATATGAAACCAAAATAAAAAAAATATAATGTAGGCTTATATGTCGAAAAATTGATAGTGTTTTGATGTTTTGTTTCATGTGTAACTTGAAAAAAAACTTGGCTATTAATCCTACATTTTGTTTTTTTGTTTACCTTGATATCTTTGAAAAAAAAAAGTTACAGGTGATCAAAATGATATCAAAGATAAAAGAACACCCGGTACATGCTATTCTAAGTTTTAATAGTTTAATACTATATATTTTTTCAAGAAGCAGAAACTTTCATAAACAATAACTTTTTTTTGTAAAATTGATAATAAAAAAGTTTCCCATATGTTGCGAACTGAAGCGGAAACACTGTACAGGGTGGCCCGTTTAAGAGGGGCCTATACCTTATCTCGAAATCTACAAGGGTTGCAAAAAAAATTAAATACAAAAGTTGTTTCTAATAAAATTATCTACATTTTTTTTTTCATTGTTTTTGTTGTTACTGTACTATATACAGGGTGGAGAGATAAAATTTAATTTTTTTAAATAGAACACCCTATATCGTAATACACTTTTACATAACCCTTTGAAAGACAAATCCAACGTTATACTGGACATGTGTCTGTGATAAACCGTTTCGAACTTATTAGCGATTATCTTCAGGGGTTCAGGGTAATTTTGAACAGGCATTGTTACGTTACTCATAAACTTTGGAACTTTTTTTTTGCGTGATATTTTTTATAAAATGATGCTCTTTTTTAGACTATACTTAAATTTAGCAAAATGTTACGCTTTTCAATTTTTTTTAAATGGGACATCCTGTAAATTTTCGAATTTTTGGATAGCCTTTTAAAATACAAATTCAACGATATACTGGACATGGGTCTGTGATGCACCCATTTTGGCCTGATTGGCGATTATCTTCAGTTATAGCACAATATTTCATGTCATCCCTGATGAATAAAAAACAATGTCCAATTTTGCATTAGATTAGCTGAAATAGTGCTTTTTATTATTATTATTTATTCAAAAAGTAGTCAAAGTTTCTCCCCATTATTAAAATAAAAAAGGCGAGAAATTTGGATAAAAACTAAAAATGAAACGTGACGCTGTGTTGCTATATTTTTCAGATCAACCTAATTACGTGTTAAATGCGATAACACATTTACAAGTAAGATATATTACCTGTATTGTTGAAAATGGCGGACACAGAGAATTTAATTAAATTAATTTTATAGTTAGCCTGAAGTTGAAGTTCTCAAAATGTTTATTTATTTAATCTTAATCAGTAACCTTTATTTTGGACTTTATAATTCAATGCTTTCCTTGTTTACTGCAACTATAGTTTATTGCAGTAGGTATTATTAAATAATTTGCGAAATATTTTTTTATTATCATTTGTTCAAAGAGTAGTCAAAGTTTCTCCCCATTATTAAGGCGAGAAACTAATGAAAACAATAACTTAAACGTCTTTCCTTAACTACTTCTGAATGAATAATAATAATAAAGAGCACTATTTTAGCTAATCTACTGCAAAATTAGACATTTTCTTTATTCAACAGGGATGACATAAAATATGGTGCTAGAACTAAAGATAATCGCCAATAAGGCCGAAACGGTGCATCACAAACCCATTTCCAGTATATCGTTGAATTTGTGTTTTAAAGGGCTATCCAAAAATTCGAAAATTTACAGGAGGTCCCATTTAAAAAAATTGAAAAGCGTAACATTTTGCGAAACGTGGCAACACGGCGTTTTTTGAACAAATATTCCAAATTTCAAAATAGTCTAAAGAAGAGCATTATTTTATGAAAAATAGCATCCAAAAAAAAGTTTTAAAAGTTTATGAGTAACGTAATAATGCCTGTTTGAAATTACCCCAGATCCTGAAGATTATCGCTAATAAGTTCGAAACGGTTTATCACAGACACATGTCAAGTATATCGTTGGATTTGTCTTTCAAAGGGCTATATGAAAGTGTTTTGAAATATAGGGTGTTTCATTAAAAAAAATTAAATTTTATCTCTCCACCCTGTATATAGTAGAGTAACAACAAAAACAATGCAAAAAAAATTTAGATAATTTTATTAGAAACAACTTTTGTATTTAATTTTTTTTTGCAGCCCTCGTAGATTTCGAGATAAGGTATAGGCCCCTCTTAAACGGGCCACCCTGTACAACTCGTGCAATGGAAATATATTTTCAATTTTTGACAAATTTGCACTCATGCGTTTTTGACAGAAATGGGCACTGAAAAAGCACTGGTGCTCCTTTTTAACTAAAAATGCATCCGGGCAAATTTCCCAAAAATTATCGACAATTTCCATTGCACTCGACATTTAGAATTTCATACATCTGTCAAAACTGACATTCCAACAATAAACTGACATGTTTTGTTTGTTGATTTACGTTTTATGCGTGTATCAAACGTCAAATTATTGAAGCAATGTCAAAAAAGAGCGAATCTCGCGGAAGTGAGAATTAGGCTTCACGCGATAATTGGCGCGACACTGGTGTTTTAACATTTTTTGACAAAAAATTTAAATTTTTGATTCATGAAATTCTCTCATAAAAGCTCTTTTCGGGTTCGAAAAAAGGACGGTTCTAGAACGGTTCAAAACAATCGCACAGTTCATCAATCAACTAAATGACAACGGTTCAGCTATCACAAATTTCAATAATAAACTGTGCGATTGTTTTGAACCGTTCTAGAACCGTCCTTTTTTCAAACCCAAAAATGGCTAAAATACAACTCAAGCAATGGAATTTTTATTCTTGGATTAATATCCAAGCTGGTGTCAAATGATAGTTCATGGAAAACTCAGATAAGAATGTATGATCGGTTTAGCTCTAAAATCAACCGTTCCGGTTTTAAAGCCTGTCAAAGTTGCAAAAAAGTAAATTTTCAACTCTTATTATTTCCGAAACAGTTGAAGATAGGTATAGGACTTGATACATTAAATAAGTTCAGAATGTAACGTAGAAATAAGAAATGAAATTAAAAAAAATCCTGTGCAGTTCACACCCGGTAGAAGTGAAACCTTCATGGAACTGCATGCATTACACACATACTAACATACACAGTGGCGTCCCCCCCTCCAAAAGACTTGAGAAAGAACGCAAATAAATATAGTTTGAAAAAACTAAAATACACGCTGGGGTGCTTTGTTCCACATTTTTCATACATTGAGCACCCCACGCTTTTTTGACAATAATTCTAATATTTTTTGTTCATTAATATTTTCTGTTTCTATTAAAAATTATTTTTCACTTTTTAGTTCAATTTACTATAAAAGCGTGTTTTTTAGTTTTTTTAAAATACATTTATTTTTCACTTTTTAGTTCGATGTATTATAATAGCGTGTCAGCCCCAGAGATTTCCAGACTTTTCAAGACATTATCCAGACTTATTCAGAGCTTCCCAGAGTTTTCCAGATTCCATCCAGATGTATCCAGACTTGTACAGACTGATCCGGATTCTGGAAAATGATCCCCAGGTCTTTTGGGACCTTTTCCAGAATTTTTCCGACCCCTTCAAGAAATTTCCAGGCCTTTTCCAGACGTTTCCAGAGATTTCCAGACATTATCCAGACTTATCCAGAGTTTTCCAGACTTCATCCAGATTAATCCAGACTTTATCCAGATTTGTTCAGACTGATCCGGATTCTGGAAAATGATCCCCAGGTCTTTTGGGACCTTTTTCAGAATTTTTCCCAACCCTTTCCAGAAATTTCCAAGTCTTTTCCAGACGTTTCCAGACAATAACCAGACTTATCCAGAGTTTTCCAGAGTTTTAGAGACTTTTGCCAGATTTATCCAGACCTAATCCAGACTTGTACAGACTGATCCGGATTCTGGAGAATGATCCCCAGGTCTTTTGGGACCTTTGGCAGAATTTTTCCGACCCTTTCCAGAAATTTCCAGGCTCTTTCCAGACGTTTCCAGAGATTTCCAGACTTTTTCAGACTTCATCCAGATTTATCCAGACATTTTCCAGACTTGTTCCAGCTCACTTGGCTTGTTCCAGGTTCTTGTTGTGTGTTAATATAAGCGTGTTAAAAAAGTGTCGCTTTTTCGTTTCATGTCGCTTTTTCGTTTCATCGAGTCTCACATCACTCCCAACGATTCTAAAGAAGTTTTCACTTCAAAATTAATGTTTTCATTTAAAAAAATAAATTGCATTTGCCTTTAGGCGAAAAATTGGATTGGTTTTCTTCGCTTTTCCTAGCCATACTGATGAGACCTGATATAGGTCGAAACCCGTCTATGGATGGAAAAGCGGAGAAAATTAATCCAAAAACTTTTCTTAAAAAAATAAAGTTAGCTGTCACAACTTGTTTCTGGGTCACCCTGTATACATGATATTACCATCAGAAAAACGGCAACTGAAATCAAAAATCGATGTGTCCGAGGTTTTCATGAGCAATCTCACCAATGTGTGAAATTAACATTTTTCCTTTTTATTATTTTTCTAGGTTTTCTGGAAGTTCTTTATGTAATAAACGAATAAACATCATCTCTCCCACCCTCGTAACTACGCCACCTCACTTTTTTTGGTGTAAACATTTCAAGTATCTATTTTGCTGTATTTGTATAGGTAAATTTTATTATCTTCGTAATATATTTTTGTGTTTCCGCACATTTCATTCTCCACATTCTTATTTGTTAAATAAAAAGCACAATGTAAATTATAAAACTATTATTATAACTGTATACTTTTTAATTTATATTAAATATGATAGGTGTATTAGTTTTGCCTCCACAAAAGCCCATAGGATTTATTATTCACCTTCCATGCAATTTGATCACACCCTTCCGTTATCTCGAAAATATTTGCCGTAACGTCGTCTATCACGGTCCTACTTTGAACTCGGCGACAAAGAATTAATTTCGCGCGCTTGAATTTGTTGCTGGCCTCTTAAGTATAGTTGTTCTAGAATCTAAAAAAAAAAAAATCTTCCTGTTCGGTGTATTGGGTGTATACCTACTATATTGAAAGATAAAACCGATAAGTGATGTGGTTTAGTTTATTAGGTAATACATATTTAATTATGTTGATGAGATGCCTCAGTTGTCCCTTCCAAGTAGGGTGGTAAAGTCCGAAATGATAAATTAAGTGTTGATTAAACTGAACCAACAAAATGATTTGAAGCGATGATTCAATAAAAACGTATTACCTACCTATTAAAATTACTTTTTCGATTTTAGAATAATATGTAGGACAGCTTATGGAGAAGAACCGAACAAGTCAATCATTATAATGGCAGTTGTGGCACCTTTGAATGGCACCAAAATCATACATAAATTTATGGCATGTTGTATGCCACCATGATTATCTTATAGAAAAATAATTTAGAGGTATGTTATAAAAGAATAGCTCAGTTTTTACTTTTGGAACAAATCATTAAATTCTAATACCGAAAGGAAATTTAATACTACTTCATTGCTAACTTATCCCTGATATCCTTGCCGCTATGTCAAAATAATTCGTATCAGTTTATTACCTACAGGTTACTTAAAATAAAATTGAAAAAAATATCTACGAACGTATGGTATAGTTAAACTCGAATAACTAGGGGTGTTTACATTTTGAAATAAATTTGTCCCATTATCAAATAATGACAATTTCAAAGAACAATACATCAGCCTAAACTACATTTGGCTGGTATATCGAATTTCTCTAAACATTATCTTGTCTCTTGACAATGCGAACGCATTTTACGCAGTATTCAAGCTGTTGGGCCGAAGCTAATTTATCTTTTGTTATGACGCCAACTGGCAAAAGTCATTCCAAGCAACCCTTCGGGTGCCACCCCCTAATGTCCGGGTTTTTTTGAAAGGCCCTCGCTGGACCGCGAAGACCAGAGTTTGACTAATGTGCGATTGCGTTTTCGTTTAACATGCCCCTCTGATCATGTGTTGTCTGTCATTAATCATAAGGTTCGGAAGGGACTTTGTGTGTTTTTATTATGCCTATACGGTTTATTTTTTCCCAAGATAGATTTCGACATTGTCAACTTTGAAACATAAACAATGCGGCTTATTGGTCACAAGATGCCATTTGCATACCATGCATTGTAAAACCTGATGTCAACCGGCAGGGACACCTCATTTTGCGACCATTCAGAACCACGCGGTATTGCTTATGTTTCACAGTTGGCATCAATGTCAAAATCTATCTTGGGAAAAAATTGAGTGTGGGTGATTTCCACAAGATTTCGACCCATGTTTGGTTACAAATTTATGTCAAATACTTTTGGTGCATTTTCAAATTGGTTGTTTGTGTTCTGTCTCTGTTGACCTGATATGTTTTCAACGATCATTAATCCATGCAAATAACTCTTTTTCAATCCAGAAGACCAGTGATTTGCCGACTGAGGGTGTGTTGACTAGCGCTTCACTCTGAGAGATAATGGAGTGGATCGTCAGTATAGGCACTTTCATCTGACGGGAACAAGCGTTGTTAGTTTTTATAAAAGAAAGAATATACCTACTAGGCAAAATTGTGATGCTTTGCTTCTATCAATTTAGTGACAAATTAAAACTCGAAAGCTGAAAAATAGCACTCGGCAGCCAAGAGTAGCCGCATCATTCAGACATTGCTAATATATCAATAGGTATTAATATTTTTAAAAAAAAATAAGAAATATAGTTTTTTTCCAAGGTCCTTATACTCATATACTTTGAAACCATTACACGTTTCAAGTCAAGGAACCAGATGAGAATTTTGTTTATTCTTGTTACTGTTATAATAGGATTTGTCTATAGGGCATGTCCATGTGACGTCACAAATGAGTTTGACAGTCGCCCTGAGGTAAAACAAATCGTTTATTTACATTCATGTAGATTAGGCCGGTTATGTTTTATGCGGTTCTCACAGATTTTTTACAAGTTTTTGTGTTATTTTGTTCTAAAAACGTTAGAGTGGAGTGTTTGTGTTCCAGTCTATGTGGTCTTTTATCTAAAATTTTGCTAGGTTTTCTTATAATGGATTAATTTCTGGTTTTTCCCAACAAATATCAAAACCAAGTGACACAAGAACAAATATATAAGTATAGTTACTCTAGATCCAATCTATTTTTCTGTCAGATCTTGTCTTTTAAGAACATTAATCAATTTTTCTCTTCTTTTTTGAGCTAACAAATCAAACCGCTCATTGTTATTTGAAATTTATGGAAACCTATGGAAGGATATTGTATCCCTTGCACTATACTGCCACAATTAACAACTAAACAAACTCTAGGCATATCCAAGAAACTTCTGGAGCACACAAAAGGTATTTATTTTGAAAAATCTAACTAAAAACTTAAAAAACACTGTAAATTATATCTTTGTTTTACCTCAAGGCGACTGTCAATAGTGTCAAACTGTCAGATCGTGTACTTGCCCTATAGCACGCCTAGTGGAGATATGTATGTAAACTCAAATACTTTCGCGCTTTTTACAAGAATTTCTATACTTTATGCTATTTTTCGAGTTAATTGATCAGTTTCATAGACCAAACAGCCAAACTAACCTTATATACTTTCAGTTTTTATGTTAACTTTAAAAAACTCATTATTCTCCCAAGCAGTGGCGGCTGGCCCTAAGGGGCCAAGGGGCCGTGGCAGTGGCGCAAAATATGTCGGTCCTTTTAAAATATTTTTTTTTTTTTGTTTTAGTTCAATAGTTATTACAATCTTTAGATCAAATTACTTATCATTTTATAATTTGATCCCGACGGAAAAATTTCTGTCGTTATTATTCCTAAATTTCCTAGACAATAATTATTTAAACGACTGACTAAACTAAACTCGCTGGACTATCCGTCCGAGCCCATCTCACAACGGCCCCCCTGCAACACGGCAATTATGTTGGAAAAGGTCACGCCGCGCTCCCAGTAACCAGCTGTTTTTATACGTATAAACGGGGCCACCTGATCGAACGGCCCGGATTAGTTTTTGCGGCAATTTAATTTGAGAGTCGGTTCGCGGACATTGTTCGTATTTTTTAGCGGTGTCGCGGCATCTTTGTCGGCATATTTCTTTGAAGCGCTTGCCGCCTACCGCACCGCATAACTCTCCTTTGGACTAAAAGCCAAGTGAGCTGGAACAAGTCGGGCAAGTGTTTGGAAGAAGTCCAGAGAGGTCGGGAAAGGATTGGATAAAGTCTGGAGCAGTCTGTACAAGTCTGGATAAAGCCTGGAAAAGTCTGGAATATGTCTGGAAAAGTCTGTAAAATGTCTGGAAATGTCTGGAAATATCTGGAAACGTCTGGAAAGTGCCTGGAAATTTCTGGAAAGGGTCGGAAAAATTCTGCGAAAGGCCCCAAAAGACCTGGGGATCATTTTCCAGAATCCGGATCAATCTGTTTAAGTCTATATAAAGTCTGGATAAATCTGGATAAAGTCTGGAAAACTCTGGATAAGTCTGGATATTGTCTGGAAATCTCTGGAAACGTCTTGAAAAAACTTGGAAATTTCTGGAAAGGATCGGAAAAATTCTGGAAAAGGTCCCAAAAGACCTGGGGATCATTTTCCAGAATCCGGATCAGTCTGAACAAGTCTGGAATAATCTGGAAGAAGTCTGGAGAATTCTGGAAAGCTCTGGATAAGTCTGGATAATGTGGCTTATTACTGTTAGTATATCCCTCTACCTTAAGTTCGTTCATTGGCCGAGCGGCCTAAGGCGCGGGTCTTCGCTGGCGTCAACTCCCAGACTCACCGATTGTGGGTTCTAATCCCGTCCACAGGAAAAAAAATTTCGAGGCGTGTTTTTTAACTTTTAGATGCCTTTTAGATGAAAATTTGGGTTAGTTTGGGTCAGTCCAAAAAAAAAATGCGCGCCTCTGGGGCTTCCCCCCAGAGTGTGTGCCGCCGCCAACTTTTCCTCTCACCAGCCGCCACTGCTCCCAAGAGGCTTTCGTCTCGAGTCTCGACTTTATATCCTCCTTGAATTCGCACAGAAGACAATGACTCTATAGGTAGCAAAATTCTTTATCTGCCGTTGCAACTTTCTATTTCACCCCACTGCATAAATGTTTTATGCTTCGCCAGGCCACAGTCGGTTGTGAAAATGTAAATTCATCCACACCTTATCTATGTTACACAGTTGCACACTGCATCAAAACCGACTTGCGGACGGTCGTTCGTCTCCATTTCGTTCGGATTTGTGCGAGAAAGTTATATAGCCGTTTAAAATCTTGCTGTTATGGGAGCTATTTCATTGCTGCAAAAGCGCGCAAGAAACTACGGCGTACATTGGACTTGCTGAATTGGAAACGTTGTTGAAATTTAGCGGATAACTACTGTTTTTGCTGAATCTGGCTTTAATGTAAATTTTGTGCTCTATAAAGCATTTGCTGAAATAGAATAAAGCTGAAATTGTTGAAAAATCAAAGGAGCGTATCTTAACAAACAATGTATTACGTACCTTCCAAAAATAATTGTGTTAGTTTGGGCCATTGCATTCATTGAAATATTGAATCCAATTGATAGCTCCATTAAAGTGCGCCACATTACGGATAAATGACGGCGCCTGAAGAAGGAGAGGAACCAAATGCAGCAAAAACTCGTAGCGATAGAATTCAAGAACTCACTAAAGCGATCGAGAAATGCTATATAAGTTGACTAGACAAATACAACAAATAATTGCGGAGGAGTTGTGTTGATTCGCTCCTTTATCTTTCGTGTGGCGGACTTTATATTATAGGTCAATTAGCTTTCCGGATAGGTTTGCAAAAACATTCAAATATTGGCTCGATTATCATGTTTCCATGTACCTAAGATGTAGACAGCTTGGCTTGGATTGTTTGAATGATAAATCGACTACATTTCGCATTTTTCAATTCAGTGGCATTATTCAGGAATACTTGCTGGAAATTCAATAGGGCACTCATAATAACTCAAATCCTATGAAATAATTGATTGCATTTTAATTCAGAAAAATAGTACCTATGTACCCAATAGATATTGAAGCCTAGTATCTTGAACCAAAGTTTGTACCCATGATTATGGATGATAAAAAATAGTTTTCAAAGTCTATTAATAATTTAATTTTTTTGCATTGTAAGTTAATCATTAGAACTTCCATTTTTTTTATACTATTATCAAGGTAGTTTTTTGTGCCATGCGTGATATGTCACAAAAATCTCGTCCATCTGAACCCACTACAGATTTAGTTTAATTCTGCTGTTTGGATACCCTTCAGCTACTGTTCCAAAAGTTAGTATACATGTTTCTGGTAAATTCACGTGAGAACTGGACGGATAAGTTTTTTTTTGATTTTGTTATTTTGACGCGGTTCCGAAACTGACAGATTTTACTGAAGTTTCAGAAGCTCTATTTATGAATATTCTGTATTGTTTCATTTGCTCCAACATTTTCGGAAATATCTAAACAGGGATTCCCACGTGGACTTTATTGTCATACCTACATAAAATCTCTCAAAACCA
This sequence comes from Ceutorhynchus assimilis, assembly GCA_917834065.1. Lineage (NCBI taxonomy): Eukaryota > Metazoa > Arthropoda > Insecta > Coleoptera > Curculionidae > Ceutorhynchus > Ceutorhynchus assimilis. The sequence goes on along the minus strand of OU892278.1, from coordinate 34,839,730 downwards.
TTAAAGTGACGTTTTTCATTAAGAGGTTAAAAATACTAAATAAGTATAGAGAAATTAATAAAATAATGGATGCCCAGAAATTAATAAAATAATGGATGCCCAGAAATTAATAAAATAATGGATGCCCATAGATAACATGTTGCAAAAATCATTTTCATTAGCGAGTCAATGCCTATGAGGGTGATTTATAAAAGTACCCTGTTATGAGTAGTAATAACCCAAGGACACTGAATTGATCGAAATAGCTATTTATGTACCAAGGGGATTATGTAGATTATAATGCCCGAAGGCGAAACTAGCACGAGGGCCTCTCACCCGAGGGATATATTTCGCCTGAAGGGCATTATAGTCTAAAAATCCCCGATTCAGTATCAAACAAAAACAGTTTAACTTTTGTGATAGAATATTGTTTTGTATTTTGACATGTACCTGTACCTAGAAACGAAATAAATTAATCTACCTATAAACATCTCATAAGGCAAGGCAACGGTGGTCGTGTGGGTTAACGCGCTCGACTACATGGAAAACGTTGATGGTAGACCGGGTTCGAATGGAAAATTATTTTCGATTGGATATTTAGTGGCTGTCTAGGGAAAAGTTAATTGGCTGCAGGCCCTGCGATCTCTTATTGCCAGTAATAAACCATATAATTACTTTTTTCTGTTTTTCTAGATGTCGCTGACTTTTGAAAACTAGACAATAGTGTCAAATTTGATTATATCATAGACGTCGGAAATGCAAATTAAATTATAGTTCTAATTTCCGAGTACACGTACGACAATGTGACTCGTTTTGAAAAATTTTGCAGCCTGAACAATAAAAATTATTTAAAAATATATCAAAAAATCGATTTGCCTTTCTGTCAAGAATGCCCGATTAGTGATTAGTTGGGTTTCAAGTCAACGATGGCGCTGTAATTTATAACTGGTAGATAACATTGCAGATACTTTTCTAGAGGTGGTATGTTCTGCGCAGGGCGCCATCTATCATAAAAATGCCTTAAAGCCTTATGTTAAGTAGGTGTCTGTAGCGCCAATGCAAAACGTGGATGGTGATTATTCCGGAACAGTAGATGGCGCTGGCTTGTCTAAATTTTTGAGGTCAAAATCCGTCAACAATCCTTGCCTAGATAGGTAGCGACAAGTCGATGTCAAAATTTCTCAAATTGAGTCACAATGGGTTCATTCGGGGGTTCGTCTACTCAGAAATTGAAATGAAACCGGGACACCAGTAAAACAGCAGATTATACCAGGATTCGCGGAGCTTTTCTTTCAAACTGCATGGAACGTGGCGCGGGCAATATTAATTTCAAAAAATAAACGAGGCAATTTCTGCAATAAAACGAGTCAGTGGTTAAATTAGTTGAATATTGGAAAAAGTATACCTCCTAGGGCTTGTATCGCTGGTCTTTTAACAAACATGGCGCCTGGACAATCTTAATTAATTTCTAAACAAAAACGGATAAACGAGGCAATTTCTGAAGTAAAACGAGTCAATGATTAAATTAGTTGATTATTGGAAAAATTATACCGACGTTTATGATATAATCAAATTTAAAAATAATAATAAGTTTTTAAAAACTGTGACATCGACTTGTCGCTACCTATCTAGGCAAAAATTGCCGACGGATTCAGTGATCTTATAAATTTTGTTGACAAAAATATTAACACAGAGATTCAATTCTTGATAGTTTATACAGGGTGTTAATAAGTAATGGGATCAAACTTCTAGGATAAATAATACTCATTAAAATTTAAAAAAAAGAAAGTTTATAGAAACATGGGTCCTCAAATGCTTAGTTCTCGAGATACAGGGTGTCAAAGTTTGATAAAAAAAAATCGTTTTTTTAGCTCAAAAATCAGTTTCCCGATTTTTTTTTTACTTGGAAGGTTTTTTTGTGATAACAAAAGGTATTTATTTTCTACTTAACTATTATGGATCCATAATACCTAGGAAACGAAATACGCTAACCTACCTATAACAACCTGAGGGCATTATAAGCCCAGCGGGCGCTATGATCTATAACGCCCCTGAAATGTTTTTGTTGTTGCTGTTTTATTGATTTGCGTTTTACCCTAGGCAGCCACTAAATGTCCGACCGAAAATAATTTTCGGTCTGGCCAGGATTCGAACCCGGTCCACCACCAACGTTTCCCATGTAGTCGAGCACGTTAAATCCACACGACCACCGTTGCCTTGCCTTAAGAAATGTTTATAGATATATTAATTTATTTCGTTTCTAGGTAGGTAGGTACAGGTACATGTCAAAATACAGAACAATATTCTGTCACACAAGTTTAACTGATTTGGTTTGATACTAAATTGATGAAAGAACATTGTGCTAAGTAGAAAGTAAAGCATTGTATGCATCACGGGGATTTTTATTATAATGCCCTTCAGGCGAAATATATCCCTCGGGCCAGAGGCCCTCGGGCTAGTTTTGCCTTCGGGCATTATAATCTAAATAATCCCCTTGGTACATAAATAGCTATTTTTATCTCTGATTGGCTGTTAGAACTGTAAAAAAAAATCTTTGAAAATTTGTCTTTTTTACAGCTAAATTTTGTACCAATTGTATAGTTTAGTTTAGTTTATTCATTTTATGTTCTTCACAATATTTTGTATACCATTTTTTGTGTAGAACTCGTCAATATAATATAATACAATACAATATAATAAAATATATTTAATTCATTTTGTAGTATAAATATAAATTAAATTAACATTGATACAAGACGTTTAATAGTTACTCTCTAGTAGAAGTTATCGTTGATTAGATTTTCCGTTAAAATTAAAATTAAAATTAAAATTAAAATTAAAATATTGCACGTCAGACATTTAAAAACAGACTTTCACAATAATACTCATACAACAATTATAATTAAAATAATTTTTATACGCACAGTCACAAAATCAGTATATCTATCACAGTTTCAATCGTTTATTTTATTTGACTAAGATCTTCCTCAAAATATTCTTTAAGACTGTAGTAAGCTTTGTTTTCTAGAACATTCTTAATTTTGGGCCCTATTTCATTTGGAGGAAGCTGCCGTATTTTATTTGGTAAAAAGTTCCATATTCTCAGAGTCATGTGTATTGTGTTTTTTTGTACATAGCTAAAATTAGCTTTTTCAGTTTTTTAAGTAGTTTTTTTGTCTGGTTTCATAAGATTGAATATTTTTGTGTTTTTCAAATATATCAGTGTTCTTTGAGACAAAGTTTATACTCTCTAAAATGAACAGATTGTATACTGTATGTATTTTTAAGTTTATGAAATGTTGTTTACAGCTGTCATTGTTTTTTAATTTTTTTATAATTCTTATGCATTTTTTCTGGATTTTTAGGATGGTTGGAGTTTCTACTGAGTTTCCCCAGAATATAATACCGTATCTAATTTTTGATTGAATGTAGGCATGGAAGGCCGAGACTGAAGCTTCTAAATCTACCTCATCTCTCAGCCTCCTTAAAGCATACGAATATCTTCTCAAAGACTTCGCCACTTCCTGAACGTGATATCTCCAGTCTAGATTGCTGTCCAGCGTTACTCCCAGGAATCTCACATTTTTCACTGACTCCATTATCTCCCCACCACATTGTATACGTAGCAACTCTCTGTTTTTTGGTTTGAAATTTATAATTTGTGTTTTTGGATGTTCATTTTTAGGTTGTTTGATCCAAACCAAGTTTCCAGATTTTCTAATGTTCCTTTGATTTCTGTTACTATCTGTGTTTCATTTTTTTTACTTATTATTACATTTTTGTCATCTGCAAATGCATAGACTTCGTTGTTAATTATGTTTTCTACCTCATTTGTATATACAATGTAAAGGAGTGGAGCCAGTATCGACCCCTGCGGAATCCCTATTTTAATGTAATCAAAATTTGATTTTAATTTTTCGCCCCCTTCGAGTGTTTCTTCAATGCTTTGAGGTCTTTTAGTTAGGTACGATCTCATCAATCTCCAAGCAATTCCCCTTATCCCACACAATTCCAACTTTTTTAAGAGTGTTTCATGATCCACACAGTCAAATGCTGCAGAAAGGTCAATACATACTGCTGTTGTTTGATTTTTTTTTGTTTAGTGACTCTATGATTTTATCTAGTGCTTGATAAATGGCCCTGACAGTTGATTTTCCCCTTCTGAAGCCATTCTGTCTGTTGGATAATATATTTTGATTTTCTATGAAGCCTACTAGCCTGCTGTGTATGACTTTTTCATAAATTTTGCTAATATTTGAAAATAGGGATATTGGTCTATAGTTTTTAATTTCATTCCTTTCACCCTTTTTAAAGATTGGTTTTACTATTGTGATTTTTAGTAGCGATGGAAATATACCTTGTTGTAGTGATAAGTTAATTGTGTGGGAAAGTGGCTGTGCCAGTAGATCCGCCGTTTCTTTTAGATAGCATATGGGTATCTCGTCAAAACCCGCTTGACTTTTTATTTTTAAGATTTTTTATTATTTGTGTGATCTCCTGTGGAGCTACTTCCCCAAGCACTATACTTTATTTGCAACAAATTGTTTTTTGACAAGCGAGTTCTTTGTTGTCATTTATGTCTGTGCATTTTGTAAGGAAAAAATCGTTAATTTTGTTCAATAGCTGTTTTTTATCGTTGTAATCTAAGTCATCAAACAGGGATCTTTTTTTATTAATTTTTTTAGTTATTCTGTTTATGACAGTCCCAAGTTGCTTTTGTTTTATTATCTGCCCTTTGTATAAATTTTTTATTGTTTAAAGTTTTTGCCATTCCTGTTATTTTCTTCAAGATATTTGAATATTTTTTGTAATACTGTTTGCTTTTTTTTTCCTTTCAAATAGAGTTCATATATTTTTCTTTTATTTTTTGATGAAATTCTTATACCTTTTGTTATCCAATTATCCTTGTTTGATGGCCTTATCTTTCTTGCTCTCACCGGAAACATCACATTCAGGACCTGGACAAGTCTGCTGTGTAGTAGGGCGTATGCCTTTTCTGCGTTATTTTCCTCCATTACATCCTGCCATGAAATATCTCCTATTGCTATCCTAAGCTGTTTTAATTTTCCCTTTGTGAAACTTCTTCCTGTAAAGGTTTTTGAGAATCATTTGATTTTATCTGTGATTTAATTAATAGTATATTATATACCTAGGTAGAGAAGTTGGTCATTACATACCGAAAGCTTTTATAAACCGAGGCGCGCAGCGCCGAGGTTTATAATGCTTGAGGTATATAATGACTTTCTCTACCGAGGAATATATAGAATTTTTTTTACTACTGCAAGTGAAAAATAAAAAATTTGTTTAAAATCTGTGTTCTAATTATTTTTTGTGAACGCCCTCTTGAAAGTGCTGCCCTCTATTAACAGCTTATATAACTTCCTATGTACCTACAGAAACCTGTATTTTTTTCAAATTGACGTATGAAATTGAAATTGAACCAATAGAAACATGACAATATCCTTGCGTCATGACGTCATTTTCATTATTGACCTAGGTATTTTTTCATTATTTTCATTATTAACCTAGGGAGAGAAATTCAATTTTTTTCTTAGAAAAATAGATTGAATAATGTCTATTTCTCAGGTTAGTAGTAAAAAATAGCTATTTATACAATAAGTTACGAAATGAGCGTCTTTTAGGCACGCGACGTGAAAATTGTCCAACGAGGCAAAGCCGAGTTGGACAACACGTCGAGTGACTAAAAGACATCGTTTCGTAACGTATTGTATACAAGATTTTTTCTACTGGCATTTTATAATAAAAAAACACAATTTTATTTCATGTGAATAAGTCGATTACACCCAAAATCTTTGTTACCTGCTTTTACTTGACACCTGACACTTTTCATGCGATTTTCTTTTCAAAATTCGACATCAATAATTAATCCTAGAAAGTAGGTAATAACACAAAGTTCTGTTTTGAGTAACCCAAACGTTCAATTCAGTAATTCCATTTTCAATATTCATAATAAATACAAAACAAAATTCAAATATGTGTTTAGTGTGTTTTTTATTTCTGAATAATGAATGACACTTTTAGGCACTAGTGCTTAAAAATTACTTTTACGCACTCATAAGTCACTTTTACGCATTCAAAAGTCACTTTTACGCACTGAGTGCCTAAAAGTAACTTTCACGCACTCAGTGCCTAAAAGAATGTCGTTTCAAAACTGAAATGACAATCGAAAAGTTGCTATTATGAAACGTCAGTAGAAAAAGATATTTTTTGTCCATGGTGATCACTTAGTGCTGTGATCACCACTTGGTTATTGGTAAAGTTCTCAGTGTTCACAAAAAAGTTGTCGATGCATGATAATTCAACTTTATTGGGCCTAGTTATTTCAAATATTGTCTGTTTAAAATTGTAGCTATTAAAAATGTTTAAAACCTTTGTCTCTTTGTTCCCTTTTTTTTCTACTTAATGCTCCTTCCTCCAAAATAAAATTGACATTAAAATCTCCACCCCATATTACAGTATAATCTTTAAATTTTTGATATATTTGTCTATTCAATATTTCTAGTATATCATGAAAAATGTTAAAAGCGCCTAGACACGATCTATATAGACAAAGTACCAGCAGTTTCTGTGATTTGTTTATTACTGCACACATCTCAAAGTTTCCGTCTATGTTCCAGTCGTCATAGATTTTCAATTCTTCAAATTCTGATTTTTCTTCGGTAAAGATACATACCCCTCCTCTGTTTACATGCTCACGAGAATAACAAGTTGTCAGGTTGTATCCCAATAATTTTACAAATTGTTCTTCCCCTGGCTTCATCCAGTGTTCTGATAAACATACTATTAGTGTCTGATGTCTCCAATAGAATTTCAAGATTCTGCAATGATGTTGTTACTCCTTGTATATTTTGGTGAAATATGTTAATCCCACTTTCATTTTGATGTTTTTGTTGAGGTTTCTGTGGTTGTTTTGTAGATTTTTTATTTGTTATCTCCAGTGCCTTATCTGCCTTGCCTTCCAAAAATTTTTATTTGGAGTCGATGTTGTTATTTGTTTCATTGTTTGTGTTTTGTGGGATATTTTTTTCTGTGTATGTTGGTGTTATTGTTATATTTTGTAGTATGTTCATGTCTCTTTTAGTTTGTGGTGCTTTTTTCGTTAGCGCTTGAAGCCTTCTTTCAACTTCTTCGTTAAAATCGTGATGTTTTGTGTTTATATATTTATTGCACACTTTCACCATGAGATTAAATTTCCAATCAAATCTTCCTGTATAATTGCAATCCTGTATGTTATTTGGATCTTCAAAATCTATATTTAAGTTTGAAAGGTAGAGTTTTGTTTGATCGTTTTGGTTTTGTATCATTTTATTTAGAGCAATTTTTTCTTTTCTAGCAAACAATGTTCCCACCACTAATACATTTGTGTGCTCGGCTGCCAATAATAATTCTTGGAGTAGCTTTTGAGTCAGAGTTTTCCCTCTAATTATGTCTTTTTGTGTTAAAAATATGATTATATGGTCTTTCAGGGATAAATTTTGTGAAAGTGCTCTACTTTTAGTAATTATCTCTTCATTTGAGATGTGATTATATTGACAGTTTGTGTCATATCTCTCATTTCTCAATCTTCTGAGAATCTGCATACTTCTTTTTATTGTATAGTCACCCAGAATGACGATTTGTGGGCCTTTTTCTACCACTCTCTCTGTTGTGTTTATTTCTTTTGTGCTGTACCCAGTTTTTTGGCAGTCCGCTGTTTGTGTTTCTTTGTCGATTTGTATTCGTAATAGTTGAGCTGTTAATAGTTCAGTATATAAACTGTCTTCCTCTGGTTTTACTTCACAATCTATTTCATTTGTAGTTTCCTCGATCGGAGCTCTCGTGGTTTGACAGGCGGTTTCCTGCTCTTGCTCTGTTTGTCCTACTTGTGTGTTTATTACTGTTTCAGTTTCATTCGTCGTTTGACTTGCTGTTTGTCTTACTTGTGTGTTTATTACTGTTTCAGTTTCGATCGTCGTTTGGCTTGCTGATGTCACCATTTTTGCTGACTCCGTTTGGATATATGAGTCGGCTTTATTTATTGTAGTAGTTTGTGTTGAAAAGTCGTTGGCTTTTGGTTTTTGCATCAACACTATTGTTCTCTGTAATTCACTTTTTTGGCTTTCCAACAGGTTCATTTGACTTTTTCTTTCTTCCAGTTGTCTTGTAAAGAATTCCTCCATCTCTATGGCATCCGTATTTATTTGTTCTTTTATTGCTATTGTTCTTTTTATGTAATTATCTTTCTGTTCCAATGTCTGCAGCAGCTCTTCATTTTCTTTCTTTAATAACTGGGCATTTTCCAGAAGGTTTTCATTTATTTCTGCATCTTCCTGGCAGGCACTTGAGCAGTACATCTTATGGTCATTTAAGTGTATCCAATTTTTGAGTCTTTCTTGGTATGATTTGTGCGCCACTGAGTAGCATGTTACACATATAAAAAAATGGATGTCCTGGCTTCTGTGGCATTTGAATTTAATTTTTACCGTTTTCCTTTGTTTACTTAAAAAGTATGGTTATTTGATTTGTTTACCATTAAGTAGTACGAGATAGACGATCAAGCATCTGGTACTGCGTCAGCAAAATCTGTCGGACATCAGCTGATTTCTGTTTTTGTCTGTTGTAGGCTACTTTTCCTTAGTTAGAAGATTTGGGTTATGTTTCACTTTCCTAATTTTGCATCGTAATATTGCCGTTTTTTTGCCCGTAGAGTTAATCTTTCGCGATTTTTCTGTATTTGTCCTTTCCTGCAGGTTTAGTTTTTATTGTCCGATGAATTTATTCTTTTTACTTTGTGCATTTGGTGACTTTTTCCCGTTTTTTCCGAGGAGAATCTACGACTCAGATTATAAGCGCGACGTTGCCACATTATGATTGTATAGTCTTCTCTACGGCTTGTTCTGATTCGGCATATCCGGTTTTTCGCAAAATGTTCCGTTAAAATATAGCCGACAAGATAACCGTGGAAAAACTGCAATCCCCGTAAATCGTCGAAAAGATAAAAAAAAAAACAACTGAAAAGTATGCGGCGTAGATGGAATAAATCTAAAGTAAGCCCTAAAATTACATATCCGATCGAAGGGGATGAATGGCTCGAATCGAAATTGAGAATTTAATTAAAAATTAATGTAGTTTATAATGCTTTTGTAATAGAAAGTTATTTAGTTCTTATTTAATTTTAAGGGGCGGGAATTTGGTCGAGTGACATCATCAACTTTACATGGGTCAGGATTAGTTTTATTTATATACAGGTTGTTCATTTTAAAACTTACCACCCCTATTATCTCGGAGTTGAAAAATTTTCGGAAAAATTCCTGAAACACGTCAATTATAATTTGAAGGGGGATGAGTTTTTTTGAAAATAATGACAGTTGAAAATTGACTTTTTGTAACTTTGACAGGCTGTAAAACCTAAACGGTTAATTTTGGAGGAAAACCGATCTAACATTCCTATCTTGGATTATTACTAACTGTCATTTGACAGCAACTTTGAATTTAATCCATGATCAAAAATTTCCGTTAAAAATTTAATCTCCGGTTGCCTAGTAGTAATTTTAATGTTTCTATCCATTTAAAATTTTGATGTCCTTTTAGGGGTGTGAATTTTATTTTCCAGAATATGTATCAGGAGAAAGTCTCTGCAAGTGCTTCTTCAATGATAGAGCCATAATATCTAATTCCTGATAATTCTGTATTTTTAAGCCTATTCATTCCTAATTGGCTGGATATGGAAAGGAATAGACAGCTTAGAAATTTACAAAGTGAATGATGAAATTTATTTAGCACATAATATTTGAATATCGATTTGAATATTATTTTTCAAATAGACTGCTAGAACAAAAATCAGTCAAGGGTTACATTTCAGCTTCAACAAGGCAATAGTTTCAAACATTGCTTTTTTAAAAGCATAGTACAATAGGTTATGAATGTATGTTTCCCAGGCGCTTCAAGCAAGTATTGACGTTATTTGATATGTTAAAATTTCCATGTAACAGCTCGTTTGCTCTGTTTATTTGATACCAAAATATATACATTCCCAGTCTTTCAAAACTTCTCGCTTCAAACTCAAATAATAAAAACGAGCAATGCCCGTCACATCAATTCTATATTATAGCGAATCCGAAATAAACTTTTAACCTAATAAAAATCTCATTCTCTTGTTTGCGTCGCTCATATAACTTTTCCTGATTGGGTTAGCCGTTTACAGATTGTTTTTTGTCCTAGGTGACAAAGAGCAGGCCACTTTAGCATTAACTGTTTTTATTTGATTACCGAGATTAGTTTTGCTTGCTTTCTACCCCGACAACCGACGTTGGCGTCGCCCTCCAGATAAATGCCAACTGTCACTGCTATTTTAGCGGAATTGCTCGAGATTATAGCAAGACGATGCCAAACGTTTCTTCCGTTCGTGTACTTTCAATTTAGAGATATTACGGAAGTAGGGTCGGGATAAGTCATCTTTCCATGTGAAGCGTCAGATATTGATTCTCTAAGGTGATACATGACAGTACAATGTGTGTGCACACATATTTTAATAATAATTGCTGGATTCTCGTTTCCAAAAAAAGTATTACATATTTGCTTTGGAGGAATAAAAAAACAATAGTCCCTATTTAGCTTTTGACGATCTGCAAATGATGAAGTCTAAACACCAAATTTGAATAGCCATCCTAGGAGAAAATCTTTGATGAAACTTTAAATACCTACTTATAGTACGCAGCACTGGAGAAGGATTGAAGGAATGCGACCGCCCGCACCCCGCCCTGGTATGAGAATTTCTAAAGGAAATTTGTTTTTGAGTTGACACTACCAGGATTTGCCTCAAACTGTTCATTTTGGCAGACATAACTGTAGAAAATTAGAAATGCGTTGTTTCCACTTATCTTTTGTCTAACAAATGTTTTCAAAGTTGGCAAAATCGTATTTTATATGATAACTTAATAAAATTAAATGGAACCAACCAACTTTCACATCTAAAATTGATGACTTGCTTCAAACTAAAGCTAAGGATATATTGAAACTTTCTAAAACCCGATACATAGATGTGAATTTGATTATAATAAATTTTACAAAAATTCCCTTTCTCCAAAAAATCTTTCTCATTCAATTTCATGCAAACATCCCTAATAAAGAAATTGGACGAGCTATCCTTATACAACATTCTAATTTCTTCAAAAGGTCTTTCTTCAAAAAACCCGAACCAAAAAGCATATCTTCCTAATGCTGTACATGAAATATGTTATACGGCTTACTTGCAGAATTAAACTCATCAGCAGTAATGGCATCTGTGGAAATGGATTAAAAAGTTGAATGCACATTAAGTTGCCTCTCTGACACTTTAATGATGATTTAGTAGTCTCTATATTGATTGATTTACGTTACTCTATCGCGATGCGGCCTTCAATTAATTAATGTGAGAGATATGATGGAGGCACAGGCAGTTCATTTTTAGGTTTATTTTGTATTACTGTAATTTTAGAGCCAAAAAGAGCTGAATTTAAAATATTTCAATGCTCATCAACATTTTCTTTCCTAGGCAAACTCTAAAATAATGCAGGCCATTACGTTCCCTGAATACATATCGAGTTTGTGCTCTTTACGTGGTGTTTGGATGAAAGGAATGAAATTTATACTCGCATGAAAAGGACATCGATTCGATTCAGAGCACCGTTCATTTAAATGCTGCTCAGCTAACGGATCTCTTGAGATTTCTGTAATCGACCATGATGTGTGGAGTTCTCAGTTTCTGTTTACTGTTGACTAGGCTGGAACATAATATGAACGAACATTAAACAAGTACCTATTTGAATCAAGTGAAATTAATATTTTTGTATTTTTTTTCCTTTCTTAAAGGTTTCCAAAATTTAGTTCTATTACTTCTATATTCCTTCACATATTTGTGCAATGGCACTGTGTAGGTGAATTCTCAATACAAACCCCAATTAAATTAACCATTTAGGTATCCGAATTTCTAAGCATGTGAATATCACATTGTAGGTACGCATAATTGAACAATAGAAAATCATTACTGTACGCCAGAAATAAGACATATTCAAAATCAATTTCGATTTCGAAATACAAATCCAGGCAATTATCCGGTCGAAAGTGAATTTCTCTCGGTTGACGCTCTCAGTCCAGCTACTGCGAATGGTCAAATGAGCTCGGTGAATACCCGATTGAAATTGAATGAAAAAAAAGCGGTGGAGTTTTGAAGCGGAAAGTGGATATATCGGAAAATTAAATCTATATTGAAATATTTGTGCGCATAGTTTGTAGAAAGGGCCTCTCATGTGCGTTTAATTGTTAATTATTTTGAGACCATAGAATTTGTTAGCGATAGATTTAAAAACGCACTCTTTGTGAAGTTAATTACCAACTGATGAGATTAGAAGAATCAGAATATACTATGCCGTGAGGGGGGGAGGGGGACCACAAAGGTCCACAAGTCTTCTTATTTTTCATTCAATTGCCGACTGATTTTTCGGCTAGACGCTGTTTTGACAATAATTTTTTCATTTATAAACTTTGTACTTTAGATAAATAATTCATACCTTAGGTATATTATATTTCAAAAGCCCAGTTATCAATATTTTTACTTGATGCATTGTCTGACCATTGTTTGGGAAAATTCGGAAAAAATCACTTCAACTAAGTATACTAACATAGGTAACTAAATATTTCGGTTTTATAGTTTCCATTAGGTTGCAGATAAGTTGTAGGTAGGTACCTATATATCCGGAAAGACATAAAAATTACTAAAGAAACGATAGGTACTTTTTTCATACACAAGTAAAATAATATATTCTGTATATAATATGTATTTTATTTACGACTAATGTATAATGTGCGTATTATATTTGTGATTTTGGCAGTATAATGACATATGTTATTCCTCCAGGGATTAATGACGAGTAGCGGGATTAATGGTTATTATTCCACAAAAGTGTCAGTGTCAAACGTGTAGTGCTTGTGGATTTGTATTGAAATGGATGAAATTTGCTATTAAAAATCTCAAATAAAATAATTTGTCGTAAATAAAGTAGAGTATACTATTCGCAATAATGGCTATTATTCCCTCGGAATGTTACTCCCTCGCCGCTAACGCGGCTCAGTTCGTAAATATTCCTCGAGAATAATAGCTATCATTATTGACTCGTGGTATAATCTACTATTAACCAGCATCGGAAAATAAGGGCCTAGCAAAGAAAAAAATAGGTTTATGGTTTTACGTTTTATACTGGGTTTTATATCTCAGAAAAATAAACAATCTAATAATTATAAGCCCTATAACCTTAAAGTTATCAGTTCCTTCCCAGCGCTACGAGATTTTATTGTATAAGGCATTAAAAATCAATTTACTGGTTCTATCCTAGAGCTGCGGCCACCACAGAGACGTGCAAAGCTGCAAACAAGCGAAACGAAAGATAACAAATATCTATGGATAAATGTTGAATAAATTCTGATTTTGCTTGGTCCATTTTTGTAGTTACAATAAACTAGCAGAGAAATCTCGGATAAATTGAAAAGAATAGAAAAATTTGTGGAGAATTATCACTTTTTGTTCACAATTCTTACTTTCTGATGCACACTTGATTTAGATAGCTAGAATAAACTCTAAATAAAAATAAAATGTTAAAAAGAAAAATTACTCTATTCTTGCTCAACAGAAACTTTATTATAGAAAATGTCACTTGAATTCACAAAGGTCCTTTTCTTGAAGTACCTTGGGGAAATATTGCTTACTCTCCAGCTAAACAAATGATATGTCAAGAATGTTTTACTGATAATTTTTTCCGTCTCTTGTTTATCTTGTTTTCAAAAAAAGTACAATATGTCCTTATGTAATTTTATTCTAGAATTTCCACGTACAGATGACATAACAAAAGCCTAGATACAGTGCTACTCGCATTATGAAAACATTCCCCGTCTGATATGGCCATAAGGTCTCGAATGGTGGAAGAACGATTTATTTTATATCCCAACCTAAAAGCAAATTGGTGTAGTGTAAAATGCTACTTGCCATTTCAACGAATAACTGTTTTTTTCTCAAGTTAATAAATCCTGTCTGTCCATTCTTTAAAACATTTCAGAAACTTTTACAGCGCAAGGTGCAGCAGTAAAAGTTTAAAGTTGGTCTTTTATCTCCAAATAGAAATTGTAACAATAATCCAAAGGAAAAAATTATTTCAGATAAATTATTACTATTTAATTAGGTTATAGTAGTGAAATGGATAATTTTTTTTTATATAACAAGTCTTTATTAAACCAACAAACTATGATAGTTGCAGAGGTTTCTCCTATAACTAAAAATTTATATAATATTAAACTTTAAAGTGAACAATAATAAACAATGTATAAAAAACAGTGGTTTGCACTTAGATATTTTAATATTTAAGCACTCTTATAATTTTAAGATAAAAATACATGATTTTTTATTTTGTTTTTAAATTCTTTTGTATTAACACTTCTTAGGTTAAGTGGTAGGTTGTTATAAATTTTTATGCATTTAAAGAAAATAGAATTGATGCCAGAGTTGTTTTTGGGTCTTATAACTTCCAGATTATTGCAATGTCTGGTGTTGTGGGCATGCACATTAATTCGTTTGTTGAATTTTGTTGAGGAATGTTTATCAGAGTTAACAATTTGGTGAATAAACGTGCATATCTGAGTCTTCAAAATATCTTCTAAAGATTTTATTTTATAATTTTTATAAAGCTGCAAAGTGGGGAAAGTATGAGGCAGAGAATAATAGTTATTTTCCTACAGTCGTGCGGAAAAATCGATTTTCCGCACTGATATGCGTGCGGAAAATGAGTTTTCCCGCACGGTGCGGTAAAACTTTTTTTTTTGACATATCAGTGCGGAAAAACTTTTTCCGCATGGCTGTCAGTGCGGAATAGTTATTTACCTAACAAATGCGGAAAGTGATACTTTACCGCACGCAACGGCAGTTAAGGGCGGTAAAGGCACTTTCCGCATGTGTTAGGTACAAAATTTTACCTATGAGCATCTACATCTCTAAAAGAAGGCATTGATAAAATTAAATATTGAATCAGATTAATTAATGAAATGAGATTAGATATAGAAATGATCAAAAATCCATTTTCTGAAAATGGGGAGGATTTCTGATTAAAAATAAATAATTTAACTTTACCGCACACTATGCGGTAAAGTGCACTTTACCGCACACTTTGTAGTCCACTTTACCGCATACTAGGCTGTAAAGTTAAATTTACCGCACACTATGCGGTAAAGTGCACTTTACCGCATAGTGTGCGGTAAAGTGATACTTTCCATTTGCAAATACGTGCGGTAAAGTCCACTTTACCGCACGCTCGTAGGTAAAAAATTTTACCGCACTGATATGTCAAAAAAAAAAGAAAAATTTTACATTTTTACGCCTGTAGGAAAAATATTGTACCTAACACTTGCGGAAAAATTCATTTTCCGCACTTGTTAGGTAAATAGCTATTAATTTCTTTTTTGTGGAGAATGATTAAGGGTTGTATTATCTTTTTCTTAGTTGGAAACCAAACCCCGATCAAATACTGAAGCTGACTCTGTATTAAGGAGAAAAAGAGGGGCCTTAGAAATTTTTTTGGTATAAGAGCGTTAAGTTTTCTTAATATTCCAATTGGACGTCTTATTTTCTTTCTCAATGTTTCAATATGATATTGCCATGTCAGGGTTTCATCAATCCATAGTCCCAGGTATTTAATTTGAGTGCTGTATTGTAGCATTTTAGATTGGTCAATAATTATCGGTTCAGAAAAATTAGACTTTTTGTTGGAAAGGAAAATATAACTAGATTTTTCAATATTTAGACCGAGTTTATGTGAGTCCAACCAGTTTGATATGAGTTTTAGGTCATTTTTTATATTATTTTTTAGGGTGTCAAAAGAGTGGCCAAAGTAAACTAGCAAGGTGTCATCTGCATAGAGTCGTAAAATTCCTGAAAGTTTTAATTTTGAAATTGAGTTTATGTAAATGAGAAATAATGTGGGAGCTATGATTGACCCCTGAGGAACGCCACAGTTCAGTTTTTTTTCGGAGCTCCGTATTCCATCCATGGATATAAATTGTTTACGTGGATCTAAGAAACTACTAAACCATTTATGAGTAAAGAACATAAAACCTATTTTTTTTAATTTTAGCATCAGGATCCCATGATCCACTGTGTCAAATGCCTTCCGAAGGTCAAGCGACACCATGGCACCCTTTTGTTTTTCATTTAGTTTCTTCTGAATATCACCGATCAAATCTAAGGTAGCTGACATGGTGTCACTTGACTCCCGGAAGCCATACTGGCATGGATAAAAGAAATCTATATTATTCAAAAAGTTAGTTAACTGAAGGTTAGCAATTTTTTCCAATATTTTGTACATTATAGGTAAAACACTGACAGGCCTGTAATTATTACACTGCTGACTATCCCCCCCTTTGTAGAGAGGCGACACTTTAGCCAGTTTCATACTCACTGGTACTTCACCAACACAAAAAGATTGATTGATTATTTTATACAATACCCTGGCAACTTCAAAACGGCAGGTTTTTATAGTCTTCACGTCAATGTCATCATGACCTGGAGCTTTGGTTTGATCTAGATCTTCAATTATTTTTAAAACTTCCACAAATGTTGTCTCCGGGAACTGGAATTTTTCACTTGATTCTTTCTCAAGGTCAGGGTTTAGTTCGCATTTTTTGATTTTCGATGCCAGGGAGGCAGCTACCGTAGTGAAGTAGGAGTTGAGGTGTTCACCTATGCATTTTGTGTTGGATATGGTCTTATTTTTAATTTTGAGTGTTGATACAGTCTTTTTACTAGGCCTGTCACTATTAGTGACAATTTGATTTAGTAATTGCCACTCTTTTTTTGTGTTCCCTCTGACTTGTCCCAACTTTGATGAGTAGTACTCACTCTTTGCTTTTCTTATGATGCATTTTAGATGTTTTCTTGCGTCTTTGTGTCTGACTTTGAGGTATTCATTGTTTGGGTGTTGCTGCGCTTTTTTATAGTAGTAATCGTTGGCTTGTATTGCATGCTGAATTTCCATGGTGAACCATGGTTTATTTATTTTTCTTGCCTTAACCTTTATTTGTTTGTATGTGGTATTACTTGAGAAACATTTAACCAGCGATACATTTATTTCATATGTATTTAACTATTTTAAATATACACATCTGTTTCGTAAGCTATTGCTATTGCCTAATGCTGAGAATAACTGAAATACTCCACAGTCTCACCCAAACTAACCCATCAGTGTCTCAAACTTCAGATTTTCTGGCAGCAACTTTTGATGCAATTTTCTTGGAGATTGCCATTTTTGGGAAAGTTTTGTTCCCTAGACACCAAAGCCGTAGGATTCGAATCGGTCAGAAATTATTTTGATTTTCGCAGTTTAATAAGATGGCACTCTGTATTATGGGTTTATAAATTATTCTGTTGCTATTTTTGTGAGTTTAGTACAAATACAATACCTATGCAATATCGTAATTGAAATAACTTTCACGAACATAATCGAAAGTTATTTGACACACAAGTTTTTCTTGGCTAGTCTAGAAAGGAAACTTTCAAAAACTTAAATGCAGTATTGTATAGGACTCAATTTTGTTGGTTTATATTACTTTTCGAAACTTTTCCGAATTACTTAAAAATTATTTAAATTAAATAACCCAATGAAATTTGTCAAGCTACAGTTTCTTTTTTTTTTCAAATTTGATTAATTACGTCTGAATTATTTGATGTCTATGAAATAACAAAATTAAAAGACCAGAAATTAAATTTTATAGGAAAAATTATCCAGTCCGAACGGTGGCTTCATTTCCTAAAGGTTTATAACTCCACGAAGAATAGTTCTATTCTCGGTCTTGAAAGCTCCATTCGGAATGGCTTCTCATTGTCTGAAAGCAACATCATGAACCGGTAGGGCCGGAAAGCAAATTGCTCCAGCATAAAAGAACATTGGAAAGTGATAAAACTTTTCTTTGGCAGAATTTATATTCACAAAGTTTCTTTCTTAAACCGATCGTAATTTTCATCACTATTCTCTTTTTCCTTTTTCATAGTCTCCCTCCTTGTCTTGATTCGTATAGAACTTTGCTTGCAGTCCGACCCAACACAAAAGCAGCCTTCCTATGGATGCGTCCAAAAGAAAACTTTTCTAGTGCCACAGTGCCACATAATTTTGGAATATAACGCTTCAACAACGTCCGACTTAGGATTTACTTGAAAAAAGTCAATATATGCTTAATATAAAAGAGAATTAATTTTTATACAAAGTTTTGTACTCGGTTTTGTAGATGTGGCCATTTTTAAAAAAAAAAGAAGGAAAGCGTTTTATCCATAATCCAACCAAGTGAAAGAAATGGCATCATTTTCATGCAAGATAAAATTTTATTACCAACTTTGTCGTTTTCGTTGTATAGCTAATAAGAAAACAAAGAAAAACAAGTCTTTTATAGGACTTTTACTCCTAGCTTGAATTGGCTTATGAACTTAATATTTTCCTATTTCATTTCTGGTTGATAAAACTATTTAAGTCCAAAACTCTTGTATACAAAGAATTACATAGGACCGCAAAATTATAATTTAAACACATTATCTCGAAATATTGTTTCAAATGACAATTATTATTGAAATGAAAATTTGAGTGTTTGAGTTGTTCACCTTATATTTAAATAAGAACTCTAAGTTTTTAACGTAGAACCCACTGCTAATACTTATATTAGGAGTTGGTATTGATTCTGGACCCGGCCAGAGTCTACACAATACGTGTTGTCGTGTCTTGTGGGATAGTGTCTTGTGGGATAATGAACATAAACAGAATTCTCATAACTCAAATGGAGGCATAGCCAGTTACAGACTGTTTTCGAAATTGATGAAAACACTTTCCTTCATTGTCTCAAAAGACACAACCACACGTATTGTGTACTCTGGCCATGGCCATGCCCACGTCCATGAGAATCAATACAAACTCATAGTATAAGTTTGATACACAAAAATCTGGTACGTTGATTGAAAACGAGAGAAACGCATAAAGCCATAAATAGAAAGTTTGGTTTGGTTCTCTCTTTTCGCTAGGTTGTCTACGCTCACATCTCAACTTATCAGGTCTCATCATCGTTGCTAGGAATAGCAAAGACAAGAAACTCAACGAACCTAATGCTAACTAAACTGTTTTAGTTGTCGAAGTACAGGCAGATATACCTAGCTACTGGGCCAATCAAAAATCGGGTTGGTCAATGAAAACTGAGACAAACTCTCAACAGAGCCGGTTCTAGCCCTTTGGCCGCCCTCGTACAAGAGCTTTTGCCGCCCCCCATGAGAAACTTTTTGCTTCGGGGGAGGAGAATTTTTCAGAATTATAGTTTTCACAAATTATGGTTGGTTATCGTGGCTCCGCCAAGTTAGCCCCCACACATTCGAATTTTCTAACAAAATTGTAACCATACTTACCGTGCTCGAAGTGTGCGTTACTGTGCCAATGATATTTTGAACTGTGCCGTTCCGATAGCAAAGTTATGAGGAGCTAACTTGACGCTAAGTCCCCCCAAAATTTTAGAAATCAGATCAAACAAAGATGTATTCTTATGCAATCTGAAGTGTGCTGACCTGTACTGTGTAGAAGGTTTCTCTCAAAATTTCCATATTTGGTCCTTTTCCGTCAAAATCCTACTGGGGGAGCTAACTTGACGCTCAACCCCCCCAAAATTTTGGAAATCAGATCAAACAAAACTGGATTCTTATGCGATCTGAAGTGTGCTGAACTGTGCTGTATTAGGTTTTTTCTGAAAATTTTCATATTTGGTAATTTTCCGACAAAATCCTACTGGGGGGCTAACTTGACGCTCAGCCTCCCTAAAATTTTTGAAATCAGATCAAACAACAATGGATTCCTATTCAATCTGCAGTGTGCTAAACTGTGATGTATCAGGTTTTTCTCAAAATTCTTACATTCGGTCATTTTCTGGTAGAATCCTAGTGGGACCGCTAACTTGACGCTCAGCTTCCTCAAAATTTTGAAAATCGAATCAAACAAAAATGAATTCCTATTCAATATGGAATGTGGACAATGTAGACTCATTTCTATATTTTGTCGGATGTCGGATACACTTTAATAGCGAAATCCGTGCGGCACTGGTGCACCTTGGATAAGAATCCATTTTTGTTTGATTTAATTTCAAAAATGGAAATTTTGAGAAAAACCTGATATAACACATTCCATCACACTTCAGATTACATAAGAATCTATTTTTGTTTCATTTGATTTCCAAAATTTTGGGGGGCTGAACGTCAAGCTAGCCCTCCCCCCCCCCCCCCCGGGTATGATTTTATCGGAAAATGACGGAATATGGAAATTTTGAGAAAAACCTGATACAGCACAGTGTAGCACACTTCAGATTGCATTAGAATCCATTTTTGTTTCATCTGATTTCCAAAATTTTGGGGGGCTGAACGTCAAGCTAGCCCCCTCCCCCAGTAAAATTTTGTCGGAAAATGACCGAATATGGAAATTTTGAGAAAAACCTGATGCAGCACAGTTCATCACACTTCCGATTGCATAAGAATCCATTTTTGTTTGATGATTTCCAAAATTTTGGGGGGACTGAGCGTCAAGTTAGCCCCTCATCTTGTTTTTTCTATAACTTTGGTTTCGGAACGGCACAGTTCAAAATATCATCGGCACATTAAAGCACAGTAAGTGTTTGCAATTTTGTTAGAAAATTTGAATGTGAGGAGCTAACTTGACGGAGCCAGTTATCGCTAGCAGGTGATTCGCCGGGGGCATTTGTACTACTCGGAAGTGCTTGTCCCACTTGGCAGGTAGCACGCGCCCTAACTACTGGTCGCCTTTTCGTGCAATATAGTTTAAAGGTCATTGTCTCTATTTCACTAAAATCTGTATAAAAAGGTAGGTACTAATATACCTAGATAGAATATGCCGCCCCCCTCGGGCTGCCGCCCTCGTACGGCGCACGAGTTGCACGAGTGTAAAATCCGGCCCTGCTATCAAGGACACAGGTAGAAAGATTGAGTGAAAGACCACGGACGCATTTTGATCTATCAAGTCTCATCAGCTATTTCTAGCCACTCTGATGAGATAATAGTATGTATCCTAGAAAATAGGGCTCCTAAAATTATATGTGGTAAGTTTTTCTGAAAATATGTTGAAACTACATTGAATTAACTTGAAAAAGTACATATTTTTTCAATCGTATTTCTCAAAATTCAAAATCAGCCAAAGCCGCAAATTGCTGCTTGAACAAACTTTGTAAATGATGTGCCTTTGAAAGCACTGGGACTTGTCAATGTCGCATATAAAAATACAAATAGGGCTTGTGTGTAGGTGTGTGTGTGTGTGGGTGTGTGTGTGTGTGACTGAAAAGCAGCACCGGAGGATTATATTTGTCCGATGAATTTTAAAAATTAGCTATTGGATTGTGACATGGCCGTCCGTGTGTGTTCTCGAAACACTTTTTCGATTTATCTGTGGAAATTGGAAAAATATAAAAGATGTAACTGTATGCAATGACGATTGGTTTTGAGTTTTAGATTAAAACAGTTTTTGTTGGAAGCAGTGTGGTTTGTTGAGGTAACATATATTTTTCGAGCAAACAACAAGATTGTACTTTATGTTTGGAGTGTAAGAGTTCCATGATGAATAGGCAAGAATGAGGATAATAACTTCACATCCTATATTGGGTATAGTATTTCGAAGGGTGGATAATTGGATATGTTTTTGCAGGCTCAAAAAATAGTTATTTGTGTACCAAGGCCGTAAAGTTGATCTTTTTTGGCCGAATCAGAAATTTGCGGCCGAGGCGCAGCCGAGGCCAAGCAAATTTCAGGTGAGGCCAAAAAAGATCATTCGGCCGAGGTGCACACAACATTTTTTAGGCGAGTGTTTGTTCTTGAAAAAAGAAGAAAATTCAACAGTAGCTTTAAACTTTATTGATCAAAATAGCCGACTTTTTCGCCTGGTATCTTACATTGAGCTTTTTTAAAAAAGCAATCAATTTTGAAAACTTGCTGATATGTTAGGTATTTCCGACTATAATTGTAAATTTAAACATAGAGTATAACATAGGTGGACCTGAAGACCATAACGTTGAGGAATATTTAATTTTGGCATTTTCCGAAAAAAATGCAAGAAAATACTTCTCCCAAATTTTTAATCATGCCGCTTTTTTTAGCATTATATGTGGAAATTTGGATAGAGCTAAAATTAAAAACTTGGTTTCATTGTGGTTGCTAACTAATTGTTTATTCGTTGTGTTGATGGCTACGGCACTGCGTTTCCGATTGTTTGTTTATTTTCACCAAAGTAGCGCAGCGGCCGTAAAGTAAAAGCGGCCGTGAAGTAAAAGCGGCCGTAAAGTAATAAAGCAAATGCGGCCGTGAAGTAAATGCGGCCGTAAAGTAAATGCGGCCAAAAAAGGTATACTTTAGGGATGATATTGAATCCGTAAAACTAATCTTTTTGTGACAGTCGCCTAAAAAAAAAATTATAGTTTTGCATCCACTGGTTAAAAAAAAAGGTTTATGCTCCTCTCACATGGTCCTTCCTGTACGTTTTCTGAATAATGGGAGCACTCAAAACACACGCAAAAATGATGTGGGTTTCGAATATGAATACTTTCAATAGTACCTTACTCGTGAATGGATACATACCGATTTCGGGTACGCCACTGGTCACCAAAGCAAAAGAGATTTAAAAAATTTATTACAAAAGGGGCACTCCTAGGGTGTATAATGATTATCTACCACAATATGCTATTCCAAAAAACAGCAAGGTTTACCAACACAAAAGCCCTAAAATTCAGGAAGTTTCAGAAAAATTGAAATTTCAAATTCAATCGAGACGTTAGTTTTTCCTTTATAAATAAGAGACTGAAAAAAACCTATCGAAAAAGTTTGTGAAAATTCGTTACTTGGAAATTTTGGTTAAATTAATAGTTATTTGTATACCAAGGCCGCAAAATGCCTTTTTAGCGTACGTAGAGAAAAATTATCGCCGAGGCCGCTTACGGTCGAGGAAGATAATCTCGAGGACGCTAAAAAGTTTCGCGGTTATGGTATACACACTATTTTTTGTGCAACTAAAAAATTATGTAAAGTTACAGAAAAACTGTATGGATTTGACCAGAATTTGACACATTTTGCACGTCAGGTGTAGCGGCCGCGAAATTGAATTTCGCGGCCTGTGTATAGCGCCCGCGAAAGCTCATTTTGCGGACGGTTGCACAAAACCACTATTTTTTTCTTTTCTTTTTTGTTTCGAGGTACCTTACGAGTAAGTAAGGTACCTCGAAACAAAAAAATCGGAACGAATCAGCGTGCTCAAAAATAAATTATCGTTCAAATTCGGCAAACCGCACATTGATAGGTATCTTTCTAAGTTCGCGTAATATTCGACTCTAAAATTATGTTTCCAACTGGGCTTATTGTGAGACCAATTTTTATCTGATATAACTGCATGTCTTTTTCAAATTATTTCTTTATGTGCTTTTATAAAACCTAATAAAAGTAAAGATTGAACCTCCAAATTCAATTAGGACGTCAAATTACGGTCGCAGCCGCGTCATTATCTGCATACATATGGCGTTATGAGGGACAATCAAATTTGAAATTAGCGGCAACAGATGCACTTGAATTTAAATAATATATTCAATAGGCCGGATTTGTTTTTCAATTTATTTTCCCACTACAAAAGAAACATGATTGATCGTTGGTATTTATTTTAATGCCACTGAATCTTTATTTAAAAAGAAAAGTGTCGTGTTTTATCTTTATTTTTGAAGGAACTGACTTTATTAAATGCCGTTTTTTAGTCGTTGTTAAGGTCCCCTCCACTAATAGGAAATTGATTGATGATACGTCCTTTTGCTTAGAAATTTGATTTGTGCTTGAGGGGTGATAATCTGAGTAGGTCGTTTCAAGGTAATATGTTGCTGAACCAAGTACTATGCATTAGAGCTTCGCCTTCACCAAGAACTCAATGGTACAAACTTGTACAGAGACATGGCAGTCATTCAAAATCAGCCAATTAGCAAAGAATAGAAAATTATACGCCGAAGAAATAATAAGACCAGGGGCGTAAACTCGTTGCGACACGTCAGGCAAACTTTGCAAGACTGCAAACAAGTTGAAGTTTCGTGGCCTGTTCAATTACATTTTGGTCTATAATTTAACCAGACGGTAATGTTGGCAATTCCCTGGGATTAACTGACTTTCCCTTTCGACTTTGAATCAACGGTCGCCTTTCCGTCTGCTCGGAAACTTCTCTAAATAAAAATGGAAATAAAAGTTCTGTTCGGTTCTGTGACAGTTTGAGCAGAAGTTTGAAATGAACATAAATTGGGATTAATTTTAAATTTATATAAAGTTGGTTGATGAAGACGTAAATATTTTTTTTTTTTTTTTTAAGTTAATCTTCACTCTGTATGCATTAGGTAGGTATACTGCAAGGAAGCGATCAAGCAAAATTTTTTTCATGGGAGCATAATCACTGATGCCCAGTGCGGTTTTTTCAGCAAGCCTCAAAAGTTTTAACAGGTTTTAAGTACTTATTAACTTTTCAAGCCACTTTTTGGTAACCAACAACATATCTTCTGAAAAACGAAATGAAAAACAAATAGGACCTACGTTGTAGGAACTTACTCCATTTCGCTTACTTGACATGCGCCCGACATAGCAAAATTAGGGAAATTTAAGGAAAGCTGTGGTATGTAAAAGAAACGAAAAATTTGTGAAACGTCTACTTTATTATTATTAAAGCAAATCGTTCCGCTCTCGACCTGCAATTCTCGAGGGGAAAGAGAACGGCAGAGAAACTCTCGATCGAACATTCCTCAAGAATCAATACATACTGTGTCATCTTTATGATAATTGTGAGTCATTTATTCAATAATCAATAATTTATGTCAATGATTCAATAATTCAATAAAAGTTTAAATTAGGTACCATCCCTTGTCTTTGTGCTAAAATTCTAATTCCACACACACAACATTCAATCAACACTACCTATATTCAATACTGAAGAGTTCTTGGTTAGTTAGCAAGTCTCACCAGCAGGTACTGAGGTCCCATACGGGAAACTACTCAGCTGTACTTAGTTGTTTTTGAGCCAATATCTCTAGATTGATTATCTCAATTTGTTTGCTATGATATTCGCTCGTCAGGGTGGGAAAATGTTAGTAAATTCAACAAGGCCCTAATGTACGTTCTGAATCCATAAATCAAAATCCCAGCACAAAAAAACAGCACATAATTTCTTTGATTTTAATTTACTCTTTATCTGCATTGTTTAACTTGTTCACAGAATGGAACGATTTTTGTTAAATACATGAACAATGCACATGCTATAAAAGATGTTATAAACAAACAAAAAAACATAAAAATGAAAAAATAATACTTGTATAGATTGAACTCTCAAAAACAAAATAACAATTAATCAACTAACTAACCTGTATGACACACAAACTAATCACAAATTGAATTGAACAATCAGTTTAATACAAAATAAAAATAAAAATTGAATAATGAACAATGGCAGACATGCGTCTAAGGAACCATCTTCCTGTCTAGTCTAGTCGCTTATTCTCTCTCTCCTTCTCGGTTTTTGGTACTTTCGTTTTCTGTGGCGCGCCTCCGTTCAATCCTAAACTTGACGGCGCATACATGGTTGCAACGTTTACTTTTATTCAGTAAACGGTTTTTTTTTTAAGTTGAGATTTGAAGAAATAATATTTTAGATAGGTGGTTTTCCTCACGTCGAGTAAGGTTTGTTTCTAATTAACTCAAAATTTGGCGTATTTGATGACATAGTTGAGTAAGTAACATCATTCATTAAAGGCCCATTTATTCAGTTTCATAATGAAAATACTTTGCTAGGTTTATTTGTTAGGTACTACAATATAGGTACTTACCAATACAGTCGAAGCTTTTCAGTGCCAAGTGATTTCATCATGCAACTTCCTTGGCCTTGGCCGGTGCTGCAAATTTTCAGCATTTTTAAGCGATAAACCGACTAGACTGGTCGCCTCTTCAAGAATTGATTGCGATTGAGATAATAGTCCATGGCAATAATCATGTATTTATGGTTTTTATAGCCACTCCCGGGATGTCGTAGCCAGGAGCTGAAATCACGCTTTTCATCGAGTGTCCACTCATTTTATAGTGGGCCTTAGGGGAAATGTAGAAAGCGATTTTTTTATTCTTTAATGGCGTCAATTTGTGCTACATCCGCAATTCCGGCTTTATGGATTTTTCCTATTTTTCCGTTTCGGGCGGTATTTTTATTGCGCTTCGAAGAAGCGTTTACATACTTTTTCTGATGATAGCACTGAAAGTAGTGGATTGGTTCCTTTTTTTATTGCCAGCTTTTGTTTTTAGGAGCAATAATTTATATATTTGCCTTTGAAGTTAGCAAATACAAAATTCAAAAAAATAACCAATTACTATAACAAGTTTCAATAAGGATATCTTAAATTCACTTCAAAGACCTTGGCTAGTGCCAATCCGCTCAATTACACCATCCTTTGGAAATTATTCATCACAAAGAGCCATCTAAAATCTAACTTACCCGAAAAGGACTTTATTTGTGTTTATTTAAGTACCTACTACCCTTGTCTGCTTCAAGTTTTCTCTCTAAACTTTTCATTCAAGCATTTTTATTTCCAATATGCGTCCCTCCCACTCGGTGTAAAAATAAACTAGCGATAATCAGGCCATTGAATATAAATGACTTTCTAACAGGCAAAGTTAGCAAAAAGGACAACTAATTGCACTAGCTACGCCGTAGAGGAGGATCCAAGGAGGAATGTCCTAAATTAATTCACGTTGCTTCAGGGCCGCCAAGTGCTAGAAATCTCGGGAAGCCTTGTAATGACAAGTTATAAACCGCTAGTGTCACTTCCTTGTGGTCCCTGGGCCTATCTAAATATGAGTAGTTTCTGTTTAATTAAGTCCAAGACAATGGTTTTATTAACCGACAACGTCAAGATTAGTTCAGCCAGACAAGGTTTAAATAATAATTAAAGAAACGAATACTTCCCTTTAACGTCATTTTTAAGAAATTACGCCATAAGTACAGATACGTATCGTACGGATAGGATTATCGTATTATAGTTCGGAGGCTTCCTGAAATCTGGTCTACAACTGCGGCCCAACTAGGAAATTTTGTGAATTGATAAAACGTATAGCTGGATCTATTAGAATGTTTATGATTTACAATCTCACAATTCCATTTATTTGATTAAAGGATTTCGTCCTGACAGGTAATTATATCAATTTTTTAACTAGGTACTTAACTTTTTAATTTTATTTATTTTTTTTTTGGAAAATCTTTGTTACTTTTTTCAATTTTGGTAAATGCCAGAGCGTTTTATTTATCGATCTTATTAAAAACACTTAAAAAATTGTTGTTGTTTATAAAAAGAAATATCCGGGAATGGATATACAGGGTGTTCATTTTAAAATGTACCAACCCTATTATCTCGGAGTTGAAAATTTTCGAAAAAATCCCTGAAATTCGTCAACTATAATTAGAAGAGGGATGAGTTTTAATGCAAAATTCACTTCCCCTCTTTGAACCCCCCAGCCCCCACATCCATCCCCTAGAAAATCTTAAATGGGAAGAGGGTCAAGTGATACAACATTTCGGAGAGTTTTTAATTCCATACATTTTGGTACTAATTATCATTACCTAAGTTCAAGTGTTTTAGAAATATTGACAGTTGAAAATTGACTTTTTTGCCACTTTGACAGGCTGTAAAACCTTAACGGTTAATTTTAGAGGAAAACCGAGCTTACATTCTTATCTTAGATTTTCATAAACCATCATTTGACACCAATTCTGACTTTAACCGGGGATTAAATTTAATTGGAATTTCGGTTTTACCGAAAGTGACCATATAGCTTCAATCTAAATTGCAACCTAGTATTTTTTCAGTAGTTTTAAAATCTTGGGGTCATTCTGTATATGGGGTTTGATGAAATTTGACAATTTTTAAAACGAAATTTGTTTTCGAGTTGAGGCTACCAGGATTTGCCTGAAACTCTTTATTTTGGCATACCTACATAACTGTAGAAAAATGAAAATTCGTTGTTTTCACTTATCATTTTTCTACCAAATGTTTTCAACGTTGGCAAAATCGTATTTTATGTGATAACTTGATGAAATTGATTGAAACCACCCAACTTTCACATCTAAAATTGATAAATTGCTTCAAAATAAACCTAACGATGTATTGAACTTTCTAAAAAGACTCATTTTCAATATATTTTCTTTATCTTTCAATTTGAAAAGTTACAAAAAAATATCGACAAGCCCCGGTATCAAGAATGGCAAGAAGCTGGTGACCAGTGTTTCCATGAAAGCCCATCGATCCCAAGGTTTAAATGCACAAGCACAATAGATTATCTGGTAATGGCAAACAGATGACGTCATCAGGGGGTTCTCATGGAGATTCGTATTATGCTTAGGCATACAGACGTCATAAAAGTTATCAGACAACCTACCTCTTAACAACCTTGCATTGATCCGACGTAAATAACGAATGCACCTTGATTACAGAAAAAAAATATTACCTGTCAATGGGCTTTATAACAACCTTGGCCACCAGCTTCTTGCGGTTCCCGATAAGAGCTTGTGGATATTTTTTTTGTAACTTTTCAAATTGAAAGTTGAAATTTTTTATTAAAAATGGGTCTTTCTAGGAAGTTTCAATACATCGTTAGCTTTATTTAGAAGCAAGTCATTAATTTAAGATGTGAAAGTTGGGTGGTTCTATTTAATTTTATAAAGTTATCACATGAAATACGATTTTGCCGACTTTGAAAACATTTGGTAGACAAATGATAAGTGAAAATAACGCATTTCCATTTTTCTATGACATTTGCTAAACCTAAACTCTACACCGAAATTCATTTCAATCGGAAAAGAAATGAAAAAATGCCAGAGCGAAAGCGATCTCGTTGACACCCGGTATATACGATATTTTGATATTTGAATAAATATCATGATATTTTCTTACCCTGGCTATCTTACACCAAATGTTGGAACTTCTCTATGGGACATTCAACATCAGGTTTTTAGCAGAGAACCACTCACTTAAAATGTAACGTCTTTATCAGTTTTTTAGAATAATTTTAAACCTAATTCAATCCCAAGGGGTCGCCTTCTGCAAACTAGCATTTTCATGTAGACATGTTTGTTCAGAGGTTATCGTCGATCTTATTCCTAAATCTTGATGTTGCCATGGGAACAAACATAGTACATGGCCATGTTCTTTGGGTTTTTTTTTGTAGGTCAATAATGAATTCACGGCGGAAAGCTGTATTTTTCCAAGAATTTACTCAGTACATACCCTCTATCATATCTGTTGTCGTATCCATATACCGTCCGATTTTATGTCCTTCATTTATTTTTCTTCCAAGTTTGACCCAAAAGTATCCTTGTACCAATGTTAATTTTGATTTATCTTTATCTCGGTTACATTTTTTTTTCTAAAAATTGCCGATATTCTTATCGCTATAGATGCTGGTTGGATCGAAAACTTGTGTGACTTTTAGACAATTTCTTGTCATTTTAGGTTTAGTAGAGGCTAGTCAGTCTGTATAGTGTACTCTAAAGGCTCTTTCACTTTATAATAATAGAGTCTTATTCTAATTTTCCATCTTCGTATAATCTGCTTGATCTTTTTTTTTAGACCTCAGCAGTAACTTCCTTGCCGAATAAATTTATTTATTTTTCATATTTTTGAATTTTCTCATGTAGGTAATGCCTCTATTTTTTTTTCAGAAGTTCTGTTTCTAGGGTCTTTAATTCCAAACTTCAACAAAGTAGGTAGAATTGTTCCACTATCAATATACTGCTATTTGCACTATCACTTTTTGTCAAGTGTTGATGCAATTTAAGTTTGCAGGTATCATAAAACCATCAAATATAAATATAGGCATTGCGAAATATCCGATATTACAGTCCCTAAAATATTCCTATGGGTAGAGTATAAAGGTATCAAAATATAATACAATAATTTAGCTGCATCTCTCATCAGAAACAAAACCACTCCAGAATCCCAACCCAAGCAATTTCTTGTTAAGATGGAGAATGTTTTGATTGCGCACAATGAGTTTCGACAATATACACGCTCTAAAGCTAGATGCAAAGAGGCAGTTATTTCTTGTTACAATACATATCCGTCAGTGACAGTTCCTCGGGAACCATTATGCGAAGTCAACTAACTTGATATGAATGGTAATTACATAATGAGGAATCAGACCGGGGGTAGACAGGTTAAAGCGTCACGTCAAACAAACTTTGTAAGACCCAAAACAGTGATGATGAGCGAGGGAGAATTGAGGAACTTCGTTATAGCCGGATCGTGGCAAATTAACAGGAGCAGCTTTCAAATTCTGAAGAGACTAGGTATTATTTTCAAGAAATTCTCCATGTCATATATTTCGGATTGCAGTGGGCGAAAGTTTCCTAATCGAATGAAATTTGTTTGACTTCGACTTGGGAAATACTTCTTTTTTTTTATTAAGGACTTGAGTTTCTTGATAATATAGAAAATTCGCATTCTAAATTGGTTTCCTTGGAATATAAACACAAATTATATTATGATCTTGTGCTTAATGGAAAAATCTGTCGCCTCGCAGTATTACAGATCAAAACTAACGATAACGCTTCGTAATACCCTTCTGCTTCTCAGTTATTAGAATAATAGAAGACGGCAGTTCCGCTTTGATAACTTCGGGAGAGAACTTCGGCAATCGATTAGGCCAACTTGAATCGTGGAGTCCGGAAACAGTCGATTCGGTTTAGTCTTTACAAAGGAAACGCAAACGTTTATTTTGTCCTTTGTTATCTCGAAAGTACATAGGACCGGGGTGTTTTCTTTCCAATCCTGCTTGTCCGTAAGCTAGTAGGATATCGAAATTGTTCCCAAATCAAAGTCAAAGGGATAACAGATAGCGCCGAATTGATTTGTCAGTAGGATTAGTTAAATTCTTTAGATACTCTCGGTTGGATTAGTAAATGTAAATATAGATATTCCAATCTTCAATTGTCAATTAACATTCAACAATTATAAATCTGTTCTAATTTTCTTTGTTCTTGTTCACTCTTTCTGTTCCAGATGCCCTTTTTTCTCTAAATTAGGCCAACAATTCGATTCGTATTATCAACTTTATACATTTCTTATTTGGTCTCTTCTTTTCCCTCCTTGTAACATAGGATACTTTATTTCTGTGGCTTTTAATTTGCTTTTATGACTGATAATATTGATGATAGCTTTAGTTTATTTTTTAATGACTGAGAACGATAAATCAAAGCCATCAAATTTTAGTCCTTTAAACTCCTTACAGAGTGACCCAACACTTTCAATAGCCTCATTCGTACACACATACAGAATTTTTACAAACGTCTTCAAGAAAACCCACCCGAAAGGCTTATCAGCCGTCCACTCGAAAACAATGGGTTTCCGGGTTTCATGAGGCATACTTTTGTAAATTATACTACCCAGGTGCAGGTAAAAGATTTCAACAATTTTTATCTGCTTGCAATGAACCTGCCTTCTGACCATCGAGATTCTGACACATTTACGTGTACCGTGGGATTAAAAAACATACTTATGTATATAGGTTCACCACAAAAAATTATTACAGAATTAAAAGATTATTAGGTTTTGTTAAGCAACTTTTCTAAAAGCTACGTATTTAATCCAATCCCAAACGCAGGTCACATTGATGTTATGTAAATTGATAAAAGAACATGAACCATAAAAAATAAATGATGATGATAACGTTCACGGTAGGTACGTGATTGGTTTACAAAAAGTCGAAGTAGGAAATTACTTATACTAACAAACAAAAAAAGTTGAGTAATTAATCTACTTAACAATTTTTCTCACTATTTTCATAGTTAACAGTTCCTAGTTTTCTATTACCAACAAACACTTTACAAAAAACATATTCAATAATAAGTACTGGTACTCTACAAATAAACAGAAATTGGCCATTGACAAGTATATCACTGTTGCTTTGTTGAAATATAAACTAATATGGTAGATTCAAATTCAGTGGTAGGCAAAACTTTAACATCCATAGGAATGTCTGATATAGCATGCTTTCTAGATCTGGAAGCTTAAAGATTACTCCTAGACGTTCTGTGCTTTCCGGCGAAATGAGAAATTCGTTTTCAATGTCCGCAAATCGTTACACATACAAGTGAGGCTGTCGGTGCGTTAGTAGTTCTTCTTTATCCAACCAATCAACCTGATACAGTTATTCTGAATTCGTGGTGTACCATATCATACCGTATACGGTGCCGATCAGGAAGCCCATTATTTACATCATAGTAGTTTAATATGAATAAGACTCAGCTATCCCATACAGTTTTTCTAGGAGTAAACGTCGCTGACCATAAAACATTTTCAGATTGACAAAAGTTCTCTTGATACACATATTAGCATATTCTGTGAATCGAAGTTGGTTTTCAAATGCTGAGTCAAAGTTCCTGGCAGATGTTGCTGGAGATATGTTATGTAGGTATGCTTATGTGTATGCTCATCAATGTCGTATGCAGAGACAGGCTTGTGAATCTGTTTTTCATTCAAATGTGCTCAAGTATGCATCTGATGAAGCTGAGAAGTGCAAAACGTGAAGAATAGCTCATCTAAAATAGAGCCATGAGGGATGATGTGCAACAGTTAGTGAAGAGAGCTTATCATTGAACATAACGACCTGCATCCGTCCAGAACCGTAAGAGTTGAACAAATGAGGAAAGCAAAAATAGACCACGGTTCATCTATCAAGGGCGATAGCGTTGATTATCATAATCTAATAATAGTTATTTGTTTTACTAGGCAGAAAAGTACAAGATTTAATGCCGCGGCTGGTGTTTCATAGCCGAGGCTAAGAAACCAGCCGAGGCATTAAATCTGCTTTTATGCCATGTAGAACATATAATGTTTTCTCCGAATGTTCAAATTCACACATAGACATCTTTTTTATATTTATTTCATTCATTATTATTATCCAAATAATTAAATTATTTCGACAATTGTCATTGTCACCATCAATTTCAAATACCAAATTGAGTGAAATTATTACTTGGAACGTTCACGTTGACACTGTCACTTTTAATGTCTAGGCAGTAAAACTCCACTTTTACTGCCTAGGCAGTAAAAATACAACTTTTGATCCTGTCAAGTGTCATTAAAAGAGCACTTTTACTATCATTCGGAGGAAAAAACATTATTGATCTAGTTAAGAAGTACTGTGAGAGAACGGTGGTTGCTGCGGAATGCAAATTGATTGAAGTAACAGACAATGGTCTGTATCTGGATCTAAGGTAATTTCTGAAGGCTTTTTGATGCAGACAAAAAATCAAATTTTCAACGCAACCTCATTTTGTTTTCTCTGTTTCTCTGCATTCGCTCTTAGAAATGTTGATCTAGACTTTGTCACAAAATTGATGCTAATAAATATACTCCTGGACAAAATTATCATATCACTACACATAAGCATCACCATAAGCAGTGGTGCGATAATTTTGTCCAGGAGTATAATAAGCTATTATATTGTGGAAGTGAGCCATATTGATATATTATGTTTATCATCCATCCTTGAGACATTCCCATTGACTTATCTCAATTCCTCCTTTGTACTTTTCGACTTTCGATGAGAACATTATTTTTCTGTAAATCTGATGGTATTTACCGAGGCATTTACCCTAAAAGGCTACAAGATTACAAGTCAGCTGATAAAAGTTTAAGCAATAACCCTCTGAAACATTATTTATTTGAACCTCTATAACGTATAATAATATATTTTCCCAAAATAACAGCCAAACACTAACCCAGGGTTGCATCGGTCGTTACGGGGTGGATGAAAAATTTATCAGTTACTTAATTAAATTTTCAATGTAGTCGCGAAACCGACCAACCTCCACCAATTCTAAAGCAATAAGTTTTCGTGCAAAGCAATATGGCGTCGGACGCCACGGCGGTTTTTGTACAATGAAAATTTATCGATGGGCACGGTAAGACGAAGGCCAAAAATTGCGCCATAAAAGCAAAGGCGTAGAAATTAAAAAGTACCTTCCCGTAATTCGCCAGGGGGATGCTTTTAGCAGTTAAATCCAGGTAATTTGTTAGATGTTGCCCAAAAAGTTAAAGGGATGCTTAAAAGAATAATAAGTTTATTCCGCCGACTAGAGCCAGATGTTTTTATTGCTTAATCAAATTAGGTTTCTTTTTTTTTATCTCGAAACAAGATTTGTGATATTTTAAAATCTAATTGAAATATTTTTAAATCCGGGCGCTTTATACTAATTTTACAATTTTAATTCTTCCCCCCTCTGTACCGCCTCCGAAACTACCCTTTAGCCCTACAAATTGGTTGCAATAACTATCCTGGTTTCGGTCACCGAGTCACACCGACGGGCCGTTCCAGAATTATAGCCACACTTTATTTAGAACTTCACCATCTTTTGACATTTTTATTATAGATTCTAGAGAAATATATTACACTTTTATATCCGCAAAATTGGGAAGTACTTGTGAAGCTTCCATTAAGATATGAATATGGGAAAAAAACTAGACACTTAATTAATTATTCCTTTTCAAGTCAGTCATTTGTATCCCAAGCAACCATTTCTAAGTTAAGCTCCAAGATGGTAATTGGGTACGCCACAAAGCCGCAGTTTGTTCCCGAAAATCGTTTAAGTTTGTCTGACGTTGCGCCCCGAACTTCGGGGCAACCCAATCTATTTCGTTCGTGTGTTATTCAAGTTTCTCAATATAATTTTGCGGTTTATTTATACTACTCCGAAGACTAGACAACTTGTATGATTGTGAGAGGTTCTTTATTTATTACATATTATGATTATTTCCGGCTGCAAAGATAACTACCTATCTTTAAAATTTGGCATTGGAAATTTATCCTCTTCAAGTAACAATAATTCTTACTTGGTACTCAGCACATATAACGCAACCATCAGATTTCAAAAGAGCTGTACATTCCATTTTAGTTAAAATAACTAATATAGGTATAAGGGTGAAAAAAACGGGTCCCTTCACTTTTAGTTTGACACATTTTTTCGGCCTTTTTATGGAATTTGCCCCTTTCTTAAGGGTAGAAACCACCCCCAACTTTTTTTTTTCAAATGTAAAGATATGTAATGTGATGGCTCGTTGGAATGGGCATAAAAAAGGAAAATGACCCATTATTTACTTTTGCATTCCGGTGATCTAGAAAGCGAGAAAAACATATTTTTCCTACGAGCGTGCGCAAAGTAGTACTTTTCCGCACGCATTTCGGTTCTCAAAGTTACACTTTTCCGCACTCAGTGCGGATACAGGCCTTATCCGCACTGAGTGCCGAAAAGTAAAAATAATTGTCAAGCAACAATAAGGGCACCTGTCGACGTTGACAAATGATGACAAATTTTTCCTCTGTTTCTATATCAGCCAACATCTATACAAACACCAAATTTAATTAACTTTGACACATTGTCAGATTTGTTCTCTATTGATATGCAAGAATCCACAAACTTTCTCATCAAATTTAAACGTTTTAAAAGAAGGGCTCTGACGATGATTTTCTGTTATTTTTTTTTTGTTATGTAATTTTTTGATAACTGCATAGGTTCGCTTCAAGTTAATTAAAAATAGTTGAACAAATAATTTTTTTTTCTAAATTTTTGTTGTTACCTACCTGATATGAAGCTCGTAGGAAAAATTTAGTTCCTAACACGTGCGCAAAGTGTCTTTTCCGCACGCAAACACTTATC
Organism: Ceutorhynchus assimilis; assembly: GCA_917834065.1. NCBI lineage: Eukaryota > Metazoa > Arthropoda > Insecta > Coleoptera > Curculionidae > Ceutorhynchus > Ceutorhynchus assimilis. The sequence continues at coordinate 34,803,953 of OU892278.1, read as the reverse complement.
CAAACTCCGCTTCGCGTCGTTCGTATAACTGTGTTTGCGTGCGGAAAAGTAACACTTTGCGCACTTGTTAGGAAAATAACTATTTCCTACAGCCGTGCGGAAAAATCGATTTTCCGCACTGATATGCGTGCGGAAAATGAGTTTTCCCGCACGGTGCGGTAAAACTTTTACCGCACGCTTATCAGTGCGGAAAAAGGTTTTCCGCACGGCTGTCAGTGCGGAAAAAATTTTACCGCACTGATATGTCAAAAAAAAAAGAAAAATTTTAAATTTTTACGCCTGTAGGAAAAATATTGTACCTAACAATTGCGGAAAATATTTTTTCTCCAAACGTCAGAAAAACGTCACTTTGTTAACTCCTGTCAAGATGTCAGAAGTTTGATTTCTATGCTGCTAGGCAAATCCAGCGGGTTAACACCTGTCGAGGTGGTAGATATTTAATTTCTATGCTGCTTGGCAACCCTAGCGGCAGCAAAAGTACTTTTAGTGCCGCTGGAGCGGCAGTAGAAGTACTTTTAGTGCCGCTCGTACTTTTACTGCCGGTCAACCATTTACTTGCCCCCTCGCTTGCCCCGGAGCTTACCCCATTCGTTTGGAGAAAAAATAGCAAGTTGCATACGGAGTAGAAGCTTTACTTTTTTGTGCTTCAGCAGTATTGCAAGCCTCACTACGTTCGGCTCGCAAACCTACTGCTTCAGCTCAAAAAAGTAAAGCTTCTACTCCTAATACAACAATATACTATTTCAGCACTCGGCTGCTTCACCGAACTCCGCTACGCGTCGTTCGGTGAACGGCAGTCGCGTGCGGAAAAATTCATTTTCCGCACTTGTTAGGTAAATAGCTATTTCCAAACAATTTTTTTTACAGTTAAAATTGTTGAATATCTCCAGCATTTTTTCTTGGTAGAACCCTAATGCGAAACAAGCCCCATTTGTAATGCTATGTAACTATTTGTGACGTTAACACACATGATGCCTGATACTCGGATTCTCAACCCTAAAATAGTGTGTTAACGTCAAAAATAATTACATAACAAAATCACCGAAATGCGAAAGTGAATAATGTGTCATATTCCTTTTTTTATGCTCATCCCAACGAGCTATCACAATACATATCTTTACATTTGAAAAGAAAAAGCTGGGGGTGGTTTCTACCCTTAAGAAAGGGGTAAATTCCATGAAATGAAATTTTTTAAATTTTCCCATAAAATAAACTGGCTTTCTGATACTGAATTTATTTATCAACTTCTTCTATAATATATAAATTGACCTCTGTTTCCTTAATTCCAAACTCATCATTGAAAAACCGATTGGTTTTATAATTCCACCTGTATAATATTTTTAACGGTAGAAAAGTTACAGGTTTCGTATACTTATTCCTTTGGCAGGAAATTTCTCTATAAAATCTTTATATGGAATCAAAGACACAGCAGCTCCAGTATCGTACTCCATTTTTAACTATACTCTGTTTCATTGCAGTTGATAGCTCGATAACTTTATTCACAGTGTTTGGGTGTGAAGAAATTTTGCCTCTTTTTCATTAAATACATAGTGATAAGGGTGATATTTTGGAAATTATAACCCAGGCCACCCTATAACAGGTTAAATAACAATAAAGCCAAAAAATTAAAATGAGGGATAAAGGCTGAACCAAGAGACCATTGTCAGAGAGTTATCAGTCAAAATAAATTCCTATGTAATAGAGGAATTATTGATAGACAATACATATCTTTTTGGAAATTTGCTTTTAAGAAGTAGGAATCATTATAAGTTTACCAAGTGTTTTTATAATTAATGCATAGCATCGAAATTCATTATGGAATGGTAGTTAAATCCATATCTCCATTACTGTATGGTGTCAGCCGTCGTCGCGCCTATGGTTTGAGATGTTTTTGTGGTCCTTACCCTCGATTTGTTATATCAACTGCAATGAAATAGACTTTAGACGTAGTATATACATATGGGTGCATTTACTATAATCAGTATATCAAATGTAATAAGTTGGTATAGCTATGAGAACGAGACGTTATTAAGTCGTTGGTTCTATTTATAAATAGGTTTTCTGACAGATTTGCATTTTGCATTTTTTTACCAGAAAGGAATGTGCTAGAAAATATTATTGATGAAGCTGCAGTCGTAGCTAACAGTGTATCAGCAGAAAAGTCTCCCAGAAGGTACCTACAAGCAATTATTGTTGGGATAAAAATTATTTATCAAATATACTTAAATAATTTTGAAAATGTCACATGTCTGTCTTTTCATTTTCCTACTCCATTTCCTGCCCCAGGACGGGAAATGAGGAAATGAATTTTTTTCCGTCCTCATTTTTCGTCCTACGACAGAAAATGGAGCAGGAAAATATTTCTCGGCCTCACTTCCCGTCCTCATTTCCCCACCTCATTTGGTTGTCAATTTTTTTTTTTTTTTTTTTTCAAGAAATTAGGGTTGAAAATAAAATAGTATACAAACCTCGACGGGAAACTTCATTGCTGTCTCGAGGTTTAGTGTATCTCGACGCTACGCGTCTCGGTAAACTATATAACCTCTTGACCAGCAATGAAGCATTTCCCGTCCTGGATTGTAATATACTATTACAGTTTAGCTGTCAGTATTAAGTCAGTAGAGACATTAGCTTGTAAAAATCAATTTTCGTTGTTTATGTTTTGACCAGCTTCTGACTTTATAAGTGATGTTTTACACATGAGTGACAATAGTTATTTACCTAACAAGTGCGGAAAAGATACTTTACGCTCGTTTTTTTTTTCCTAGGAGCGTGAGGACATTGACATATTGTTTTTTTGTTTGGTTTTGGCTCTACTGTCTATACGCATATGAAAGAAATGGTTAAAAATACGATTTTTTTAATTACATTCAATAATGCAATAAGTTTGATAACAAGACATTAACAATTTTTTTTATTACAAGTAGAATTAATTATTTATGGTATAAAACTCATTCAAGATGCCGATATTGGTCAGTAGAAAAAGCTTAAAGCTTTCTTGAAGTGAGAAAACGTTGGAGGATTTTCGAAAAAGTCTAAAAAACTTTTTTCGTGCACGCAGTGTAGAAAAGGGGTACTTTCCGCACGCAAATCGGTGCGAGAAAACGCGTTTTCCGCACGCTCGTAGGAAAATAAAATAATGAGATCATTTAAAAAATGTATTGTATGACGCAATAATCATAAGTAAGAATTATTTAAATGTTCTCTACCTAAATTAACCAATTCTTCATGCGTTTTATTCTTGGGATCATCAGGACTTACCAAGCTTTACGTAAGTTGTAAACTTTTGGTCCCCATTGTATGGAGAAGCACTTTATAAATCTAGAAACTCGGTACCTAGTTTGAAAATATTGCCAAAAAAAAAAAAAAAATATTGTTATATACTTCTAACACGTATTTTGAAATGCGGAAACATTTGGAAAGTGCATATTCAATTATGTAAAGACAGATACACCTAATGGTAACTTTTTTGTTTCAGGTAGGACAGCATCAACAGAAATCCAAACAAAAGGAAGATGGTTAGGTAAACTTTTTTAATAAACTTATTCTAAAAACTTTTATCGGTATGGTATAAAATTCTTAAAAACAGCGGAATTCCTAATAGAAAAATTAATTAAAATCTATAAAGGTAACATTTTTATTTTCCGTTATGCAGCAACCGCTAAGAATTTCCTTTTTAGCCCGTCGCACTTATATTTCCGGAAGTTCATTAATGTAACTAATTAATAGACTTCTTAGGAGACTCTTAAAAGACTCAATTTTCTTAAATGGTTTGGTCTTGTAGTTTAGAGCCATCCAAGGAGACAACATATTAAGAGCGCAAGCAAGTTTGCTATCTTAATTAGATGTGTCGTTATCAAATACATTAATTAGTCTTTACTTAGTTCTTATTATTTGCTCAAAGCTTTTTTCTCGTAGAGCGCGTTCTCTTATCATGTTAAAATAATCTCTTTTCAAAGTCAACATCAGTGTGCGAAAATCGTTCCCAAACAATACTATCAAATTTTCGAGATAACGAATTCAAATGGCAACTCACTACCCCCTTTTCGATAATCGAATATTCAGCCTTCGTATCTGGGGTCCGGATAAGTCCCTGCATACAAGGGGGTGAGCAAGGTAAATTTTGGATGACAACGGAAGTATAAGACATTTTAGAATATTATATTATCGGTGGAGTGAAGTATTTGCTTAGGAGCAATTATTTTTTTTTTTTTGTTAAATTTAAGCTAATTGTATAAAGGTTACATTTTAATACTTAAAAATTTGGAAAATAATTTATTGGTTACTTTGGTTTTTATTTTTTATTTAAAATATTATAGTTTTGATAATGTGGATTATTTGAATTAATTCTAAATAAAAGTAACATAAAGCTCTGTGGAAATATTTTTGATTTGTACACATTTCTTCATAATTATAATAAAATCAATTGCTTGGAATGAATTAGGTCAGCTGAATGTTTCTAAAAACTCCCATACAAAATTATAGTGCACCACTCCAATATCTTATTAACCATAGATAATTTTCATTTAATTAAGCTCCAAATTGAGCCCTTCAGTGAAGCAGTCTCATAATTGGGATCCCAAATTGACATATTTAATAACTATGCGACGTAATAATAAAGTAGCTCCTAAAGCTAATTAAGGAGAGTAGGAAGATTAAAGGAATGACGCTTCAAAATATTCAGTTGGATAAAGTTAACCTTGGAATTTGCTTGATATTATTACGAAGGAGGAGGTCGTTTATTCTAGACGTCTTGCGGTATGGAATTAAGTATTTTATTATATAAAATTTTCGTATTCACTACGTTATTAAAGAAATATTGATAGACTTGGTAAATATTCAATTATTCCAAATTAAAATTTTCTTCTCAAAATTAAAAGAAAAAACTGTATAGAAATCAAATGTTGACTTTCTGAGCAATCCTGCAATATTGATATAATCAAGTTAAAGGCCTGATTTTCCATATCAATCAACCTGATTGGAGAGAGAAGACATGATTTTCTTGATTTCTTTTCGCCAAGAAAAATCGTGAGATAAATAAATGTTCCTGTTTTTGAATATAATTCAGTCAGATACTTATTTGCTTGATGATCCCAATTTTGTTGAATTAATAATATTGTAGATTCATAATTTACATTTTAGTGGTTTTAAGGTAAAGTTCTATTGTATTATATACAAAAATATTAGGTCTCTGCTCCAACAGGTCAAAAACTCTGCCATAAACGGTTTCGAAACAGCACTTTGTATACAAATTTCGGCTTCTAGGCACAATTTTAGTTTTTCGCAGAATTGTGACGGTTAATTGTACGATTTCCTGCTATGTTGCAACAAGGCTAATATGTGTGGAAAAAGTTTATTATTTGAGATTAAAGACACTAACTATAGGTACTGTTTCTAATCCTATATACCAATAGGACTGGCGAAGTCTAAATTATTTGAACAGCAATCATGATTAAACTATATTAGTAGGGATCATCGATTAGTTCATCAATTTATATATTCTCGCCATCGATTTTTCTACATGCGGGTTATAGTGCCGGTAGTAAAGGATTTAGCTCTAGGAATAGAAACAAAGCCTGGAATGAATAACTTATAAAACGGTAGAAACTTTACACAGTAAAAAAAAATCCCGTGTATAATTACACAACAAAGTGGTAAACACGTTGTGTGTAAAAACTATACACTATTGTTCGTAAAGTGCCGTCCACTTAACCAACAGTATTTGGGTAAACTGATATCTTACACAATACAGTGTTGAATCAAAGTTATATCCTGGTTCCGTGTTACTCTCATGACAATGTGTAATTTTTTACACCATTCTCATTAAATGAACACCAAAAATGTTTAAATTTACACGGTAGACGAACGTTTATACACCCAATAGTGTGTCGGGTCAAGCCCTCCGTGCTCTACCTTCTTTTGTGTGACTGTGATCAGTTCCAAGCGTGCTGATGCGCTGATGGGATGGTTGATGTTCGTTTGTCGTTGTCTACAATAAAAATCATTAGAAACTAAAACCAAAGTCTCCAAAACTAAAGAGTTACGCCATAAATGAACAGTTTTTTAATGTGATTTGTATGATTTTTGGAAAAGTCGCACATTTTCCAGTTTAATTTAATAGGTTTGTGAGGAATGGTGATTACCTATACCTCCCATTAAATTAAATAGGTTAAGCTGAAAAAGTTAAGGATGATCAGAAAATAAAATAAAAATAACTATCAAAATATCAAATATTTTCAACAGACTAGTCGTAAAAAATGCGACTTTCCAAAAAATCATACAAAAAACAGGATGTTCCATCCTGTACATTAACACTATTCGGTGTATTTTATTTAACACTGTTTTGTGTAAATACAACACGCATATTTGAAAATATGTACACTGTTGTGTGTATATTTAATATAACTTAGTGTAAAAGTTACATGATATGGTGTATTATGTTTAACACCGTTTTGTGTAAATTCTTCACGCAAATTCTCGTCAATTTTACCAAAAACCTTGGTGTTGAATATACACAAATTGGTGTGGCCTTATATAGACCACTTTTCGTGTAAAATTTTGCATGATTTTTTTTACTGTGATTAAGTACAAAGTACCTAATTTAATTTTGATAAAATACAATTTTCGGATCAAAAGTTGAACAAGAAAAAAATAGACCCAAATTAAGGTTTGCCAACGCCGAAACGAACGGTTCCATTTCGGGTAAATCTAAATTGTCAACATTTCCTGCGCCCGTTTGGAAATTCCAGGGGTTTTCGGGATTACAAGGGCTCACCCAGAAAGAATCACTTACCCGCGTAATAATGATCGAGGGATCGGAAAATATTCCGGCGAGATTTAAATCCGCATTTGACACGCCTTCTTGCTTTAAATTTATTATTCGTCTGATAAGCCCGAGGGCCGCTGCTATTTGATTCTGGGGAAATAAAAACGTTCAAACTTACACTCCTTAACTGATAAGGAATATTTGAGCGTGTGTACACCCGGCTAAATTGATTCATGTTTAATTTTTGAGAACATTTATTCTTTCCTGAAGGGAAAATAAATCGCAAGTAAAAACCATCTAGTTGTTTACGCTGGACGAGTATTGCAGGCGGAACCAAACTAAATAGGAGCCCCTTCGATTTTTTTCTAAATCGGATGGCCTACCTTGGGACTCTTGGGAGCATTTATTTAAGATTTATTTGACTACAAAGAGATTAAGGAAACCAATTTAGGGTCAGGAGAGTATAGGAAAACGTTTGGAGAATATAATGTGAGAAGCAAAAATAAGATATGCATGTGCATATTATTCGATTTAATCGGATTCCGAGAGTTTGCAATGCGATTTTCAAATGAATGAAAAATTACACCTTAGAATCGTACTTTGGGTCTACGGAAAGAGTCAGGATGAAAGTGTTTTTTTTTTTTTATTAACAGCTGTGGGACCTCACTTCATTCTACCTGAAATCACTGGAAAACCAAGGGTTAAAAAACGAATGAAATGTTTTGGCATTGATTTGGGTGGGGCACGAAAAACTTTCCACCCAGGTTTTCTCAGGTGTTTAATCAAAAATGGCTCAGACACGTCAATTTTTGTTTTTTGGGGGACACATTTTATTGGTATTTTCACCCCTACCTGTGAACCCCTAAGTGGGGGTGACAGGTACCCACAAAATTTCAAATGAAAAGGGGGATCGAGTGATACGTTATTTGATAGCTATTTTCATTAAGATTATATCCCCGAAGTTTCAAGTTGCTACTATTTACCCTGTCGAAATGGCGGCTTGTCAAAGTTGGAAAAAATCAACGGAAAAATGCTGTGTGGTTTTTACCTGTTACCTACGCATAGGTGTGACAGGTAAAAACTATACAGCTTAGATTATCGAAAAAAAGCATTTATCCTAACTTTGATATGCCGCCATTTCGGCAGGATTAGTAGTAGCAACTTAAAACAACGGGGATATAATCTCAATGAAAATAGCTACCAAATGACATATCACTCGACCCCTCTTTCCATTTGAAATTTTGGGGGTACCTGTTACCCCCACTTAGGGGTTCACAAATAGGGGGTGAAAATACCCAAAAAAGAAAAATTGACATGTCTGAGCGATTTTTGATTAAACACCTAACACCTGAGAAAACCTGGGTGGAAAGTTTTTCGTGCCCCACCCGGTATGTCATCCTAACTAAATCTTAGCAACCCTAACTCAACAATGTTTAAGTAAGCCAATCAAGCTGAACAAGTGGCTATAAAATATTCCCTTTCTTAGGAATCAATCCGGAAAAAATGGGTTATCGTTCTGGTATAAACGTCGTGTCTGCTTTGGTCTTTATCTTTCTTGTCTATCAGCATTTTCTTGAAAATTTTGCCATTTGTAATCGAGTCTGTAGTTTGCAGTAAGTAACTATCTTTTATTTCATGGATCACGACCGTTAATAATTGATATGGTTCGAATAATTGTGAAACAGTCAGTATCATAGATTTATTACTCTTTAACAATTGCCTAGCTTTCGAAGCCTTTCGCTTCTTCTTCAGGGCTTGTAGTGAGTCTATCGATTTCTCTGTTTTTTTTTTTAAGTTTTTTCATTTATGATATGATATAGATTTTTATAAAAAATTTAACATAGGGGAGACCGGGGCTAGTTGACTAAGTTTCTCATCTTATTTTTTTTGCAATTTATTATTTGATTGTTGTTGATCTGTAGCATGTCAAAAGTTCGTAAATTATTTATGCATTTGATTTCTATTAATAATTTTGGTTTACTATAACTAGGAACAAAAATATTTGACACTTTCAGATTGATGAACAGATAAGTCAACTAGCCCCGTATACGGGGTTAGTTGACATACACAAAGGGGTTAGTTGACTTGATAATGCCTTTTAGTTTTCTAATGAGAAAAAACAATGTAGTTATAAAATAAATGTTTATTATCTTAAAACACAAAAGCAGTAGTGCGATAAACAAGAAAAAACAGTTAAATAATAAAAAAATGCCTACAAATCATCATCTGAGTCGCAGTTTATGCACCTATAAAAAATGTGATTTGAGTTGCCGATACATTTGTCATGGGCCCATCTGTGGCAGCTTGTGCATTGCACCCACTCCTCACCACTTGTGCTAATACAATAAGATTCGTCGCATACCAGGCACTCGGTCTCATCGTCCGATTCTGAAGATGTCTCGTCTTTTGTAGTGATGCGAGATGTAGATGCGACTGGTTCTTCCTCGCGGAAAAGAAACCTTCGGCCGTCGTTAACTTTGACGCTTTTTATATTTTTCTTCTCAGGCTTCTTTTTCTTCTCAACATTATTTTTTTTCTTGGACGGTAACTTTCTTTTTTTCGTATTCTCTTTTTCTTGTTGTAGCGCGTCTTTGATGGGAGTGTCGGTTAAAATAGCAGTTTGTCTCTTTTTTCTTGCTTTCCTGGTATTTTGTCTCGGGCCAGCTTTGGGAAACGGCCTGACTTCCTCAGGACTTAACAAAGCGTCTTTACGAGTTTCTTCAGTTGGTTCATCCACTTCGTTTACTTGGTCTTCTTCCACTTCATTCCCTTGGGCTTCTTCTACTGCATTCACTGTTTCTTCTTCCACTTCATTCACTGTTCCTTCTTCCACTCCGTTTGCTTGGGCTTCTTCCGCTTCGTTTACTTGTTCTTCTTCCAATTCGTTCACTTGTTCTTCTTCCAATTCGTTTACTTGGCGTCTGTCAATTTCACCTCCTTCGGGGTTGGGTCCTGGTCTATCTGTCACATATGAGGCCAAAAATTCAATGTCCTGGAAAATATTTTCATTGTAAGGGCAAATTCCTGTTTTTACAAAGCCCGCCGTAATATTTGTCGGGGTAGCAGCCAGTGGGAGCGTCATTTTGACAATTCCTGGGATGTCGTATATGGAAAAAATCTTGCCCGCATTATTCACCATCCAATTGTCAATAGCTGAGTTACAGTATTTTTTCAGTGGTCCATAAACGCTTCTGTCTAGTGGCTGTAATTTATGGGAACAGTGCGGTGGGAAAGATAAAACTGTTACACCATTTTCCTTACAAATATCCAAAGCTATTATTGAAAGATGGGACTCGTGATTATCGAGCAATAAAAGTACGGGCCTTTCCTTCGAACATCTTACATGGTGGATAAAATGGTTAACAAATTTGATAAAATGTTCTTCTTTCATCCAACCAGATGGATTGGCATCCCCCACGCTTCCAACAGGTCCGTCTCTGATGAAATGGTCACGAAAGTTCACCCTTGGGAAAATAAAAAATGGCGGAATAGAATTGCCACTTGCAGACACTGCTACAGTTAAAGTTACAAGCGTTCCTCTTTCGGCGGACGTGAGTTTTCCTATCTGCTTAAAACCACGTCTTGCAATTATCCTGTCTGGTTTCTGGACCGTTGTTATGCCTGTTTCGTCGACGTTCCATATATCTGAGGGTTCTAGATGTAAACGATTATAAGCGGTCTTTAAATTGGAGAAAAACATGTTCACATTTGTTTTGTTGAAGGAAGTAGCTCTTGACAGGCTGGTTGCTTGTGGGCATCTTAAAGATAGAGTATTATTTCTTTTCATAAAAGCAGAAGCCCAGTCTGCACCTGCCATTTTATTCAAAGTCCAGCTTGCCGGAACCTCAAACTTATTTGCGCTAGCGTATTGATATGCGAATTTTCTAAGTTCCTTAGGTGTTAATCCGTAGTAAATATCCGATGCTCGTTTCAGGTAATCAGCTAACAGATTTTCGTGTTGTTGAGAAAAAATTTGTCTTTTATTAAAATACCCAACACGTTCCAATTCAATTTCAGCACCATTTCCGTTCTGGATTCTGGCTTTTTTGACGTAGCGGTCAAGGGTTTTTTGTGGGATAGTGAAGTCTTTGGCAACGCTGTTAACACTCCTACCTTCGTTAATGACCATTCTGACTGCCCTTAACATAATATCTGGTGGTGTTTTGCCTTTTTCAGTTTTTCTCTTGTAAGTTCGCATGTTTATGACTGTAACAAAGAAGATATTACAGTAGGTAAAACGAGAATAATAGAGACAGCTGGCAACGTCACCGATTCGATTTTCAAATTCAGTGGCCCAAATTACCATATTATAACAAAATTTTATCAATGTCATTCCGCCGGTTTCTGAGATAATCAACCTTCTCGTATTTTTTACAGACCAAAATTTACCTAGGGGTTAGTTGACTACCATAGTCCACTAACCCCATATATGCTTAGTCAACAAGCCCCGTATGATGTAACCATACTTTTTAGGCTGCATCTAAATACACGCGACCAGCTGTATGGTTGAAATATATAAAATCATATAGTTAAGTGATCTAGTTTTCAGAAAATATTGATAAGAACGAATAAAACTGAACCCAAAGAACAATAATTGATAATTTATTAGTACAAAAATTATTACTTACCAAGGATGATTTTGGATAAATTATTCTCACTGACACAAAACACGACCGTTCATCACAGGGATACCTCTAATGGCGGATCTAATACCGATAAGTACAAAAATTGCATTTGTGGCACCATCTACTAGATTACACAAAAATTACAGGCAGTTAGTCAACTAACCCCATTAGTCAACTAGCCCCGGTCTCCCCTAAATGTATAATGAAAATTATTTCAAAAAATGTAAAATATGGTATAATTTTAAAAAATTTAAATAATCAAAATTTTCAGTTCTAGTCAAGTAGAAGCAGTTGAGCGAAGCGTTGCCTTTAAAAAATGAGTGATTCTGATGAAATTTTTTTACTATTATCAACCTTTTGATGGGCGTATAAAAAAAGTGTATGCAACTCTCATGTAACGGCCATGAATGCAAGAGCATGCGGCTCGTTTCGTATCCTCCGACATGCTCGTGTATTGATGTTCTATCATTACATGATCTTTGTATAATAATTTACTATTGTATGAGACTCCCCCGTTCACCTAGGCAAAATATTGATACAATAAACCTTAATAAGCACTCGTCAAATGATAGTCCATGAAAGCGACGAAATATAAAAGAATGCTTCTTGCTGCTCCTATCGCTGGTCCACAAAAAACAGCTGATCTACGCAACGCTCCAACATAGACACCTGCGTGCAAACCCATGCCTTGTATTTCGTTGCTTCGCTAGTATCGTTGCTTTTATCGTGTATCACAGCTCCAACATAAACACGGCCTTACCCGAATCGCGTTCATTTACTAACTGATTTCTGACACACTGCCGTCTGATTTATTCGCGAAAGGTCCCGAAGTAGGCGACATCCATGATCAACTTTGGTACTCAAAACTCAGTGAACAACAAAGCAAGTTTGCATTTGGCAGTTTTTAATTTTCTACAGAATATTATTCTTTTTATGTATTGTTTCTGTTATATAAATCAGAAAAACGCCATAAAACACAATTTAACAAAAACCGAGGGGGATTTCAGTAGTGGAACTGTGTACACTAAATTACCACTTATGATAGAAATTACCACAAATTACCAATAATTTCCTCCAAATTACCACTTTTTTCCTCTATTACCTTTCATTGCCTCAGGAATTACCACTCAATGCCACTCAAATTACCACTTATTACCACTAATTTCCTTTAAATACCACTAATTACCACTCTCATTACCACTAATTGCCACTGAAATTACCACTAAATACCACAAATCTATTTTAATTTTCAAGTATACCTGATATTTAGAACTCAATAACATGTTGCTAAGTAGGTACCATCGTCACCAAAAGTATCTGGGACAAAAATAAATTATATCAATCTCCTGGACTAAGTCTACTGTCATTCATTTCAATGCATTTAATTCATAATTTGACAAATATTTGACACTTAAAATCATATAATAGTACAAGAGCTAACATGATGCTGTCTCAGTTACTTTTGGTGACGATGGTACATGATAATAATAACACTATGTAAATTTTTATACGTCTTTAGGGTATTGAAAAATATAATTGTGTACCTACATTAAATAGGGGGTGTGATCCTAAAAAACGACTTAAGGTACATAAATCAAGAAAAAAATTCTAAGATCTCTCGTGAAAACCGCAGTCCTATATTCGAAATAGTCTCCGAGAAAATTCCTTATGAAGATGCAGGAACTTGTGATGTCACAACCGCCGAAATCGGAGTCTTCTGTTCGTTCAGTCGTCAGTGAACCGTACCTATACTTTGAGTGGTTTCAATTCGCCCTAGGAGATAATTTCTTTTGTTTTGGGAAAGTTTTATACGTGCTAATACTGTCCCTGATAATCCAGTGTGACGTCACAAACACCTATTTGTAACTTTAAACCGTCATAACTCGAAAACGGACCATCGTAGCAAAATGCGGTTTGAATACTTATTCTTAGATTTTTTTTGTACTAAAAGTTTCATTTTTGGGTCACACCCCCTTTAAGCTGCGTAGGTATTATTGTGGGTATTATTTTAGCGACCTTGCTTCTTCTAAAATAATATGTAATAATTGGGTAGTGGAGAAAACTTTCTAAATATCCTATTTATTACCTTATATTTCGATACCTATAACAAAGTGGCGACAAGAAAAAAATAGTTATTTACATTACAAGTGCGTTTATGAACATAATTACAATAACGAGTGTGAAAGATTCTAATCACACGAGTTTTGTAGTCATGTTTAAACGCACGTGTGATGTACAACTTTTTATCTACAAAGCGAAAAATAAGAATTTTTTTTTCAACCATTATCCTTTATTAGTCGTTGTATACCTTCATTTTACCTCTACAGGTTTAACTTTGACATTTGTCAAATCACCAAAAATAGTTGTGTTATGAATTCATAACCTTGTCCATAACACCACTAGTTGTGTTATGAATTCATAACCTAGTCCATAACACAACTAGTTGTGTTATGAGCCTCATGACATAACGCAAATACTGGAAAAATAGTTTTGTAAAAACGTCATAGCCAAACGCTTAGATAAAAAAAATAATATCAAAGTTCGAAAAAAAATTAGAATAAGTGCATAAAAAAAAAAACTTCAGTCATCATTACTTTCTCTAAAAAACACTTTTTCATTCTTATATTGAAAACAAATCCATGAAAAAACTGTTTTGCAATAAAAAAAATTAATAAGTAAGTAAATTATTTCATAACATTATCTCGACTAGACTTGGGAATATGAAATTTAAGGGATATTAAAAAAAAAAAATCAACATCACTTTCCAGTTTTGACAATAGTTTATCTGACTTGCACCATGAGTTAAACAGAGGTTTAAATTTTAACAAAGGTTTTTTTTTTTTCGTAACTGACTTGCACCGCAAGTTAATCCTTGTTTAAGTAGGTACCTCTAAACTGCTGTTAAAATAAACCCCCAATTTCGGTGGTTTAAAATCACAGTTAACGATTTTCGGGTCTATAGTGCCGTCGAAATAAAAACGGCTTTTATACAGGGTGTCCCACGACGTTTCTGCCAGGTAATAACTTCGGAACGCGTCATCCAATATAATTGAAATTTTGAGGATCTGGGTAACTTTTTGCGCCGCTTCTACCATTTTCGTCCAATTTCACCAGTTTCGCTTCAATTTCGATTTCGATCAAGTGACGTCATCTTTCGAATCTTAAATGTAACTTATGGTATATTATGGCCTTTTTCGTTAGAAAATTAGATTAAAAAATCGGCAATGCCATATTTGTTAAGGCTTTGTTAAAGAAAATGATAAAAAATTACACAATGGAACATATGATGATGCGTTCCGGAGTTATCATTTGGGACAAACCTCGTGGGACACCCTGTATATATATATTTTTTTTTTTGGTAAAGATTCCATCAAACAGAAACGTTTAAGCTATTAATGCGCAAAATGCATATTTTCCATCAGAAAATTTCAATCAAAATTGAACACCTTTCAAAAATCAACTACGAAAATTCTCTACCAATTTGAGACCAAATAAATTGGTTGATATAATCCACAATAAAGGGAGACTGCATTACTCCTAACCTCCTCAAGTACCTATTATTGCTTGAAAAACGACCAATAACTTTCAACGTTGTTAGTAAGAACACGAGTACAAACTCCAAGTTATGGGATCTTGAAATTTAAATTATTCTTTGGTCTCCGATTGCTCGCTCCGCTCGCCAAATCTCAAAGAGAAGATCCTTGGAAATGTAAATCCACCAAAAAACGTAAACGATTGGAACCGAGTTCGGAATCAAGTTCAACAGCGACTTCAGAACATTTGGACTTTATTTCGGATTCCATCTAGAAGACGAAAATATGAAAAAAATACGAAATTTGACACGCCTTTGCAGTCAAAATTAATACATACACCTCAAAAGTCTGTAAAGCTCTTCACGAATATTTGCGTATTTGGCTCGGTATTGGGCATCCATCTAGGATAGGTGAAAATCTAGAAAATTGAAACTAGAGAAACAGAGAGACGAGAACACATAAACAGCCAAATATTTGTAGCTATTTGCCGAATGTGTGATGGAGGCCTCATATAACAAGAATGCATTCTCTCTACTTTTTCTTTCAGATTTAGAAACACTGAAACACAAAACTGGACCTTAAATGAAACGAGGCCTTGAAAGTTTCAAAATGAGTAGTAAAAACGATGCTCATAGATGATGTCGAACCAAGTGTTGAACTATTGCAAGGTTGCCACTTCTCATGTAATGAAACCTCAAATGAAACATTCCTTAGAAAATAAAAGTTGATGTTTCTAACTGACCAATAGGGACTCAGAAGAATATTTTACTTAAAGCTTAGTTGAATAGTTTAGTTGAAGCTCTGTTACTCCTAAATTAAAGCAAATTCAAAGGCATATCATAATTTTATCACTACAGAACTTCGAGTTATTACCACAAAATTTCCTTAAATTACCCCAAAAATTTCCTTAAATTGCTTTAAATTACCAAAAATTTCCCCAAATTACCACTATATTTCCACTAATTACCATATATTTCCACTCAATACCACTATATTTCCCCTAATTTCCAGTCATTACCACTCATTTCCCATAAAATTTCCACTAATTACCACTATTGTGTACACTAAATTACCACAATGAAATCCCCCTCGACAAAAACTAACTTCAAAAAACTGGCTTTGTTGTTCACTGAGTTCGGCAAACATATTGCTATTCTCGCGTAATTTAGCGCCATCTATTGGTATAGGAATTTCGCGAATCACTGAGTACTGACTCTCCCTCAGCGCCGACTCCGTTTTATAGCCCATCGTCGTCTGCAGAATTGTATAGATACCTCGCTTCCATCCGTCTCGAATTCGTTGGAATATTGCGCGGTAAAATTCCATTCGCGAATTTGTTGTGTGTTGCAGGCTATAGATCTTTCGAAATAGGTGGATACAGGAAAACTAGAAAACAAGAAACGGAAATTATGCTTATTGAAATGGAGTATGAAGGAGAAGAATATTCATTGTCATGATTAAAATTTCTTGTTTTGAGCATTTAACTAGGTACCTAACTAATTTTAAAATATTTTTTTTTTCAACTTTGAACAAACAAAATTGAGGAATTTGCGTACTGGGGATATCTAGCAAAAAAAAAAAATCGCTACTTGTACTCGATTCCTTGATGCTATAAAAAGGGTCGCACATCTCAAGCAAAGTAAATGAAGTGCAACGTGCAACTGTAGATTTTATTCTTAAAACCGGTATTGCTATAGACAAAGATTATATTATACCATTAAAGAGATATTTATGGAAACTCCAGGAAAAGTTTTAAGCGATAATTGAATCGATGGGGACTTTTGACATTTTGTTAAACACCAGAATACCAAGATCGATACCAAAATTTGCCTTTCTCCGGAGAGCAATGTTTATAATCCCAACATTTTACTCTGATACTGAAATTATTGAAACATAAAATTAGCATTTTTAAAACTTTATCAATTATTTCAGGGAAATATTCCTTAAATTATTTGCCCTTAGTGCTATTTACATGCAAAGTATTTTAATCCAAATTGAATTTTAATTACCAAGTGCTTATCTCAATCCAAACTTTTGTTAAGCATATACTTATTAAGTTGGCGTGAGCCACCCCTATTTTCGTTTTGCTTAGTATCAAAGTCTGCAATCCCGAAAATGCACTAAACATCACAATCTTCGCGAAATGTCACAATGATGGCGCCTCCCCCTTCTTATCAAGCGCCCTATTTACCTCTTCTCAGTCGGCTCTCCAGAAAATAAACCACCCTCGGTAACGTCTAATATTTTCCGGGATTTCTCCGATGATTCTCCTTAATGGACCTAAAATGGAAGCGACTCGTATGACAGACAGTTAACCCAACGGCGTTCCCGGGGGAGCAAGCGGAGCGATATCCAATTAAAAAATAAACTATTAAAGTCTCAAGTAACAGAAAACGGAGGCAACAGCGAGGCTTTTAAATAATTCAAAACTTCCGGAGGGACTTTTAAACCTAACTTTGGCTGCAGTTTTCGTATACATTTTAATATCCTACACCTGGCATGGTGGTTGCCGACTGCAGGACATCTCATGTGTAACGACGAAAAATACATTAGTCGGGTTTCTGAGATGGGAGAAGTTTTTTTCATCACACAGGAGTGCTGATTTTGAATTTCAAATGAATGCTAAAAGTGCCTCTCTAGAGTCTGAACTCCAAAAATAACCGCTTTAATTTACTGTGCAATGGAAATAATTGCAATAATTTATGTACTGTTCGGTGATTCGATTGAAATATTAGAAGGCGGTGCGAAGGCTTGAGGGAATTTTACTTTTGTTGCCAAATGATGGTGATTTTTTGGAATTCAAATATATTATTTCATTTGATTCAAGCAAACGTATTTCTAATATAAATGTAAGCACTAACTTTCTTATTTCAAATAGAAACTCGCATCTTTTCCAACATAGTTGGTCGGCCTTGCAATTTCGAGTTTCATCCACCCAAGTGTTTTCAACCTAGCTTTTATAGTTTTTGACATAAATTTGTTTCAAACTGCCGCTGCAGTTATTCGGAAAAAACAAGGTTTCTCGAAAACCGTTCAAAAATAACAAACCAAATTTGGCAGATAAATGACTGAAGGTTCAGGCTAACTCCTGATGTGTCATTAGGCCTGTTCGCACAGCAATCACAAACCAGTCAGAGCGAATTTCATTGGTTGGAAACAGTCAGAAACAGTCAGAAAACTAGTTTCAACCAATGAAATTCGCTCTGACTGGTTGGTGATTTCTGTGCGAACAGGCCTATTAGTGCGCCCATTCAATGAACTATAGCTAAAAACTGGAATGTGCACACATTGCCATATCTGCCAAAAAAATGAAGCCATGAAAGACAGATGCCACAAGAGGGAATGTTGTTTTTTTCTTTTGCTCGCTGACATATGACGTTTTCGAAAGTTTTGTCATATTTCCCTTCACAG
Source organism: Ceutorhynchus assimilis (assembly GCA_917834065.1). Classification (NCBI taxonomy): domain Eukaryota; kingdom Metazoa; phylum Arthropoda; class Insecta; order Coleoptera; family Curculionidae; genus Ceutorhynchus; species Ceutorhynchus assimilis. The sequence continues at coordinate 34,785,618 of OU892278.1, read as the reverse complement.
GTTTAATCAATTGGAATACGTGTTGGAAGCAATTTTCGCCATTTAACATAATGAGTGCGACAAAAACAGGTATCCCCTCCGCAGCAGCCGCACTAGGCTTCACGTTCGACCTTATGTGTTAGCATTCCAGTTTTTGGTTATAGTTCATTGCGCCCATTACATACCATATGTCAATTCTTTGAAATGTCACTAAGCATGTTTTTTGGTACCATTCAAAAGAAAATTTAATTTTACATGGCGTTACTTAAACATTCCCTATACCTAACTTGATTCATTATGGATTTATCGATAGAATTCTGCTAAACACTAAAAATACTCCTCTCACGCCTGTCAAGTGTCAATAAATAGCCGCTTTAAATGTAATTCGGAGAAAAATGACTATTTTTTTTGATGTTGTTTATGTTTTTTTTTTTTTTTTGGTTGTCACATCAAGGAACGCGTGGACCCAGTTACCGGTTAGATATAGCGAATCCTTAAGTAAGGCCACATAATTCAATTTTCTTGCAAATGGTAACAAAAAACATAATAAGTGACATTTTAAAAAAATCGACTTTTTGACCATTATTATGCTGTGATTATTGCTTGGGTGGTCCAAACTCAAAATTGCATGACCAACCGACCTTTTTTGGAAAAGATACGAGTTTCTTTTTGAAATAGGAAATTTAGTGCTTATATTTAGTAGGTACACCTTTTATAGTTGAAGATCTGAAAATACTTTAAGTGACACCGGAATGATTGATTATGGCTATACAAACCAAATTTGAAGTTTCTAATCCCCTGCAACCTCAAAAACCTCTAATGCACTGGCTACGTGAATCACCCTGTATATACTTCATACCACAATATAATCATTTCAAGAATTTCATTAAAAAGGGAACTTAAACTTAACAACAAAAAGTACAATTATTAAGCTAAAAAACCCATTTTGAAGGGAGGTAATACGCTCCGACGTAATTACTTAACGCTAGCGGGCACTTAAGACGATTTAGGTATTTTTAAAAAAGCCTTTTCCGTGACTGTGATCCGATTAACCCGATCATCAGCTGATGTCATTTGTCATTTTTTATATCCGTTCATTAGCTGATGATCGGATTAGCTAGATCACTCTCGAAGTTCCTAACCATCATAACGGTTTATATATACTCTTTGTTGATGGCTGTTTTGAAGATTCCAGTGGTTGGCATGTTAAACCTGGTCCTGAAGTTTGGCAAAAAGAAAATTATTTTCCTTCCAGTAACACTAACCGAAGTGACTCATTTGGCTAATTATTTCTGAGGATATGACCATGGTACTGAAGAAATTAGTTATGTGTGAAGTATCCCCACAACGGCATTATAGACCCTGAGATAGGGACTGTTTAGTGGAGTCATTTTTTTTTTGTCTGGCATTTTGATGGATGAGTTTGGCTAAGTTAACTGATGAGAATATAAGTGGTTTTAATGCCTGCTCCCCGTTGGAAATGTCCACAGAATGTTTTGCGAATTTGCTCGATTTTGAACTGTGATTAACGTCTGGCGATTTTTTAGCGTTATTTTCACAACAATCACAACAAAACCTTCCATTCTCTCGATTACCAGACAGAAAGTAAATGCGGAAAGTTCTATTCTTTTCTCTTGCAAGTTGACACCCATCCCCATTTCTTCAGCTATTGAAAAACATCTGGCCTTTTTTATTGGTGAATATTTTAGCAATGTCAATTTTTTATCCAACGGCCAGATAATTTAAGATTATTAAAAAAATGCTTCATGTGAATGATTTTTTTTTCTCAAAATTTTCGAACGAGTGGCAGGCATCAAAATCACCCATATTCTCATCAGCTAACTAGCCACATTCAGCCATCAAAATGCCAGGCAAAAAACAAAAAAGACTTCACTAAGCAGTCCCTATCTCAGGGTCTATTATTAGTTATTAACATGCTCAGTCCAAGATGTACAGGAACAGGGAAATCGTGGATACGACCGCACTTGAAAACGGTCCAAGCATTCGGCATCAAACGGAGCGACCCAATTAGGCATTTCAGAGGCGTGCCGTGTTTCTTGGAGGCCCTCCCGCGAGATTTTCCTTGGGGGCCCCGAAAAGTAAACAAGAAATATCATTAAAAAAATTATTAAAGATCATAATATGAAATAAAAAATAAGTACTACCTACTCTGGTTAAAAAAAAACAGATACCTATAATAACTATGAAAAAAATTGTGAAAATAAAAAAATAATAACCAAACTCTGGTTCAAGCAAAACTAAAACTATAAGAAATAATAGAGAAAAGTATAATAAAACCATTTTTAGAGGTAGAGACTAGCATTTTTTGTGTCGACTAGTAGAACGACTGGATAAATAATGATCAACTAGTTCATCAATATTTACATCTTTATCTCTTTCGTGCTCTATTGAGATGAGAGCTAAAGAACTTAGACGAGTTTGAGACATGGTCGACCTAAGAGCCGTTTTACACGGCAAAGTTTCTTTACGAAATTATTCACGAAATTATTGCCGAAACATTTCGTAAGTTTACTATTCTTGGTTTCGCTTTTTCCTGTTTGACACGGCAAATAAAATTTAGCAAAAGTTTCGTGAAAAGTCTATCTTTATCTTTTACATAGGAAATTCATTGACGGATTCATAAAGTTCGATGGAAAAGAAAGCCCCGTTTATTTTGTAATTGTGTGCGCCGAAACTCACGCATTTTCTCGGCCGCGCCCACAAAAACTATAGAACATTTTCGAAAGTTTATTGGCGAAATATTTTGTAAGGACATTTTTTATTAATTTCAATTCGGAGTTTGGTTGGAGTCTGGGGTGGAGTAAAAATTAAACGATTTTATGTAAAGTTGTTTTAAGATTTTACGCTAAATTATCACTATTATTTCCAATGCATCCGATGACATGAAAGTCGCAGTTCATGCGGCAACAGTGAAGAAGGCTTTAATATTTATTAATACTTTACTTGTAGTTATAGCATTCTTTAATTCAGATTCGTTATATGCGATGTTATTCTGACTTATACAATACAACTCCTTGTAGATTATTTGATGGAGGTGCAGCTTTAGATAGTGCTGTGAATGATGGTGCAATGCAGCAATTCTCAGAACAATGCTTGGTTATAATTTTGATTTGAGGGATTGAATATTTCACCGCAAATATATTAGATTGAAAACCTTTGAAAGCCCAAAGAACTCCGACTATGTATTGTTTGGGCCTGCTTTTCCGTCCTTCATAAAAGCATTGCATTTTCCAACTCACGCGCACCTCTTTTGCATGTGGTATATTCTCAATCTCAGAGTTTGGATATGTATCGATGCATATCGAAATGATCATGCTTTTCCCTAGTCTACACACCTCCGCCAAATCCATTACTTCTTGGACTTTCTTATTTCAATTAATTATGCTTTGCGTCTGCATGTTTTTATACACCGATCAAAACGAAAAAGGGGCCACTCCACTAATTAAATGTAATTTCTTTATTGCATTAAAAAGAAAAATGTATGTTTTTCCAGCAGACACGCAGTTCGATATTAAACCAAAAAAGCTGTTTTTATCACGGTTTGTTTACTTTCGATAAAAATTAAAAAGTTTGTTAATTTGCTCTCACATAAGCTTTGCTCAAACACAGCAGGAAACCGTACAGTGCACTGTCACAATTCTGCGCAAAGCCTAAAATGTATGCGTAGAATCCGAAATTCGTATACAGAGTGGTTTCCAAACCGTTCATGAGACGGTTTTTGATGCGTTGGAACAGACCTTCAAATTTAAATGAAAATACGTCTACTGAATTCGAATAATGACTGGATTTTCCGGTGTGTTTTTGGGAGGCCATCATGTATAAAGCTTTTTTGAAGAAAACTTGAAAAAATTATAAAGTAGACCATATTGTTCCTAAAACCATAAACCATACTCTCCATCAAATTGTCAGTCTTTAATAGGATATTAGTCTATTTGAAAGTGAACTGTGAAACATGTAAACTGTGAAACATGTAAACTTTTTCGTCTGATTTTGTAATAGTAGGAGCATAAACTTTTATGATATTAAGTTTTACTGGGGATAGGATAGCTTTGATATCTCTAATATCGCAGAAAAAAAAACTCACAGACCTTCGCAAAGATGGAACCGAGGGTGACAATAATGAATAAACATGCAAAAAATTATTGTGTTACGGATCTGCCATTAATGTAACTGCTGAGAAAATAAATATAAATGGTTTAAAATTAACTGGGGATAGGATAGCTTTGATATCTCTAATATCGCAGAAAAAAAAACTCACAGACCTTCGCAAAGATGGAACCGAGGGTGACAATGATGAATAAACATGCAAAAAATTATTGTGTTACGGATCTGCCATTAATGTATCTGCTGAGAAAATAAATATAAATGGTTTAAAATTATATATATTTTTGTCATTGTATCAACAATGATTATTGTGAAAAACGATTTTACTATAAAATAACTTCTGAAAAAGACCGAAAGAAAGGATCATAGCGTCTGCGATCTCTCTAAGCCACATGCTCGAATAAAACTTAAGCTTCTCTTCTCTTCTCTTCTCTTCAAAATTATTAACCTCGCACCTGTCAAATTTATACACATTTTTTCCCTCTTTAATATGATCAACTACCAACTTTTTTTCTAAATGTTATTGTACATTAACAGAGCCATTATCTGTAGGCGTAAATTAAAAAGCCTCTAACACAATTTGAAAGTTTAAGACAAGCGACCTAATGCGCCGCTACTTGTCGATACCGAAACATATTACATACCAACTTGTTATTATAGGTCAACCTAAGTTATTCCCTAAAAGACTATAAACGCGACCCTGCACATAAAATTAAATTTCCCCAGATTCCTTTATTATGTGTCCCATCCTAGAGAACGGAGGCCGATTAAATTATTTGCCCTAAGGCAAAGTCATATGCTAGGTCTGGCGTTTTGGTGAGAGATTGGCTTAGGTTTAATTTAGGGAACGGCTCTAATAATATATCATATCTAATGATGATTTCAAGCTATTTTTGTAATAAAAACTTGGGACAAAGTAAAATTTATATGAGATAAATGAAATTGGGAAAGCTTTATGCTAGCCACTAAAGATCTTCTCAACAACTAGAATGGTACATACAATAATAGAAATTCTTCTGCCTAATTTATTCGAGATCTTTTAATTTAGCTAGTATTATTATTATTATCTGGACCAGAATTCAAATAGGTACTTCTTGCTATTTTATATCGAAAGTGGCTTATGCAATATTTGAGTTGAAGTCCGAAGAATCAAGAAAATAATGAAAAACACCAGAACTCTTTTACATCAATTCCAAACTATAAAATAAAAATATATAGTCATCAGGGAAGCTCGAAATCCTGACTACTGTAATAATGAGCGGTCATTTCGAGTCCGGTATCCCGGTGCACCATTCACCCATTAAATCAAATTCAGTTTACGAATTTCGACTACGTTCAGGTATAAAATCAACGAGGTGCCCTCTCTCTTACAACGACGTGCTCCGTTAAATCTCTAAAATGTAATTCTATGAGTGTCCTGTAGTGTAACTGAGACAGCCTTCAGGAACGGACCGTCTGGATTTTCATTATGTAAAAGCTCCTACTTAATTATTTAAATTTTGAATCTTAATGGTGAACCAAGATATATCTTCCGCGGTTTGGTTCTTCCAGTGTAAAACAAACCAAATAAGGTAGTTGGAGTATGAGCCGTGAAAATATGTTAGTTTTTCAATGAATTATTAATCATAAGAAAGAAAGGTGTCGTTCTAGATTTATCAAGTTAAATGGTTCCTGGCATCCAATGTTTCGAGGGTAACAGATTGTTCAATCTTCCATTAAACATATATTTCTGTTGCAGCTTGACACCTGACAGAACTGAGGAAGTCCCATCGCTAGGGTCGAAAATAAATTTAACCTAGTATAATGAATAGAACTTTCAAATTATACTACGATATTGGTTTTATTAGACAAAGAACTTGACATAACAGACTGATATGCATTTACAATAACATAAATGACAAAATTATACAAGTAGTGACAATGACGATATACTACTGAATACAGTAGAATCCTGAATGGAAGACATGGACTGTAGTGCAGATTTAACAGTTTATGTTGATCTTGTTTGGTATCAATAATGGCACAAACACAGCTTTTTCATGCATCATGGCCGTTTGCACCGACCATTTTAAGGATGTCTCAGCGATAAGTATTCTTTAAATGACCATTTTTACATGGAGAAATGTCACTTTAAGGAATACCTACTTATCGCTAAGGCTTCTTTAAAATGGTCGGTGCAATCGGCCATTAGTATTGGAATTTGGTGATATGCACTATCTGGATCTATAATAATGCTGAAAATTTGCAATAACGTCTTCCATGATTGGAAGTGGATATGCGTCTAGTTCAGACCCCGCAATATTTAAATAGAAATTGGTTACCGATGGTATCTAGATTAAATTTAATTTTGTTATTGGGGATGCCTTAAGCAACCGTTTTTACCATGGGCTTGACCTTGTATATACGTATAACAGGTGAGGCGGTGTTAGCTGTCAAATATTGGAATTTGATATCCAAAAGCGGAGTACGTAGCTATGACAAAATTTGATGAACGAAGGAATATATGACAGCTAACACCACCTCACCTGTCCTACTCATGGCAAACAATGTTACTTACGGCATCCCCAATAAAATAGTTAAATTTCACCCAAATATCACAGATAACCAATTTCCATTTAAATATTCTGTCCTTGTTTATAGTTTGTGCATACTTAATTACCATTAGTCTTGACAAATCAAACTGATGAATGCAATGACAATAACATGTCAAATGAAAAACTTTAACAACTCACACAAAACGACAGGACCTTAATCCGATCCTGTACAATTGGTAATTCAATGGTCCCTCTCCAGACGATATAAATCGAAACCTGACACGAAGAATCGTAACTGATTTCGAGTCCTTCAGCTCAGAGAGCAGACAAGAGGCGTTATATTAGGCGGGCGAGAGCTCATCTGGAAATTTTTATTAAACCGTTGCCCGGAGGATCGGCGTCTTGATTAAAAAGCTAATTCCTAGTTTGTATTTGGATAGAGTAGCCTCGGCTGCAGTAGCGTGAATTTATGGTCGTGTCAAATTGAACGAAATTAAGAAGTTTTCTCTTCGAACATTTTAAATATTACATTCATTCTTGCTCGATATTTCCTATAATTCCAAATTTTCTATTCCATCGTGCTGGTGTATTATCAGACAAATGATTATTATAGGTACTAATCATATGGTTTATTTTCTCATTGTTTCTGTCTCATAGGCATTAAATACTTTTTTCTGCCATTGACAAGAAATGTCAGCATTTTTGACCGGTTGACAGGTCGCAAAACTCAATATTCTGGTATTTCAATTATGCTTCGATAGTTGCTAAGGAATTAATGAATAACAATACGGGAAACACTTTTCAGGCCTAGGCCGGGAAAGTGTTTCTCGTACTTCTGAATAATTGGAACTAAAAGACAAACATTTAACAGGTATTTAACCGATCGCAGAAAAAATAGTATGTGTATTTCGGTGGAAAAGCATATTCTCGGCCTTCGGTGTTTGCCGGCCTCAACTTACATCGTCGGCCAAGAATGTGTCACTTTTCCACCTAAATACACAATATACTAATATCACGAAACTTTTCTGATTTTATGGTTTTTTATTTCTTCTTCATTTCAATTTCATTCCTCAAATAACTGAATGCAATTTTTGTTGTCCAGCAAAAGCAAAAAAAAAATGCAACGTGTAATCCAAATACACAAGCATTACAGAAAATGGGTTAAGGAATTGGTTTAATGATATATACAATGTGTCCAAGATAAGGAGGGCCAGTATGGGGATCTGATGATATGGTGGCCCAAAGACGAAACTTCGGATTACAAATTTGATAATGTCATATTGTAGAGGAGGAAAAGTGGCAATGATGAAGTGCCATTGATTTTGAAATATCTCTTCAAATAAGGTCAGGAAAAAATAAAATAGTATTTGGCGAATTTCGGGTTTTCCCGAATATTTCCGGTATCGCTCGGAATTTTTGAAATACCAGAGCGGTATTTTAATGAGCACAAAATTGCACAACTTTTCCCTAATTTGAGCAACGTCGTACCTTGCACTGTTTCCGAAATCCCCATACTGGCCCTCCTTATCTTGGAAACATTGTATACTTGGGCTTCAATTATTCCCTGAGAACTCACTTATAGCCTTTCCGATTGGTAGATCTAGTGCGGAACTAGTGCATTTTTTTTTTATTTCTTTGTTTTTTTTTTGTTTCTCCTACAGGTCGATTAAAAGGATGCAAATACACTCAGTGTACACTGACACACCAATCGGAAACGCCATTAAAACTATCTGCAATTTAACATATCGGGCCTTCGAAAAAAAAAAAACAATCAAAGATTGCTTTGGTTACGAAAACGTACCTACGTCGTATTATTGTTTCTTTATTGGTCAGGATTTTTCTTATTTATTCCAGTACTATATTCCGGTCGGTTTAATTTCGTTATTTCTTTTTAATATCACTCCCGGATCTGACTGTTTTGTTATATTTGAGTAAAAGGCAAAAAAATATCAATTTGGTCCCCCCCTGTGCTGCATTTAATTGAAAAATACGAAGGCAGAATGACAACCTATACCAAAAGAAAAAGGTATAGAGTATAAAAGATGTTACGTTATAACGGCCCTTAGATAAAAATGCGTTTTTGCCACAAGTAGCTCCATCTCTCTCTCGAGAATATGGCCGGCCAGTTTATTAGTGAATTGTCATTGCAAATTCCTAAGGATGACGAGATGCCAATGAAATTTGAAAGGAATATAGATCGGTAATTTATTTTGTAGATAGTTACCAGCAAGTTTATCTGGAGATGAATAAACCGGGCCTATGCCGGCTAAAGCGCTACTATAACTGTCTCTCAGTCCCAGTGAAACTTTTTAATTAATATTAAGATTATTACGCTTTTGTTATCCAAGCTTTCCTATGCAAACGTGAAACTCTAATTCATTTAAGTCTGTATCTCCCCTTTCTAGTTCTCTTCCATTTTCTTAATATTTTCTTCTGCTGCGAATTGAAAGGCCTCTCTCCGGAGAAACACTGTTTCCCAATCTCTGGGTAGCTTTTGTTGTGTCAGTTTTCAATTCGAACGTAATCTTTCTATTACAAAAGCATCACATTGAATCTTGTTATGTGCTCGTATTTATCAGTTTTTTCAGCACCCTGGGAGCAAGGAAGGATAACTTATGCCGAGGGATGTGTGTGTGGAAAGCAGCTGTGACGAGTTGTACATATTTATCAGATTTTTGCTTGATAAACGAATAGGTAGTAAATATGTATGTAATGATTTTTTCAGAGGAACTTCAATAATCCAATTTGTTTTAATTTATGCTGTTTCTTCAAATATGATTTTTTTCTCAATAAATCCTCCACAATAAAGCTTCTGGTGATAAGCTTATACGAGACCCCATGACTGTTTAAACAAAACCCAGAAGTCATTGGCCATGTAACCAGAACAAAGCTTCGCGCCCCAAGAGATCCAAAGTCCAACGTCAAAGTCCATTATTTTCTAGGATAATACGTTCAATTGCTTCCTCCCAATCCATGTTCTCTAGTTTTGATCCGTTCCTATATACGCGGCTTCATCGACACTATACCCACTTGTACGTAAACTCACCCCTATCGCTTGAAGTCAGATAAGATAGTGGTTTATTTATAGACTTGATTCGGAGGGGCTTCAAAGTGGCTCCAACAGCGAAACTGGGACCAGAATGCAAATTGTCGAAATTAAGATGTAAATTGTGGTGCGTGGTTGAGAAGGGGTTTATTTTTGCCTTTGTCGAAACATTCGTTAAAGAAACGTTTAAATGAATACCTTTTTGTGAGGGAGTTTTTAATTAAAAATGCAAATTTGTTGTAAGTAATTGAAAATTTTTAATTTTCATTCTGTTATTTTTATTATACTCTTTATGTTGTTTCGTCTAATTTGAAGGATCTGGAGCGATTCTCTTTGGTATGTAGAAATGCAAATAACTTAATTTAGTTTCTTGTGAATGGCTGCAATGAAGAAATGTAGGATGCTTTCTATGCATCTTCGTTAGCTATAAACAAAACACATTTTCAATTTTATGTCATCATAAATAGGTACCATCGTCACCAAAAGTAACTGGGACAGCATCACATTAGCTCTTGTCCTATTATATGAATTTTATTGTCATATATTTGTCAAACTATGAATTCAATTTCAATGCATTTACATTGAAATGAATGACAGTAGAATTAGTCCAGGAGATTATTATGCATTAAGCCAGGGACACATCTATCATGCATTCTTCCGATCCGACTCCGATCATACAATCAAGGTCCTTATTCTTGGAACAGGGGAGCAGCGGAACAGTCGTTCTCTTCGGGAACGCTGTTCCCTGTTCCAAGAATAAGGACCCTGATTGTATGATCGGAGTCGGATCGGAAGAATGCATGATAGATGTGTCCCGGGCTTTATTTGTGTCCCAGGTACTTTTGGTGACGATGGTACGTTGGAGTTTTTTTTTTAAATTCGAATCAAAGTGAAATACCTAATTATTTGCTGTTTGCAAAAGTTTGGATATTGTATTAGAAGCAGCAAAATCAATCAAATCAGTAAACTTAATCACTAATCGGCTATATTCATAGAACAATGCAATACGCATCACAAAACTAGAAAACAAAAACCGTAACCCTACTTTTCTATCTATCAATCGTTAATCATGAAGTTAGCTTCATAATCAACTTTACTCTAAGAATGACAACTCCCGTGAAATTGAAATTTTAATTTTCTTAGAATGAAAAATTATTTTGGTACACACTTCTAAACAGGTATTGGTATTGTTTATAAACCAAATTTGAGTGCAAATAAGAGCAAATTCGCGTGTGTGTTATTAAACAATAATCCGCTAAGTAAATACGCTCTAGAGAGCGCCGTTAAAACTTAAGACCTAAAGACAATATTTTAATATAGAAAAGAGCTTCAGCAAGCATTCGCTTTCTCGCGCATAATTTGTGCTGCCGCGAGACGTGGAATATATCTATTTTAAAACCTTAATAAATGCCAGATTAGGCGGCCTAAAATAAACTTCGTCTCATTCCTTATTCAAATGGATCCGTTTGCACGAGGAAATAATAATTGTGACGTTTTAATAGCTTTCGAATTTGCTCAGACGGAAAATAACCCTGGAATGTACACAATGGGAAATCAATGGTAGAACTATGGCAACAAAATTTTAAAAAACAATGGATTAGCGCGCAGCCTTTGGAGCTTAACGCGGGCCTATTTTAGCAAGGGCATATTATTATTGAAGGCGGCATTGAATTTAAAATGACTGTTATAACAAACAAATTTGTCTGTGAAGCTTGGAACAGTCTTAAACATTATGCCGAACAACAAACAAAACCCATTACTTGTCGGTTTTTTCTCCGATATCAAAGGAAATGCGCGCAAATACGTTCGCAGGTTTGGACGGGTGAGAAGAAAAATAATTATTGAAAACAATTATGGGGACAGCACGAACGTTCCGTTTGTGATTCGGATCGTCGAAATCGAAAAAGGCCGTTCGCGGTTCTGTTGGTTGTTCGGCGTAATCGCGTAGTTTTCAAGTCTTTACGAAGCTTAATACTATTCGCTATCTGCGCATGTGTCGTGGTGAATAAAAAAAGTTCTATCCTCTCGCAGTTTTGGTAGCTTTAAGGTTTTCAAGGATGGATAGGAATGAAGAAAATAATAATAATAATATTGATAATTGAATTACAGAGATAACGCTCCTATTTAAGAACGATATTATATTTAACTCGTTATCATTAATTATTGAAATAATTCTTCAATCACCTACCTGAAAGTGTTTACATGCTTACTCTAGCTCTGTTTTATTTTCCCACTTTTTTTTATATCGTTAATAAACGGAACCAACCATCTCTACGCGAACGATTGAGTTAAATGCTGACAGGAATAACCTTTCCAGAGAGTTTTAATCATTTGGGTCATTGTGGTTTAATCATCACAATGGAATTCAGTTTGTTAGCTCGTACAACGTCGCCGATACTTTTATATTCAAGTTGTTGTATTCAGCTGCAAAGGAAAACGAAGGAAGCCCGCACGGGGATTAGAAATCACTCTGCGAGCTCCAAGTGGTACTCTGCTTATGGGGGATGGTTTTCTTTTGGTAACGATGTGATCAACTCGCCTAGTGGAAATTAAGTAATTTAGCATGTGGAGTATCTGTTCCTGATCCAGGATATAATCCATTCTCCTTCTCAAGTCTTCTTGTGGTTGCGTTGTGACATTTTCTGCCTTGCAGCGCATGAACCCTCTCATAGATGTTACCCTCTGCTTCCAGCGTCTTCCGATGAGACAGGGCAGCATATCCCCGAGCTGTAAGACAAGTGCGGTCCAGCAATTGCTTTTATCAGAGAGATCTTTGCACTTGGAGCCATGCTGTTCTTTCGCTGCACTATCGGGTAAGGTCGAACATTGCCGCTTTGGTTTTGTTCCGTGCTTCCTAAATATTATTTTGCTAAGCGATTTCAGTATCAGAGGTAATAGTGCACCATGGTATATGCTCGCCGCCAATATTTATATCGGCACTGGGTGTAATATGTAATAAAAACTATTAGGTTTTGCAGAACAATATTTTTATATTCTATTTGACATTAAAAGTTAACAACAATTAAATATACTTTATACTAGTCGCTGGTAAAATAAATATATGTATGAAAAATACATATATAACACGGGTAGAATCGTCTGCATAAAGAGCAATGTTTGTGTCTACGATCTTTGGAATATCGTAGGTGTAGATGAAGTATAGGCGCGGTGTTAGAATCCACCATAAGTACTACGGCTACTAGTTTGCTCGCTCCCTTGGCGTAATCGGCCTTCCTTAGTTGAATAAGTACAGTCAGCTAGATAGCTTTGTATCAGTAGCTTGATTGGTATCCGGTTTATTTCCAAGTTCAGTAGGTATTTTAATATTTCTACTTTTCCAGGTATTCGCCTTTTATTTGTCAAATGTGTTTTCTGCCCTCTTTTTTAATAATCAATAAAAGTATTATTTCTAGACCCAAAAACTGGATAGTGGGCAGAAAATCGTTGCCAGATCATTCCGCCCGATTCCACCTTTTCATTTTGTGGGCTTTTAAAACTTTAAGTAGTTTTCAACGTTACTATTCATAAATAAAGTTCTTTATACTTACTTTCGATAAAATAATATTGTTTTTAGCGTACTTTCGGCAACTTTTGTAAATTCATTGAACTTAAAACTATTATGTTCTCGATTTCAACCAGTTTACTGATAGACTGGGAGCTCATAACACAAAAAGTTCGTCTTTTGTAATAGGTATGGCGACCCCCTAGGGGTCGAATTACGTAATGAGAAAAAAGAAAAAAATAATAACTTTTTTGCCGTTGGGGCCTAATCGCATGGCGATTAATCGAACTTGTCAGATAAATTGCGAGCGTCAAACGCTTTGTAACAGGAAGATTCTTGTATTTTCTGATAGTTTATGAAAAAAGATCTAGGCGAAAGCGAAATGCCATACTTATCCGGTGGTGCTTATAGCCCGCCATACCAATCAGCGCGCGAAAGTTTTTAATATTTTTTCAGATTATTCGTAACAAGCTATTATTTTTTAAACTGACCATCTTTGAGGAGTCATTCACAAAAATCACCGTGCCATACCGTTCCGATTTTTCCAAGTAGCCGCCATACCGCCCCAAAGACGTAGACTTCTTAATAATAATGCTAAACGATTTGTAACACTCCATAAATTATTTGTGTGATTAGAAATAAAAATCAGACTACGCCATACCAGTGGGATGGGTTAAAACAATATTATTAGAAAATTGTAAAATTTTATGCGAAGTTTTAATTATTTGTAACAACCTGGCACTAAAAGCACCACCAAAGAATAGTTATTTGTGTACCAAGGCCGTAAAGTTGATCTTTTTTGGCCGAATCAGAAATTTGCGGCCGAGGCGCAGCCGAGGTCAAGCAAATTTCAGGTGAGGCCAAAAAAGATCATTCGGCCGAGGTGCACACAAATTTTTTTAGGCGAGTGTTTGTTCTTGAAAAAAGAATAAAATTCAACATTAGCTTTAAACTTTATTGATCAAATAAATAATCCAGCAAAGATAGGTAGATACACAATTATTAATAACAAAAACTACGGTAAAGAGAGTGTGATTATAGAAAAAATTGTTTATTTTCACCAAAGTAGCGGCCGTAAAGTAAAAGCGGCCGTGAAGTAAAAGCGGCCGTGAAGTAGTAAAAGCGACCGTGAAGTAAAAGCGGCCGTAAAGTAATAAAGCAAATGCGGCCGTGAAGTGAATGCGGCCGTAAAGTAAATGCGGCCAAAAAAGATATACTTTAGGGATGATATTGAATCCGTAAAACTAATCTTTTTGTGACAGTCGCCTAAAAAAGTATTTTTTAGCCCCATTATATCAGTATGGGATAATTGGTTTCAGATAGAATTGTATAGAAACAAACTAGATGTGAAAAATAATTCTACATCTTGTACCAGTTGTAGCTGAAAGACGTTTAAGAAAACCAGCTCCCAAGTATGGCACCACTTTCAGACTTCACGGTAAGTATGGTATATAATTTTTCCGAAGCATATTCCCTTTGTAAACTTTCGAAAAATTGAAATGCGATACTGTAACAATTCGTTTCCTTATTATTGTTTTGGTCTCATCTTAGCGCAAGTGTGACAGTCTTCAGCCCCATGGTATCAGTATGAGATAATTGTTTTCCTACGACCACATAGGAAAATGCAAAATCCGCACTAGTTGGTTCTTTGGAAAGCGCTAGAAATCACACGCGTGCCGAAAATACTTTCAATACGTGTGCTGAAAGTACTCTCAGCACACGTGCGGAAAATACTGTTGGCATTATTTGTGATTCACGTCACAATTTACTTTGAATACGTGGGTTGAAAGTACTTTCAGCACGTGTGTTGAAAATGAAAAAAAAAAAAAGAGAAAATTGGGGTTTCTGGTCGTAGGAAAAATGGTGTGCATCAGTTTTGAGAAAGCGTCTTTCATTCACTCGAATGATTTTCGCACTTGGCTACCGCCTCGCGCGAAAATACTCTCGTGTGAAATTTGTCACTTTCTACACTCGTAATGTAATATACTATAACAGGTAGAATTGTCTGGAAAAAAATTAATACAATGATGCCATACTGTAATAAATAATTCTACATCTTGTACCAGTTGTAGCTGGAAGACGTTTCAGATAACCATTTTTTCAAGTATGACGCCGCTTTCAGATTTCACGATAAGTATGGCATAGTTTTTCCGAATCATACTCTCTTATAAAGTTTCGAAAAAACAAATGCCATACTGTTTGAAATCGTTTAGTATTATGGTATTATTTGGGGCGGTATGGCGGCTACTTGGAACCATCTGTAGGCTTTTTCTTGTTTGTTCTCCAGGGGTGGGGGTTAATTTCAACAAATGAAACACGCTATTAATTGTTAATAATGATTGGCGCACTTTAATTGCATTGGATTAGGTTAATGATTAGGCACGGCACATATAAGAGCAGAGCACCACCACAGTCACTGGCGTAGCCAGGGGGGGGGCAAGGGGGCATTTGCCTTCCCCAAGACCCTTACATTTTATGAATATTTCTTCAAAATTAAGATAAACAGTCCCAAAAATAGCGTAAAGAAACCTGAAAAAGGGGCGTGGCACCCAAAAATTTCGCGCCTGCGGCGCTAAGCCTCCGGCAGCGGTCGCGGTAGGGCCGCAAAAGACGCTTCCTGCAAATTTGCCCCCCCCAAGACAAAATCCTGGCTACGCCACTGACCACAGTACAGCCTTCACTTAGCAACTAGGTACACAAAAACACGTGAAATCACCAACTTCGTCTTATAATAAATATACACGTCTTCTCGTCTTAATTGATATAATTATTACGTCTTTAATTATAGACCGCGCGACACGTCACGTCACGACTGGTCCGGATCAAGCAACACGTCTTACGTCTTATAATGGTTGTTGCCGACTCCCCTTGACTTTTGACTTCCACCCATTGTTGCCACTTGCCAGCTACCCCCTCTCATCTCCACTACCCCCTTAATACCTGCGCCTAGTCTATTTTTAGAATCAATGTCAACCTTGAAAGAGATGCATTATAATAATTTATTATGTTAGGGAAAATATTGAGGGGTTTTCGAAAGAGATATTTTCTATTAAATAATTAATCCTACACATCGGTATCATCAGGTGAAACAGTTTTTACTGGCGAATGAAGGAAATCACTAGCGAACTGTCACCTTCTTTTTTATACAAGCCTTGGTAGTTTGTATGATTGAAACTTGTATAAAACTGAATTTTTCAAAATCAGTAGTTATTGTACTGACTTACTTGTAATAAATATTTTCCGTTTATTTTTTATACGTTTGCTATATTTCGCAACAGAAGAAATCTTTTATGAAGATACACATTTACTTGAGCCTGATTCTGACACTCAGCATCACTACTTCGGTCAAATTCTATTACTTGCAATTTTCTACTATGTTCAATTACTTACCTTGAAGGTCTCGTTCAATGCTTGATACTTCTCATGGCATCTTTATAGAAACGAAGAATTTTTTTATATAAAAAAACTTTCCCAAGTTGTTTCGCGTCAATGGTTTTTGGCTTTTACTCGGCATATATTGCCTTTTTAATAATTCCACCATTCACATAACCTAATGCATAATAAAATATTTCGTCTGGTAAATCCTCGGGTAATCTACAAACCTACATTATTGCTAACAAAAATCCAAATATTAATTTGTTATCCTCAATGGTGCAAATTATTATTATTTGGGCATGAACAGATATCTCCGTAAAAATCATTCTTAATCAATAGACAATACTCAGAAAATAAATCCTCCATCCACAATAAAAATTGCGTGATCTTTGAGGTGCGCGACCGTCTAAATTTCGTGGGGAATCGGTTCGCAAAGTTTAACACTCCAAGTGTTACGCCATTATCCAGGAGAAATCAAACGTGAAGTTTCCGCTTCATTGAGTGCGTGAATGGGAATATTGGCAAATTTTTGCTTTGGCATAGGCGCGGATGTCGCTTTGATTTTATTTTCGAATTTTCATATATTTTCTTATATTTGATCCTTCAAGTTTCCTATTTTATTGCTATACTATACCTACCTTATATGTTCAGGGTATCCCGAAAGGTTTGTTACAAGCATCTGGTAGATCTCGTAAAAATTAATCTTTTTTTTTTGATAAACATATGTCCGGAAATGCTTCGCTTTCCATATACAGGGAGTTAGACTTTGTAAAGATAGTTATTTTTGTCACAATTACCTAAAATGAAGTTTTTCAGGATGAATCATTGCTGGTTTCCGGACTCGGCTAACGCCTCGTCCGGAAACAGCAATGATTCGTCCTAAAAAACTTCTTTAGGTACACTATTTTTTGTCATACGCTTTTTAGATTTTTTCAGAACGCTAAAATTTGCAAAATTTCCTTAATTTTTGAAATCATAAAGGTGTATGCAGAATGACAAAAAAGCCATTTTTTTGTATTAATTTTTAGAATTGCGTTGGACAAATTTAATAATATTTACATAGTTTGTTGACACCGTTATGGAGTAGGTATCTTATGGACTTCTCAGATTGAACCTAGTAATTTCACGGGCGTCCACAGGTTATGTCGGATGGTTTTTTGTACGAAAAACATCGTCTAGTAGATTTACTTTTAATTAGGAAATGTTTTTTGAATAAAACCCTTAAAAATACAACTTTTTTGTCTCTTCATTTTTTTCGTATGCTGCTTTGTTTTCGGGATAAAATTTAAAAACCATTTCAAGCGAACCACGAACGTCACTGAACACCATAAATAAAAAATGAATTGCCTCAAGAATTAATAAAAAAATTGACTTTTTTCACAAAGTTTAACCCCCTGTATCTGGAAAGCAAAGCATTTCCGGACACATGTATATTAACCTTCGGATAGTCGCGTCAAATTTTTTATAGTGAGTAGTCGCGTCGGTCTCACAGACCGTACAACTTAATCAACCCCCAAATAAATAGCGAAATGTACTTTTCAAAAAATACATATAGGGATGTTTTAACAAACATAATAAATGATTGAAAAATAAAAATGGAGTACATTTGGCCATTTTTTCCAAATATACCACAAAATCTTTGAAAATGGTGCTTTTTTAATATTGCACTTGACTTAGTCACATACAGAAAATAAAAACAGGTTAAACAGGATATAATACGAAGAGTAGAATATAACTCTTTTACGAGCTCTTTTATATTAAAAAAAAGTTAAACAAACATGTTCAAAGTTAGTGAAGAGTATTTTCTCGGCATTCCTGGCAAACTCCAATAATATGCTTTAAGCACATATACACCGTAGGACGAAATATTTTCGGGAAAACAACCACTTCCAACACTCTCATTAGCACTGCTGTTCCGTCGTGATCCGTTGAGAAGGTACATAGAGGGAGAGGTGGCTCTTACCTTTATTTCCAGAATATCGCGAAAAAAAGTATATGGTGGGTCTCACAGACCGGGCGCGACTAACGGAAGGTTAAATAAAAGATTAATTATTACGAGATCCACCATCCCTAGAGGTTTGTAACAAACCTTTCGTGACACCCTGTATAGTTTCAATTTATATTCTGTCCAGCTCCTACAACACAAAAATTCTTACAAAATAAATCCAGTTTACAAAGAAAAAATTTTACATTCTTTGACAAAAAATTGGAACCAACTCTCTCTTGTCATGTCAGATCAATGATACTTTTATCTGGGGATTGAAATTAAGAAAGATTATAAAATTGTTTGAGCTACGAATTTTCACGTAGTTTTAAGATACGCCACTGTTAAAGTCCCTAAAAATATTTTTCGTACTACGGAACGCAATTTATGCTGAAAACACATACGGTTCAATTTTCTTCGAGATTTTTGGGGAAATGTTTATTTACGCGCTGATGATTTTTCGCCTGTATACTCGACAAAACCTCTATCCTTTACCATGGGGTGGTGAAAGTTGAGCGTTTGTCACGACGCGTTTATAATAATCGAACTTTCTGGTATTTTTTGAGATATTTTCTTATTTGTAGAAGCAGATTGTGTGAGGTACTTTGAAATTTCTTTAAATTGTGCATAAGTTAAAAGTTAAAGGGGAATGAAAAAAAAAAAACTAAGCCGTCATCCTGTGTTACCCTTTATTGACCATGCATCCTGCATTTAATAAACAAATTTAGATGATATACATGAGTAGCCGAAAATGACCCTTCTCTTTATAAAAAAAAGAGATCCTAAACCTTCTGAGTCATAGTCATAACATGTTTTTCAATTGCGTACATTTTTAATCTAGCCGCTAATAACTAAATCGATTTCCTTTCTATACCAGGCCTAATTGGAGGCCAAACCGCAGGTCGAGTAATTAAGCATATTTTATTGAGTAAATCACCATGGTTAAATATTGAACCAACCTAAAAAGGTAACGGAGCTATCGATCAGCAAGTCAATTAAAGTTCTATTTCAGATTCGTCAGGATCACAACACCAAAAAGCTTCCGTAGCTGTCAATAATATGTCCAATATTTGGGATGGAATAAAATACGAATCTATTTTTAATTTTCTATTACAGGCCAGGCAACATAGGCCGAATAAGGGGGTGTAGCCGAATAACTTCTCGGAAAGCTGGAAATGGTTTTAATCTTTTTATTCACGTGTAAAAAGAGTTTTTTAAAGTTTGCACAAATCTGCTTATGCTATATACGGGGTGTCCCAAAAACCTAGACATTTCCTGACTTTTCACAGTTTTGCCGTAATAACTTCTAAAGAATGGATTTCTAGGAAACTTTTACTCTTCTATAAATTAAAGTACAGACAATTCTCCGTCGAATGCGTAGCATATATTCAAAATTATCTCAACTGGTTAGGAAAATATGCAAAGTCAAACAGCGACGATATTTTCCATTTAAAAAAAAAAAAAAAAAACTGCCACGCTTTTTCGCTGATTAAGAAAAAAATAAATTTAGAAAAATAAATTTAGAAAAATAAATTTAAAAAAAAATTAAAGTCGAGAATAAAAAATTAAAAAAAAGTAAAATAAAAATAATGAAAATAAAAATAATTGAATGAAGAACTTGAGATTGTAAGACTGAAGGTCGAAGTGCGTGCAAATTAAGCCCTAGCTCAGAACTAAATATTTCGGAGAGTAGGGGTGGGTTTTAGTTTTGGGCGCCACCGACTCTGAACAGATGAGTCGGACTCTCCAGGATGGTAGCTGGCTTCAGGTCCTTACAATCCAAATAATAATTAATAAAAAAAATAAAAATATTAGCAAAACCAGGCTGTGTGCATAAAACCAAATAAAAGTCAAGAAATCAAGTGCTACAGTTATTTATTCACCAAATGGCCGCAGACCACAATGAACAGTAAGTTGAATTTAAGGAAAAAAAAAATAATAATAATCAAGTAAATTAGCAATTAATAAATGACCTTGTCATGAAGTGTCAACCAACAGATACAGAAATGCTATACGTTTTTAAATAATTGCTATAGTCAAGAACAATTAAATTTAAATGCAAAAATATGTTATTGAAACTCAATAACTAAGTAATAATAAAAAAAATAAAAAGGTATAAATAGAAAAGTTGCAAATAGAAATTGAAGAGAAAAATAAAACAAAAACAAAAAAACAATAAATTAATGACTAATAAGTTGGAGCGGTTATTTTACACTTACGTAACCAGAACTACCAGTAAGTTGACATTAATTCAACAGGTTACGTCTAGTTAAGTTACCTATTTTAATAATTCATTTACCACACTGGGGCCAGCAATGAATTATTCCCTGAAATACCGAGGTGATCACCGGGTGTACAAATAGGGACAGAATGTAAACAAACAATAACAATTAGGTTAACTAAAACTAGTACGATACCAAAATTTTCCAGATGGTGGTGGTTCATTCAGTTTACCAGATTAGTCCTGGCCACTGGTTGTGGTCAACTTGTTCGATGACTTGCGTAACCGTCCGATTACTTAGGCTGGTGTCTGTTAGCCTTTTGGTTCAATTTCGGTTACAATTGAACGTCTATTGTTATAACCGTGAGGATATACTCGATGGTAAAGTATAACCCCTCGTGAAAGAAAATACCCTCGTGAAAGGAAATACCCTCGTCAAAGGAAATACCCTCGTCAAAGGAAATACCCTCGTCAAAGGAAATACCCTCGTCAAAGGACCCTAAGAGAAAAACTGTTATACACACTGTATTTGTAATTGAACTAATAGCGAAGCACTTCATGAATAAATTGAATTAGAAAATGAAACTATAATGATTAGTTCCCAATAGCAAATTTACTTGATAAAAAAAACTATAGCTCTTGAAAATTATTTTAATAGAAAAATTGAACATTAAGATATTAATTAATTAAATCAGATTGAATCATAATAAAGCTTTGATATTGATCAAGAAAAACGTGCCCCGAGCCTGCAAAAATTGTTATAAGGTTATGTTTCTTTTACCTGTTGAAATAGGGTTTTTCGCCTCGAAAATCTCTGGAAATCTGGATCGAGGATTGGATCTCCTAGAGAGAGTGAGAATTCTCTACTCCTTAGGGCAGCTTTCAACTAAATTAAATTGAAAAAGTCAGACTCTACTATAAGAAAAAAACGTGTAAGCAGCTTACCACATTGGAGTTGTAAAAATCCGAATAAATCGGCGAAAATTATAACACTACGAAAACGTAAGGCATTAAGGCAACTAAATGTTATAACTTCAAATGAGAATTTAGGGTCGAAATCCCACAAAGGCGAAGACAATCTTCATAAAGACCCTAATTCTCCAACGTCCAGATGTGAAAAGAAATGTGTTACACCTTCAATTAATAAACTAACCTAACCCAAAGGAAGGAATTCAGACTTAGAGATGATCGAGAACAACGACAACGGCTAATGAATTATGATATTAACAACAAACAATCAACCCATAAAACAATCAAAACTTGAAGAATACAAAATATAGTAAGTGTTCCGTTTTCAAAATTAGAGAGCTCAAGGAAGAATCGACGATACCAAAACATCACTACTCCACCGCTGGTTGACAGAAATTTTTGACAATCAAAAGTCAAAGAAACGAAATCAAAGGGTGTGGTGCGTTCAAGATGTCTCAAAGAACATCGAACCAATGCGCGACTAAACGGGGTACGCTAGAATTTGCGCCGAGATCAATATCGCTCCATAACCGAACAGTCAGTACGAACGGTACACCCACTTGAAAACGGGTCATCATGATTACGGAACACAACCCACGAAATATTTTTGACACATGAATTATTTTTGGTATGAAACAGATGATCGAATTTAAAATCAAAATCAAAATATTGCCTTGTTTTGCTTTAGAATTGAATTAAAATATGGATTAAAATGAGGAAAAAAACCATTACAGCAAATAGAATTTGACTATGGAAAATTAGAAAATTTACAGGATCTACAACCGTTGAGATTATTGATGAAATTTTATAGAGAAAATGTTGACAAATTTAAGGAAATCTTGAATATAAAATTGAAAGTAGGTAAGAAATGTTTATGCAATTTTGGCCCGTTACAAAACGTTATGTTGTAGGAAATAGGAAACCCCTCATTGCATATTGTCTAGCAGCTTCTTAAGTTGAAGGAGGAGTAGCCAAGTTGAATTATTCTGTACTGAGGATTTCTTGAACAGTTTTAAGAGTGTTCATTCAAAGTGGAATATTGAAGAAGCGATCTGTCATACAAAGCCGCAATTACTTTTTTCTACAGCCGTGCGAAAAAATTAATCTTCCGCACCGATACCTGTGTGGAAAATAAGTTTTCCGCACGGCTGCCAAAGAAAAATAATAATAAATTTCTACAAATTATGTAGTTATACTTATTTCCGCACGCCTGAAGAAAAACTATTGCACCTAAAACTTGCGGAAAAATTCATTTTCCGCACTTGTTAGGTAAATAGCTATTTCACCGGCAGCACCAATTTCATCCGCAGTCACGTCAAGGTTCTGAATATCTCGACAGTCCGTCGTACTTCCGCATCTTTGTCAAGCTGCTTTGCAAACATTTTCTTCCCCTGCCTGACAATAGCTGACGTTGAAGTGCATCCGCTGAATGCGCGAAGATATAACATATTTTCTCGGGGAAAAGAAGAGGGTCTCTGACCTTCCTTTCCCAGGCTTCATCAAGAACAAACGATCGCTATTATAAGCTAACGCAGTAATAATTACCAAAATATATATGTCTTCTTCTGAGTCCTGTTAGAATCAGAATCACGCATGCGGTGTGTGTAGCATTTTTTGTAGCCTTTCTGACGATAGTTGTATCAGCATCCTTTGCAGCATGTTCGACGGGTATATATTTAGGACTTCGCATTGATATAAAGCGAACTGTCGAGATATTCAAAAACCTTGACGCGCCCGCAGATGAAATTGGTGCTGCCGGTAAAAAAGTAATTGTGGCTTTGTATGTCAATTCGCTTCTTCAATATTCGTCTTTGAATGAAACACACTTTAAACTGTTCACGAACTGAAGAGGTTGTTTCCCAATATGTTTTAACTGCAGAGGCTGTTTCCCAATATGTTTTAACTGCAGAGGAGCATCCTGCTTTCACACACCTGATGAAATGTATGACGAACCAAGCTTTAATGACGACAGAGTATCCTGACGAAGAGGACGTAGGTATTGGAAGACCTTCTGGTTGACGATGACCTTGAATTGAACCAATTGCTTCTGTCAGCTTCTACTTTCTACTCCCAAACGCAGCAAATCCAGTCAACGTTGTATTTATATAATTTTGTATTCATCATTTATTTTTTGTTAACCACTGTTCGCATAAACGATCCGATACACGGTATGATACTATAGGATATCCAAATGTTAAAAACTTTTATTTCATTTGTTACATTTAGATAACATTGCGAAAATAAGTAAAAACCCCATATTTTTTTTTTTTTAATAAATGGAAAATATTGTCGCTGTTTGAATTTGCCTATTTTCCTAACCACTTGAGACATAGTTGAGGGACTATTTGTGTACTTTAATTTATAGAACAGTTAAAATTTCCTAGAAATGCATTGTTTACGAGTTATAAGTGAAAAACTGAAACAAGTCAGCAAATGTCCAGGTTTTTGGGACACCCCGTGTAGAGCACAAGCAGAAAATTTGTGCAAACTTTAAAAAACTCTTTTTACACGTGAATGAAAACATTAAAACCATTCCCAGCTTGCCGAGAATTAATTCGCCTACGAACCCTCTGTTGCCTGGCCTATTAGTATTGGCAAAATATAGGTCAACTTTACAAACTTAATAATTTGATGTTTTAGAAAGTTCTACGAAAATATTTATTAATTAGATGTAGCAAACTTTAGCCTGAGTTTCAAAACTAGGTACAAGCAGTAAAAGTTTATTATATTCGAGAAATCCATCCAAGCACAAGTACCTATTGGTAATAAATTTTTATCTAATAAATAATATTTTTGGGACAAAACACTTTTCAATTTTGCTCAATAATATTTAAATACAATGCCGTTTTCCGGTTTTTCACCTTCACCCTCATACCTTCTAAATATTTTGTGTAAACAAAGGGTTGTTATCGTGTTTTCAATATACATAAATAGCCTTTACTGCTAAGTAGTCTCTTAGAAATGGTATTTAGGCGATTGCGAGCCGTTTGTTTCGAAAAACCGAAATAGTTTATCACGTTACATTGGCCAAAACTAATTTACCCTAAAACGCCAACTTGCCGAGTCATTTGTCATGCAAATGCCGGTTGCGGCAGGAGGGAAAACATTCCTAAACTGGCCCCTTGTATCGGGGAACTTGTAAAAGCTTGCCTAATTAAGATTAAGTAAGTATGATTAGGAATTTCGCTTTTGGAGATAAAAACTAAGCCAAACTATATATGCCCAAGTTCTTTTTCATGGAAGTTTTTATAAACAACCCAATTGACAAAAACTTTATTCCAGATACAATTCTGGCACCGAACGTATTCAGAACATCAAAGAACCTAGAGAATATGAAATATTTCCCCATATCTGAAATCGATTAAAAAAGATATTGGATTATTTGTAGAGTGCGCTCCGACATCTCTCAATATGAAACCTTTTTCTATAAGGCAGAGTTTTGATCTTTTCACATAAAAGGATGGCCTAATTAAAAATCCATTATTTTAAGTAGTCAGAAGCGCGCCAGACTAAAAATAAAACTAAAGGTTTTGCTCCCCCTTGTATCCAGAGGTAGGCTTTGGCATCAAATTTATTGATTGAGACTACCCAGAATATATTATTTTCGTTACTTATTAGTATATCTTCTTATTTACAGAGGCAGTAAAAGTCCCTAATGTATTACCCAATCTACGATAATGTTTTTTCTTCCCCTTATTTTCCTTATTTCGTGCATGAGCATCTTAAATATAAGTATCTTGGCCCCGTTTTCAGTATAGCATAGCAAGTTCTATGTATTTTACGCGTATAACCGGGTAATCCTATTACTGAAATGCTTTTAATAACATTGTTACATACGAAAATACTGCTGCGGCGTTTTCTTCTTGGAAATAAGCTTAGTTCCATTTCAATGTCAACGGAATATCCTTCATTCACTTCGAAATTCGGTTCATGGTGTCCATCCGACAGAGAATGTTCTCACCTTGGTGTGTATTAAATTTTGCCCAAAAACAGATATTTGCTGAAACAAACCGCTTTTATTAAGAGATAACTCGGGACAGCAGCATCGCAGCCGCAATCAATAAATCCGCTAAAATTTTCACCATTCCGGAATGCTTCCCTTTATAATATCAAATTATCATTCACCCCGGTACATTAAGCCTCTACACTTGCACACGAAACTGGGAAACGTGGTAAACACACTACTAAATTACATGAATGGCCACGCTTTTAAATTAATTTTCCTTGTTCTGGAGTTATGGAGCTGGTTGCAGTATGCCTTTTTGGCAATTTTTTTGATGCTATTCTCAGGTTATTTTGGATATTGTTGTTTGTAAATAGTTCCATAGTTATGAAATTTTTAAAATATCGTTAATATTTATCATGTGACTAGTATGACTATGTAGCTTGCGGTTTTTAATAACATTTGTGCCTAGTCAAACGAGAGCTCATCTATCCGATTTCAGTTTTTCACACAATACCGTCATTGGCAGAGTTTCTTAGAAACGAGAAAACTTGGTTAGTGGTTCGTAGGTGAACATTGGACGAGTAAAAGAAGAACATACATTGGTAAATGAATAGAAAAGCTAATTAGTAAGCCTTATATTGCTTTTGAATATATTGATTAGGATTATATTCCGTTTCCAACCTTGGTTACGGTTCCACGTTCCGTAAATGTGCCTGAGAAACCAGTCTATCCGGAACGATGTTCCTGAAAATGGTTGTCAAACATGTCACCGAGGCAACGGGCAATCGCTGATCGATTTTTCGGTAACTATCATTCTTTCTCTTTCGTTTCTACCTATTCTACTCAACTGTCAGTGTCAAGCTCACTTCTCCGCTTGGATTGGAAAAGCGTTCCATATCAAACCGAAATTTTCAACAAGCACTGTTCACCGACGTTGTACCGACCGATTAACCAGGTTTGGAAACGGAATACATTCTAAATAAATACCTGTAAAGTCTGTTTTTTTTTTAAAGATAATTCCCCAAGTCAAAAATTTAGTAACTATGTTGGCAACACAAGCCTTTTCTACATAAAAAATTTGAAAGCATTGACAATTTTACATTGTATTGCCAACATAATGTCATTTTGACTTTTATCTTTAAAAAAAAACAGATTTTATTAATTCCAACAGTGTATTTTCTGAACACCGCTCCCTAACACAGATTGTCCAATGCCCTTTTAAAGTCCTGAATCATTGCTCCCCAACTTTGATTTTACATTTCAAATTTAAGTTCAAAACATGTCCATTTCGGTCTCCCCCATAGAGAGGGCCTTATCTGAGACACCATATTGATTTACATCGGAAGGGACAAAATCAGTTTTTGTGGTCAAGTAAAGTGATATTCATAAAAGAGATAACTGTTGGAGAAGGCGTTCGTATCGCCAAACAAAGTTCGGACATTGGCTTTTGGAAAAACATATCTGTTTCCTTACAAATGAATTTTAATTAAATAAAACAGAATACTTACTTATTGACGATAATTTTTGATCTCATCAAGTATTTTTTGTTTTAATAAAAGCGAAACTGAAAACCGTTGAAAAATCCCCCAATCCCGATGAAAAGCCAATAAATTCCTCTTTTTTTTGGCACGTCCATAAATATTTGTTTTTCCTTGGATCTGTTCGTTCGCTCTCACTCCCTTTGGCGTGTATCTACCTAAATAGGTAGCAGTTCTACGTTCTTCCACGCCTCACAAAAAAGAAAAGAATTTCCAAATAACGGGCCTCTGGAAGATACATAGGCCACGAGTTTTTCCTAGTCCCTCGTCGACGAACTGAATGCCTAAATAACCGTTAAGCTGCTTTTCGAAAGTTGCACCCCGGGTCCTGACAAGGGGGACCTTTCTAATCCCGTTTTTTATTACAGGGCTGTAATTATTTACGCCTTGCAGATTTACCAGGTTCGGAGGAAAGTTACGTGTTCGCAGTTTTAGCTCCTTAATGTCTCTACATCACACAAATGAAAGAAGAATCAACATTAACGATAAATTAAATATACGAAACATTGGAAAATACGGATCAAGGGGTAGAAGCGATTGTTTATTGTTTTTTGATGGGTTCCTCTTTAGAATTAAGTTTGTACACGAAAGGAACGCGATTTAATAAATATAATTTCTGGAAAACAATCTGAATAATAACATCGTTCAAGTCACATCAACCCTTATCATCTCGACAGGCTTAACAAATAATTCACCAAGTGAGTGACAGTTTAACACAAGCACAGCTCAGTCAATGAACACATCATTTTGCGTTATTCCTTTGGGTTTCCCTCCAAGCTTCATTTTCACGGGAAGTCGCCTTATCTAGACAGTGTCACTAAAAGGTCCACCCATCTCTCGCTCTGGAATGATTTATCGATAAGTTCTTTTCCCGTGATGTATTTCAATATCAGGGGTCTTGGGTTATGCTATTTATCCCATGCAGAGGAGACCAAAACGTGTCTCGTTTGTTATATTCGGAATTGAATAGCAAATATAAATGGAGATTTGGGGGACTGGATTTTTAATATAAATATCCAGGTGAGATTTAACAGTTGTGTTCGATCATTTTACTTTTTAATGACTTTTTGTCATGTGTATTCAAATTAGTGTGCACCGATGCACTTTTCACTGTGAGTTGATCCAATTGACAACTCTACAAAATACCGAAGCTTATTGGGCTTCAGCCAGAGTTTCAGCTACAGCAAATTAAGAAATTTTTAGCTCGTCGGAAGGTCTAGCACTGTTGGAAAAACATGCCTGATATACATATAATTGGTGCATTGTAACTTTGTTATTAAAATGATTTGCTCCTGGAAATTGGTCCATTTGGAAGCAATTTTGTGTGCGAGTTGGGCTGATTTAGAAATCAAATTTTACTGAAAATAGAAATTTTGTGGAAATATTATAAACTTTGTGGGATATTCAACGATTTTCAAAAAAATCTGGATATGATGCCTGCAAAGAAAACTCAAGGTGAAAAAAAAGTTTTGTCCCTTTGACTTTTCTGAAACTGGCTCGTTCTTCTGCTTCAGTATATAAATATTTACCAAAGACAATAAATCAATAACTTTTAAACATGGTCATCTAAAATGACCTCCACCAATTTCTAAAAACTTCTCAATATTGGACAAAAACTATTCCACTATTTGGTAGCGCGAAGCTTATATCTCCGACCAATTTCTTCACCAACACGGTTTTAGAGCGCCTCAATAGTTTCTGATGGATGGACAAATAAATAATATTGGCATTCAAGTATCACCATAGAAAAAAGGGAAACGGGGTCTCGGGGGACATTGGATGTCCAGATGAGGAAGAAATTGTTGTAAAATGGTCATAAAGTTTCTAGCTCCATATGGCTAGAATAATAAAGCGTTAATATTTATAGTGCGTCTATTTAAATCTGATCAAGGAGACTATAAAGCATGCTTACGTATATCGCTTGGGCTTGCTGCAACAGCATGAATATTTTCAACCCCATAAAAATCTACCCTTGACACCTAACCCCACACAAATAACTTTGGGCTGCGAAGATATATTTTTTTTAAATTGACAGGGATTTTCATCAGACTAAACTATTTATCAACCATGCCTTTCAAGTAAAAAATTTCCGCAGTCACATTAAAAGGTTGTGGATTTCTCTTCGAAATCAAATCAGAAAAGTTAACCTAGTGTCTTTATCCTGATTAGTAAGAAACAGTGCTACCTATTTGATATTTTTTAGGATGAAATTTTAAATCTTTATGAATGATTGGATTTAGGCTGCCCTTTGATATCCCAAGAATAAGGGATTGAGGATTAGCCGACCCTTCAGGGCTTCTTAAAAACGCTTTGCTGACTCGTTCAATGTTTTCAGGATTGCAAACCACTCTTCTGCGCACAGGTTTTTCCAGATTTTTTATGGAGCAATTTCCGCGCCATGATGACTAAGCCAATTCATAACAGTTCTACTTGGAGCTTGACCTCTACGTCAACTGTCGGTGAAATACACCAAAAGCAGATAAACTAAATGGTATTCGAAGAAACGTATTAAAAAAAAAAAAATCAAATTCCAAATCAACTTATTAGGTACCTCATGTGAATCTGACATCAAATGGACGCTTTCTGAAGCTGTGCTTTCTGGTCATGGAAAAATGAAGCAAAGGTACATATCCAAAAATGATTAGACTAAATATAACATGAAATAATGACGAACAATATTTAAATAAAAATTGAAATCCCAAAATATTTTATAATTCCTTCACATTGCGTAGTTCATAGACTTATTCCATTTGTCTAGATCTTCACACATAATATACCATTTGATTCTGTTTATAGGTTTATTGAAATTGATGATGGTTTTAGGTTTATACAATAAAATTCAATACAAATTACGAATGCAATATAGGTACTCATCAATTACCTAATCTATTAATCAAAAATCCATTATTCGTACTTATTAGAATAATAATATGATAATTTTTTTACGAATTTCACGTAATCTATATTCGACATATCCTTTTTCTTATATTTTTTTATTTGTTCCTCCATAAACTTAGTTTTTGAGGCATGGCAGCTAACACTGTGTATGGAATTCTGTGACTGTACTCGGGTAATTCTGGCAGTGATTTCTTCATACATTCCGAGTCCTTCAGGGTAAGATCATCCTGTTCTGGTTGCTCCGACAGACCTTTTCCTAATTAGGTACCTACCTTTTAATGTTAGTGTGAAGTTATCCATAAAATCTCAGCCATAAAACTAACGAATCGCGGTTAGGCCTACTTTTAACTATACCGGCCGGATTCTCATAAATTCTGGGGGCTGTTTGTGCTATATTGGAAATAATTATGAATGTTAACTACTCCTAGCAATAAACAAAAATTAGTTTTGTGAAATGCCCCGCCGTCTGAGTGTAAAGACTACAATCGAAAATTGACAAAAATCACGACTTTTTTTAGGGTTTTTAATTTTTTTGAGACACTCAAACGGCGGGGCATTACACAAAACTAATTTTTCTTGATTTCTAGGAGTGGTAGCTAAAATGTGTAGCTATTTTTGAAGCGGCACATGCAACCGCGTAGAGACTACAATCCGAAATTTACAAAAATCACTACTTTTTTAGAGTTTTTAATTTTTTTGAGATACTCAGACGGCGGGGCATTACACAAAAGTAATTTTTCTTGATTGCTAGGAGTGGTAACTAAAATGTGTAGCTATTTTCGAAACAGCACAAGCAACCGTGTAGAGACTACAATCGAAAATTGACAAAAATCACGACTTTTTTAGGGTTTTTAATTTTTTTGAGACACTCAGACGGCGGGGCATTACACAAAACTAATTTTTATTGATTGCTAGGAGTCGTAGCTAAAATGTGTAGCTATTTTCGAAGCGGCTCAAGCAACCGTGTATAGACTACAATCGGAAATTTACAAAAATCACGACTTTTTTAGGGATTTTAATTTTTTTGAGACACTCAGACGGCGGGGCATTACACAAAACTAATTTTTCTTGATTTCTAGGAGTAGTAGCTAAAATGTGTAGCTATTTTCGAAGCGGCATAAGCAACCGTATAGAGACTACAATCGAAAATTGACAAAAATCACGACTTTTTTAGGGTTTTTAATTTTTTTGAGACACTCAGACGGCGGGGCATTACACAAAACTAATTTTTCTTGATTGCTAGAAGTGGTAGCTAAAATGTGTAGCTATTTTCGAAGCGGCACAAGCAACCGTGTAGAGACTACAATCGGAAATTTAGAAAAATCACGATTTTTTTAGGGATTTTAATTTTTTTGAGACACTCATGCGGCGGGGCATTACACAAAACTTATTTTTATTGATTGCTAGCAGTGGTAGCTAAAATGTGTAGTTATTTTTAAAGCGGCACAAACAATCGTGTGGAGACTACCTACAATCAAAAATTGATAAAAACCACGACTTTCTAGGGTTTTTAATTTTTTTGAGACACTCGGACGGCGGAGCATTACACAAAATCAATTTTGGTAGATCGCTAGTAGTAGTAGCTTACATTCATAGCTATTTCTAATATGGCACAAACAGCCCTTAGAATATATGAGAATCCGGCCGGTATAGTAAAAAGTAGGCCTAACCGCGATTCGATAGTTTTATGGCTGAGATTTTATGGATAACTTCACACTAACCCTTTTAATTGGTTTTTCGTTGTGGGCCGGAATGCACATTTATATCCAAGCTCATTAAAATTCATCTTACTGGTACCCATTTTCGGACCGAATTAGGCGGCGCACGAAAGCTATACTTTTCCGCATGAGAACGTAAAGTGTGAGAATATAACGCAAATGCATATAATAATTTTTTATTATGCATATGTTAACGAAAAATAGGGTAATTTGGTTTAATATGACAAATAGAGTTAAGGGTTAAAGATAAGTACCTATGTGGAAGGTTGAATGTACCTTATTTCAGAAACCATTTACGCGAAATAATAATCTGATGATAAAACGACACTTATGAAGCTCTACTCAATGTAAAAATAGAGTATCTGTGCTACTTGCGACCTGAATACAGATTATTGTAAAAATTCCATTAAAATTCCCATACCCTTGGAAACTGCTCTAATCATGATCAATGACCGTGATTTGGAGCCGCAGCCTCCCTAAAAAAATAAATCCTATCCATCGAAAAAATAAATTTAAAATGAAAAAAAATATTACACAATAAATACGTTATTGAAGAGCCAGGAATCTGTTCAAAGCAGAAAAATCATAATTAAAATTATAAAAGCTGCCGCACTCGTATAATAATATATAAGTATACAGATTATAATTTTCCGCCATGTCTGACTGCTCCAGCGTCATCGGAGAGTTAGAGATCCAAACTTAAGTCCAACTAATAATTTCCCGGGGGCAATGGAATCCGTTTTGTTTTCAATGATATAATTTTCTATTAGATTTTATTTCGGGGCCACTCATACGCACGCAGCCGCGATAAATTATCTCACAGAGCTGCTTCAGGGATCATGGAATTCCAGAGGGGCAGTTGCCGATTGGGGATTGTATTCTCAAAATATAAATCTGCAGAATTTTTCGATTACGGCTTAAAGAAAATTGGTCTCTGGTATTTTCTAAACCACACCTACTTCTATGTTAGAAATCACGATTGCTGTATTTTTATCATGGGCCAACTATAATATTTTGCTATAATATATGCAAGTGAGGGCGAGAAGTTGAGGAAAATATCCAATTCCAGAAGGCGCGGGGGCATTTTTTTGCTTCTTCTGTAGCGTATATGGGTGTTGGAACGCCGAGCTCGCGAGTTAACATCGAACACTTGTGTGTGAATTAATTAAGACTTAGTTTCCCTTTCCTCTAGTGTATCCTGTAGTATGGTCACAACTTATCCTTCATCGTGTCGGGGTGCTCAGCAAAGGGTTAGATGAATAGAGACTCGCTTGCTACTTAATTGAGGTATATTGTTGAGGTACAGGTTAAATTACCAAAGGTTAGCCTTATGCATTTTAGTACCTATACCTCTTCTATACGGGTCGGGAAAGCTAACGGGTCTCAAAAAAACATATCAAAGAGTCCCTTGATTACGAAAACGTACGTCGCATTATTGTTTCTTTATGGGTCAGGACTTTTGACATGACATTTTGACACAAAATTCAATGACAAAATTAAAGCAAAATAATGGTAAGACATACGTTTAATAAATCATAGCCATCTTTGATATATATATATTTTTTTTTGAAGACCCGTTACCTGCAAAAAAGCACAAAACAGGTAATTGCACTTGACAATACGCAAACTGAAAACACCCAGGGAGGCTTTCCCACAAGAGGTGATTACGCTGGCCCAAGTCTGCCTATCCGTGTGTTGCCGGCCAATATTCATATTCATTAATCGCTGACTAGCCAGTCAATAGGTGTGTCCACATAAACATTGTAAAATCAAAGTCCTTGTGGACAATATGTATTGTATGTAATTGCTGCAAGCTTTTCCAAGCATTATGATTCTTTTGTGATCACCCTGCACATATTAGATACCATTATTTATGCCATATGCGTTGCTATACCAAATAATTACCTACTTTATTTTTCTCTAAGTAGTTGACTATTTTTAGTGTCATTCAATCAAGTAGATTTTTTTTTTAGTTCTCTCTACGAAAATATAAAGCTATCGATATCGTGAATAGACTCCCGTTCTGTCGCGCTTTGGCTACAAGCTTACGACTGTGTAAGAGGGGGCCAAAGATCATATATTAGGAGAATGGCCGGAAGCAAGATATTGGCAATATGTATTTGTTGAACTTCAAAGAAATGGGTTTACTTCCAGAGTTGTGATTTCTAAATTGTTTTCGAGATGTTAAGCTTTTAAAGCTTACGAGGGGAATTTTTCAAATCATGCGAGAATAGAGAGAGGGACCCTGCTAGTTTAATATCATGTTTTCTCGATTGGGGAAGTTACTAAATTAGATTTTATAAATTTTTTATGTTATATTAATACTTCAATATCAACAACTTATATTGAACTGATTGAGTTCTTAATTTACAAGTTTTGCGCTTTATAGTATATATAAAAAAACAATCCACCGAGAAATCACTCACACAATGGAAATGAATCCCTGGATATTCGCGTAGCGATCGCGAGTAGTGGCGACGGTTGCGCAACAATTTATAATTTCGTAATGCTGCATTCCCTTCAAATCAGATCATCTCGATCCGACCATTTATTCTCATGATAAGCCTCCACCTCCTACGTCTATACTTCCACTCTGATCCCTAATCAATCCATCTATCATCTCCCCACTACCGGCAGCAGGTACTTTTCCTTTCAGAGTCCCATCCAGCCCTTAAGGCTTGCGTGGTTTTTTTTCCCATCAACCGATGTAACTGGAACTAGAAGAATGGCATAGAATGATATGTAACCAATTACTCAAAGTATTATTTTACATAGGTATTGTATTCGTCCATTTTTCCTTCTTCTTTAATCCCCAAGCTGATGGACATACACCTAGCGAGGACGACGAATGAATTGAGTGATATCAGCCAAGTCGCAAATTTCTCCAAATCGTGAACATCTGGTACCATTCTTGATCATCCTCCATCGACGTGCTGCTCGGTTGCGACGCAAGACCAAAATATCAAATTTGCTTTGAGATTTAAGCATAGTAAAGATCCAGCTCTCAGACTTTCTGCAATTTCCTGTATGTATAAGAACAGCCACTTGACACTTTCTCTACATTAAATTAAGGTGGAGGCCAGTGGAGGAGATTTTTCTTTGATGACTTGTATACATATAATTAAGAGGTCAGATTCGCAGAAAACTTGTATATTGTTTTATTAGGAGTAAAAATTATACTTTTTGTGGCGAGACTAAATGTTTGACAGCCGAAAGTAGTGAGGCCGACACTTTTAGACAAGCCACAAAAAGTGCGTTTTTCCGAATACAACATGGGACTTTTTCCGCAAACGGTCTTCAAACGATGGAATCAAGGAAATAAAAATTTTGTTTAAAAAGATTAGATGTAGAAAAATGTAAAATTAAAATGCTTTGCTTACTGGTTTTGTGATTGTCAAGGTTAAATTTCTGTGACGTCACTTTTTGTCCGGCTTTGAGCGTACAAAAAAGTACACTTTTTTTACGCTTGACAAAGGAGTAACAGAAAAGATGACGACTGTGAAATCAAACTTCAACATTGAGAATTGAGGTTGAAAAAGTCGTAATTTATTGACGTTTGCGAAAAATAGTATGTTGTTGTATTAGGAGTAGAAGCTTTACTTTTTTGTGCTGAAGCAGTAGGTTTGCGAGCCGAACGTGGTGAGGCTTGCAATACTGCTGAAGCACAAAAAAGTGCTTCTAATCCGTATGCAAGACGCTATTTTTTCTCCAAACGAATAGGTTAAGCTCGGGGGCAACTGAATGGTTAAGCGGCAGTAAAAGTACTAGAAGTACTTTTGCTGCCGCTCCTGCGGCACTAAAATTACTTTTACT
The DNA here is from genome assembly GCA_917834065.1 of Ceutorhynchus assimilis. NCBI lineage: Eukaryota > Metazoa > Arthropoda > Insecta > Coleoptera > Curculionidae > Ceutorhynchus > Ceutorhynchus assimilis. The sequence goes on along the minus strand of OU892278.1, from coordinate 34,749,970 downwards.
GCCGCTGCGGTTGCCTAGCAGCATAGAATAGTATATTGTTGTATTAGGAGTAGAAGCTTTACTTTTTTGTGCTGAAGCGGTAGGTTTGCGAGCCGAACGTAGTGAGGCTTGCAATACTGCTGAAGCACAAAAAAGTGTTTCTACTCCGTATGCAACACACTATTTTTTCTCCAAACGAATGGGGTAAGCTCGGGGGCAAGTGAATAGCTGAGCGGCAGTAAAAGTACGAGTAGCACTAAAAGTACTTTTATTTTCAACCACATATGTAATGTTGACATTGCAGGTTTTTCAAAATCTTGAAAGTGTCACATTTCTGGACTTTGACATTTATCGGGACGGTAATGCATATGCCTGCCTAGGACGGAAAAGCATTTTCCGTCCGGGACGGCAAATGCTTTTCCGTCCCCATTTCCCTGCTCGTTCCAAATTGATAATTTTCATACAGCTCTCACATATAATAATAAAACCACATGTATTACATGGAACTAATTAAATCTATTCACTTATTTACATTAATTGTTAAATTAGCATTGTTGTTTATAATGGAAATCTTGAGACCATCCTGTTGGAATTGTGTTTCGTTTGGAACTATTATCTCTTGCGCTTGCGGATGAGTTTCCGCATGTGATGTACTTGTGGATGCACTGGACAACTGAATACCTTTGGAAGTAGAGGATAGCATCAGAGCAGTCTTACTTTTGTTCTCCAAAGATGCCTCTATGTAGCCTTCAGCAACCGTGCTCGATTTCCACCCTCCCAGTCTTTTGAGTTGCAATAGATCGGCCCCGTTGTCAACCAATAAGGTTGCGGAAGTACGACGAAAAGCATGCCCTGTAAAAGTTTCAATTTTTGGAAGCTTCAAAAAAGCAGCTATTTTATGTGGAAATTTTGAGATTGAATGATAGCCAATTGCTTGGTTATGTAATTTCCCATTTCGCCATTGAACAAATAACCTGTCATTTTTCAAATTTTTCCGCAAAGTGAGGTATTTGTGGAAAATAGCAACCCAATCTGGATCGCTTATGATAAACGATCGACTTGTGTAAGTTTTTGTGTGTGGAATTTCTATAGCGATCTTTCCTTCCAAAACGTTGACGTGCTCCATTTTCATCTTGACTAGTTCATCGCTCCTACATGCACCCGACACACCAACAATTAGCGCTACCTGAAACCAGATAAAAATAAAATGGGTAACCTAGCTATAGCATACAGAAAATCATTTTGATTTTCGCATTTTTATCTTCTTTGTATATTTTTTGAAAACCTACCTTGATGCTAATGAATTCTTCAGCTGCCTTCGTGAGGAACTCGTTAATGTTTTCTCTGGAAAAAACGCTCGACTTTTTCGGCTGAAAGCCCAGATTTTGCCGCTTCAAAAAAGCTATAAGTTTTGCGTAATTGGAGATATCAACTTTCTCTTTCAATTTAATCATGGTTTTCAACATACTGTAAGTCGACCATAAAGTCGAAGGCTTCTTTTCCTTAGATAATTCGCCAAAATACGCCAACAAAACGGTCTCCGAGGCAGTATTTCTCGTTCCTTTCTGGCTACACCATGCTTCGAATATTTGAAAAGCCTTTTCGTACCGAAATTTGCTTTTTGCTGGAAGCAAACTCTCTCCAATCCTGTCTGCTGCTTCTTTTAATTCAGGTGGGGTACAATCCATCGCTTCATCTTCACTTTCCGAAATCATTTCTTTGGGGAGAACGGGGAGAAATCTAGTGAAAATCTATTATTTCCGCAAAAATACTGAGCGAAAACTACCGTCGTTAAGGCGTTGTTGATCTTATCTATGGTTGTTGATTTTGCGGTTTCCTGTGGTTTCGTCTTTTGTTTTGGCCTTCACAGGGCCTTTGAGATCGTCAAAATTGATGACATTGACAAAAAAAGTGAAATATTTTTTTCTAAGGCCAGTTTTACACTATATGAAAATTTCGTATAACAGAATCTTTAGTTTTTGCATCAGAAAATTAAGGGTTGAAAATAAAAAAGTATACAAACCTCGACGGAAAACTTCATTTCTGTCTCGAGGTTGAGTTTATCTCGACGCTTCGCGTCTCGATAAACTATAATAACCTCTCGACCAGCAATGAAGTATTTTCCGTCTCGGATTGTAATATACTATTGCTGCCGCTGGGGTTGCCAAGCAGCATAGAAATTAAATTTCTACCACCTCAATTGGTGTTAACCCGCTAGATTTGCCTAGCAGCATAGAAATCAAATTTCTGGCATCTTGACAGAGGTAAAAAAAGTCAAGTTTTTCTGACGTTTGGAAAAAATAGTATATTGTTTTATTAGGAGTAAAAGTGATACTTTTTGTGGCGAGACTAAATGTTTGACAATTTTAGACGAGCCACAAAAAGTTCTTTTCTCCGAATAAAACATGCGATTTTTTCCGCAAACTGTGTTCAAAGCGATGAAATCTAGGAAATTTATGTGACGTCACTTTTTTGTTCGACCGTGAGCGTACAAAAAAGTACTTTTTTGTACGCTCACGGAACGCGCAGACAAAAAAGTAACCAAAAAAATTACGTCTGTCGTCTGTGAAGTCAAACTTCAACATTAAGAATTGAGGTTAAAAAAGTTGTCATTTTTTGAGGATTGCGGAAAAATTAAATTTCTACCACCTCGACAGGTGTTAACCCGCTGGTAGGCAAACCAGCATAGAAATTAGATTTCAAACATCTTGACAGGTGCTGACAAAGTGACGTTTTTTTGACGTTTGGAGAAAAATTAATATTATGGAGCAAATTTCTGCCAACTTTACCCTCCCCTGGTAATGGCCACCACCGCTGTCTGAGAAGGGAAACTTGGAGTGTTACTGGAGTTTCATTGAACGCTTTCAAATGCAACGGACATTATTTCTACTTTAATTTTTCCTCATTCCATAATAGCACATTGTTTTACTCAAAAGACAAAAACTTTGTATGAAAAAAAAATAAAATATTATTTTGTGGCTTACCCAAAAACCTTTCAAGGAACCTCAAAAGCGATTTTGAATAACAACGTAATTATAAATTCAAAAAAAAAAAAATTGTTATACGGAAAAAAAAACAACGAGAATATTTTGTCGCCCTAATCCAGAAAAAATATATATGTATACCAACCCCACAAGAAACAGACAAAGAAAACAACTCACCAAAATAAAGCGGGTTTTAAACAAAACGGCCTCTTATTTTTAACGTCTGCTTACTGCCGGTCCATAAATTTTTGATGGTTTTACGTGGATCCTCAAATTAGCTCCTTAAATTTGTAACGTTGTATGTTTTGGACGAGTGGAAGTCGACCTGCTGGTTATGATTTTTGCGGGTGGTTTTCTGGATGCTTGATGAAAGGGTCTTGTATTAGAAGTACATAATTATCAAACTTACTTTGTAGTACTTTCCAGTGAACATCTTTGTAATCTCGTGAATCAATTAGAGTTTTGATTATCAACAGGGATAAGGTTATTTCAAACGTTTATTGATTCAATGACAATGTGTTACCAGGGGTGTAATAAAGTGTTAGTTTTTTAGCTGCTGAAATAATTGATCCATTTTCAACACCATTACAGTATATCTCGTTTCAAAATCTGCATCATTCACCCATTAATTATAGCATTCTCCCAAATATCTGCCATCCGTCCTTTTTTGGCTACTAATATAGTTTATTTCCGAAAAATAAAAGCCTATGCGCTCCCCTTTTTTTATCCAAATGAAATTATTTCCGACAAAATACTCATCACCAGACAAATAGCTTATATTTCAACTCTAATTAAACTGGGGTCCAAATGAAATATTTGAGATACTGGCTCGGCAAACAGAATGGCTTTTCATTTTACTTTATTAACCACTCCTGTTTAAAATTGTAACGAATTCAAAGAGGCAATAATATCTTTTCAGGCAACACTTCATTAATCTTGGTGGAACGATTATGAGAGGGGGGATTCGTGGCACTGTTCACATGAATATTAAAACTAAACCCTTCGAGTTTTGATGGAGAATCTAGTAGTAAACTGTTTACTGCATTGATAGGGCTTATTCTCAACAGAAATGTTGAGGCATACAAGGAATAGTTGGAATTAGTGCAAATGTACTAGTTTAGACACTAATGGCTGGCTTGCCTTTTTTTTGTGTCCATGTGTTTGACTTATAGTACCTATAAAGGTTTGCTAAAAATGCTTTCTCAGAAAACGGAAGCTAAATTTATCTTATTGGTGCGCCTAACAATAATTTCATTCTTTTTATGCTAGGTCGCTCAGTCATGCTGGCTTTCTGCTTCTACTGCATCAAGGTCAAATAAACTGAAGCGCTTGGTTTAGCTTTTGCATCTGGTAATTTTCAATCTGAGATATTTTCACCTATTTTATGAAAAAACTGAAGAAAAAAAAAACTAAACCAGATTATGCTGCAAAGAATAAAAAACCGAGGCAAAAAAACCAGGGAAAAATTTTACTTTTACTACTCGAATATAAAATTTAATTGCAATGCTCTTTATAGAGAAACCCTAGAATAGAAATAGAAAGTATTTCTTGAACCCACTCGAGCTATTCAATTTTGTCAATATATCGAGAATAATCCGGAACGAATAGAGCAACATGAAACGTAAGTACGCGGATATGCGTGTGCAAAGCCCGAGGCTTTTCGATTTGTATCCATGTATAGGGTAAAGAAATTCGTGTCCAGTGATATTTAAATGTCCATCGTGCTGGCCCTGCTACACATCCGGCTCGGGCAAATAAAAGAGGGTCGAAATCTGATGTATTCCTGAAGGCGAACTGTCTGCGTTTTTGGGTTTAACAAGGGTGAATCCATTACAAAAATATGCGGATTCTTTTGGGTCCGAGATATTTTGCACTGTCGGACTAAAGTATTATAAAATGTGTCCTAAGGAGCCGACGCACAGTGTAGCGAAACGGGAAAAAAGTGGACATCAACGTTTCTAACTTACTGATTCTAGTAATACTAGTGTTATAATTGTTATTATTGATAAAATTTAGCAAACATATGTTTCTTCTGAAGTATATTTGTAATTAGCAGTATACAGGGTGTAAAAATTTAAAAAATACCTAGTTCTAAGCGCACGCCACACCAATAAGAAATAATATATTTTTAACCTATTCCAATAAATATCCAGAAATATTTCTTTCCTAATCTGAATCAACTTCCTCTTCCATTTCTTGTTCCATATCTAACAGTTCCTGCGCCTCTAAATATAATACAAACTTTTTTTTACAACTATATTTTGGTCTAATTGATGAAATTAAAGGATCTGAAGAAATCAATAGATTATGCAGAATATCCTCAATATTCTGTCTTCTTCCAATTTTTCTGGAAAAACTCTGGCTAAATTCTTTGTTCTAGCCTCGGAAGCTTCTCCAGATAATTTACCAATTGGAATTTAATTAAAATTTTTGCAAATTTCTGCTCCATGAATCAGAAGAATATGAACACTCGTGGGCAAATATACATCGGGGAAACCTAATGCGCTTATTGCCTAACCCCTACCCCTCTTGCCTTGAGGACTAGCCGCTCCTAATAATTTTTCTAAAATAAGAACCTACCCCGTGTGATAGCTCCTTTGAAAGGTTTTTTTTATTCGTCTTTAGAGACGCGCAGAAGCAGATAGAATTACGATAAACACATTATTTGGTTCCGCCGATATGTGTATCCGAGACTTTCATGACAATTTTTTTTTGTCTATGAGATAGTCAAAGTTATTAGTTTTCACAATGTGCTTACTTTTAAACACAGATATCTCGAAAACTAATCGTTCGATTTAAGATTTTTCTATAGGACTGTAAAGGGACAACAACGAGCTATCCAACGATGTGCAACACAAGGTAGGTTCGTATTTAAAAAAAAAAAGGTTGGGGTAGCTACCGCCTGAGGGGTGAGGCGGGATGACTCCCTCCAATTTCCCGATACGTATTTGAGATCTTCCTGATATTATTTTTTGTCTAAGAGATATTTCCGATTGCAACTTTTCAAATTGTCACCCTGTATATATTGAATTCAGTAAATAAGAATTTTCATAGATAGTTTAAAAGGCCCCAAAAAGATTTAAATATCATTTATGTGAAAAAAGATATCCACTCCTAATGCACTGCATGATGTAAAATAAAAGCACTTTTTCCGAAAAATAGCAAATATTAGCAAACAAAAAATATGTGCCTTTCTTCTATAAAGGTAGCTCTATCAAACAAGATATTTATCAGCCTGGACATATTTGGACATTTTTTTATAAGTCAACGTGAACTTTAACTTTTTGGAAGAAATACTGAAGAAAAAAAAAAAAACATTTGACATATATTTACTGCACATTTACAAAAAAAATAAACAGGAATATATTGTCAATGACTTAATAATACTGTATACAAAAAACAAGTTTAAAATAGCTCGTACTTAATAAGCATAAAATTTTTGAAAATAGAAAAGGTTTTAGCCTAAGATTTTGTGAATCACAGAAGAGCAAGTTTGAATTAAATATATTCGCAAACCAGCAGTTGTAAATAAAAACTAATTAGTACTGGCATAGCTTACGGTCTTCTTAACAACCTGTGACTATAGAAAAAAAATTATTTTTTCAACTTTGACTTTTTCGTCAGATGGTCACCATTTTTCCCATTTCAAAACACTGTGCAACGGTCCAAATATGATTTAAAATACTAGATGAAGGCCTAGATTTAAGCCTAAACATAGGTACAATCTAACATCTGTTGGTTGGATGGAACATATTTTAAATTAATTTGAAAACAAGGCGCGATCATTCATTAATAATTATCAAAAATTCTATTAAATTCATGGCGATTTTCATTAACAAACTCCATAGCGGCCTGTTTACATACCGGGGTTTCGCTACCCTATTATATTTATCAATGAAACTACTCCCCAAAGTCCCACATATTATCGTAAAGAGGTGCAGTTCAAAAACGATCTAATTTATATGGTAAGTATTAAGCCCCTATCATGGCATTAATTTTGACAATACTGTGTCCCTATTCGCTAGTTTTATTGAGTAACTCATTTATAATATTTGATTAAAGTGTAATAAGAATAAATAGGTAATTATAAAGTTAATATGAAATGGCGAAGTTGAGAAGGAATCTGTCATTATAAAGATGGCATTCTAACAAATAAATTGAAAAGGAAAGAAATACAAACCTGAATAATAAATATTGATGACCGGTAATGTCATGTAAAATATTTATTTTTAACACGCTTATATTAGCTTCACTTTTATGTATGTATGTATGTATGTATGTATGTATGTTTGTATGTATGTATGTTTGTAAGTAACATTGAAAATGTTTATCGCACGGGCACATAGGGATGCGTGCGAACTTTTGGCCCTGGGAAGTGTATGAACAAGAACCTGGAACAAGCCAAGTGAGCTGGATAAAGCCTGGAAAAGTCTGGAAAATGTCTGGAAATCTCTGGAAAGAGCCTGGAAATTTCTGGAAAGGGTCGGAAAAATTCTGCCAAAGGTCCCAAAAGACCTGGGGATCTTTTTCCAGAATCCGGATCAGCCTGTACAAGTCTGGATAAGGTCTGGATAAGTCTGTATATTGTCTGTAAAAGTCTGGAAATCTCTGGAAACGTCTGGAAAAGACTTGGAAATTTCTGGAAAGGGTCGGAAAAGACTTGGAAATTTCTGGAAAGGGTCGGAAAAATTCTGGAAAAGGTCCCAATAGACCTGGGAATCATTTTCTAGTATCCGGATCAGTCTGAAAAAGTCTGGATAAATCTGGATGAAGTCTGGAAAACTCTGGAAAGCTCTGGATAAGTCTGGATAATGTCTGGAAAAGTCTGGAAACGTCTGGAAAAGTCTGGAAACGTCTGGAAAAGTCTGGAAACGTCTGGAAAAGGCCTGGAAACTTCTTGAAAGGGTCGGAAAAATTCTGGAAAAGGTCCCAAAAGACCTGAGGATCATTTTCTAGAATTCGGAGCAGTCTGTACAAGTCTGGATAAGGGCTGGATAAATCTGAATGAAGTTTGTAAAACTCTGGATAAGTCTGGCAATTCCACTCATGTATAAATAATCCCATTTGAAATGTCAAAAATCGTAGTTTGCTAGCGGATAAATAGGAAGGAAGAGAAAATATAACTGGATAAAAAAATCGGATAAATTTTCTGTTGATGAAATCGTTACCGTAGTAACAATTGCATATAAAATTGGTTTTTGAATCATCTGTCAAATAATTGTCACAAAAATTCACAAGTTCTATCATTTTAGCTTATTAAAAGTGTATTTTTAAATAAAACTAGGTCATGAGCGCGCTTCGCGCGCTTTTTTTTAAATCAAGTCCATCAAAATAATTATAAAATGGAAAATATTTATTAGGTGTTGTACAAAAAACAGGATAATTTTTGATTTAAATGTACATTATACATTAAATGTAACAGTGAGATAAGTTGTATAGATGTTATTCTAGTGAAGAAATTTCAAATGCGCTGGATGGAGTTGGTGACTAATTATTTTTGTATGGTATATCATAATGAATTTAAATCGATCACATTTCTTGAATGTACGGTGTGCGTATGTCTACTTATCTCATTTTGTTTTATGGAACTCGTAGGTGTAGGTATACATTTTTCGAAGTGGTTTATTTAAAACAGAATAATCATAACCATAATCAAGGTGTTATTATAAACCGAGTTAGTAACTATTTATGTGCTGTGGTATAATACGAGATATCGAGTCTTAATTTTTTTTTTACACTTTCATGAAGTTCCTTTTTTTTTTATTAGGCCAGTTATTGAAGTCTACTCGATCAACATTTTGCTGCAAACAATCGAAAAAAATTTTTTTTTAAAAGATTTTAAATTCAATTGCTCAATTATTCAACTTACATTTTTTGTTTGACCTACGTGGTAGACATAAATTTTAAATGTGATCAAAGTAGTTGGCGAATTATTACTTTTGCGGTATATCGTAATGACTTTAAATCGATCTTATTTTTTGAATATACGGTGTGCATATGTCCAGTGCAACTTATTCTATTTTATGGAACTCGTAAGAATCCAAAGTTTAAAGAGTGCTAAGTCTTCATGTCGTTCTTCGTTATTTTCAATTATTTATGTTTATCGTGTTCAGGTTTTTGTCTTGTGATCTTCAAATATCTTGTAAATAAGTTGTAAAGATCTTCTGAAATCACCTATGACTGCGAAATTTCAAAATTAAATTATCAAAAAAACAGTTCTTTAAAAACATGGTTTTTGACAACACTATTGCCTCTTTGTTTCCCTGAATAAACTTTCAATGAGTCCCACGAACGAACTCTGAAAAGCGCCACATAAAGTTGTCCGTGACTAATACATCCTTTCTGGAGATCAATTACTATCCTATCAAATGTTTGTCCTTGAGATTTGTTAATCGTCATTCATTGCAAAGGCTAATTTTATTTTAAAATTGTCTTTGTTTGAACGTAAAGGGGTAGACGTTTTCGCAGTAGAGTGTTATTCGATTTATGAACACTATTTCTCCCTGTTTATCTACAGTCAATATCTCACAGCGTAACAGATTATCCCCAAGTTCCAGAACTAAAGGCCTTGTACCATTGCAAAGGCCTGCACTGATGCTTAGATTTCTAATAAGCATACAATAGAATTCGTTTTCAATCGTAATTCATGGAGCGGGAATTCGGCGGATTAAGCGAATTTAAATATTTTGGAAGAATAGCATTATTTAGATCACTATTATCACAGTTCTTGACACTATCTATACTGGTGTAGAGTTTTTCGGTCTTGACGTCCAACAGTTCGACAACTTATTCGTTTATTTCTTCGACATCAACATTTCTTGCAGAAAGTATTGCAGATTTGGTCAAGTCCCTGAATCTTCCTTCTTTTAGTATTGTTCGTCGACTTTTCGAATGAGGAGCGAGGGGGTGAAGCGAAAACCAGGGGTGACGTTAGGTGACCATTGGCGTTCAAATGTAGGGTGCCACCAGCTCACATTCCTTTCGAGTATTAGATTAAAATCGACGGACTTTACTTCTCATAGATGTTTTCAACAATATCCGAATTATCAATACATTTCTCCGACAATTTTAGATTGTCGTTAGAATCATTTAGTGTTCGTTATCGCATAAAAATGGCTCAATTTCAGCAATAAGTGCTTAATATTGGCCTTTAAGGCGGCAACCGTTCGAGATTTGTCAACATAGACTTTGGATTTTAGAATGCCTAGAGAAAAAAATCCAGTGACGTTAGGTCGGCCAATTGTGGATTCTGAAGGACGATCGTTGACATCATAAATTGCACGGAGTGCACGAAACGTTTTCCGAATAGAACATTGGTTTTGATAATGATAATAATTTTTAACAATTCCGACGCGTTGCTCAATCGTGTAGCGCTCCATAATAAAATGCAGAGACTAATTGAATACGGCTGCCAAAGATAGCACCTGTGTGACTATCGAGTTTTTCATGGGCTATTGTCAAACATCGAGCGTTACTATTGGAAAACCCTATACATACCTAGATTCTTCTATTGGACCTCGAAAAAATATTAAACCACTTCCTTGCTTTGAAAAACAACCATCTACAGAGCAATATCTAATAGCACAGCTAATAGGCATATTGTCAGAGAATTGTCACATAAGTAAAAAATTCAGAGTCCTTCACAAAGATACAACCGAGGAGAACATTGAAAATGCCGAAGCAAACTTCAACGCTAATGCTTGTGATTATTGTGAGCTTTGAGATCCGCTAAAATTCAACCCTTTCCAGATTTTCCAGAATTTTTCCGACCCAATCCAGAAATTTACATGCGTTTTCCAGACGTTTCCAGAAATTTCCAGACTTTATCCAGATTTTTCCAGACTTAGCTAGACTTTATGCAGACTTGTCAAAATTTCTCCAGACCTTATCAAGCCTTTTCCAGAGGTTTACAGACATTTCCAGACTTTCCCAGACTTTATCCAGACTTTTCTAGACTTGGCTGGATTTTTCCAGACTTTATCCAGACTTGTCTAGATTTCTCCAGACCTAATAGAGCCTTTTCCAGACGTTTCCAGAAATTTTCTGGCTTTTCCAGACTGTATCCAAACTTATCCAGACTTTTCCAGATTTAGCTAGACTTTATCCAGACTTGTCTAGATTTCTCCAGACCTTATCCAGCCCTTTTCTGACCTCTCCGGACTTCTCCCAAACACTTTCCCGACTTCAAATACACTTTTCCAGACTTTATCCAGACTTGTCTGAATTTCGCCAGACCTTATCAAGCCTTTTCCAGACGTTATCAGAAATTTCCAGGCTTTTCCATACTTTATCCAGACTTTTCTAGACTTCGCTAGATTTTTCCAGACTTTATCCAGACTTGTCTAGATTTCTCCAGACCTAATAGAGCCTTTTCCAGACGTTTCCAGACATTTTCTGGCTCTTTTCCAGACTTTATCCAAACTTGTCTGAATGTCTCTAGACCTTATTAAGCCTTTCCCAGACGTTTCCAGAAATTTCCAGGCTTTTCCAGACTTTATCCAGATTTTTCTAAGCTTAGCTAGATTTTTCCAGACTTTATCCAGACTTGTCTCGATTTCTCCAGACCTAATAGAGCCTTTTCCAGACGTTTCCAGAAATTTTCTGGCTCTTTTCCAGACTTTATCCAAACTTATCCAGACTTTTCCAGACTTAGCTAGACTTTATCCAGACTTTATCCAGACTTTATCCAGACTTATCTAGATTTCTCCAGACCTTATCCAGCCCTTTGACCTCTCCGGACTTCTCCCAAACACTTTCCCGACTTCAAATACACTTTTCCAGACCTTATCCAGACTTGTCTGAATTTCTCCAGACCTTATCCAGCCTTTTTCCGACGTTTCCAGAAATGTCCAGGCTTTTCCAGACTTTATCCAGACTTTTCCAGACTTAGGTAGATTTTTCCAGACTTTATCCAGACTTGTCCAAATTTCTCCAGACCTAATAGAGCCTTTTCCAGACGTTTCCAGAAATTTTCTGGCTTTTCCAGACTTTATCCAAACTTATCCAAACTTATCCAAACTTATCCAAACTTATCCAAACTTTTCCAGACTTAGCTAGACTTTATCCAGCCTTATCCAGACTTTATCCAGACTTGTCTAAATTTCTCCAGACCTTATCCAGCCCTTTGCTGACCTCTCCGGACTTCTTCCAAACACCCGACTTCAATTTTGTATAAGTAATTGCCCATTTATGAGTCGGCATTTAATGTATGCAAAAACGGTAACATCCTTGAACCAACATAAACATATCGATTTTATATTCGGATTGCCTCATTTGCATAATTAAAGCGGTGACAGCCTTGAACTAACATCTCGATTTTATATTCAGATTAATAATATTTTCAACACGCAGCGATTTGGGACAATTAAAGATGAATTAATAGCGAAATAGAAAATTCAATTCCTGAGAACACAGAGTCTTCTTCTCTTTCTGTAGAGTCAAATGGTAAGGGGAAAATATTTATTCTAATTGTACCTTCAATAACTGTTCATTTTAAAAAGTATTTCCATATTTTATTTTGATTATGCATTCGTGGAATTGCCGTACTAAATACCATTCGAGCTCAGATTTTGAGCAGGATATTTTTTTGCTTGCTCTCTTATACTTACTTTCATGCAATTTATCTCGATCTGTTCCACAAAATCACTCGAGCTGCGCTCTCGTGATTTTGTCGGAACAGCTCTCGTTAAATTTCCTAAAAGTAAGTATTCGAGACCAAACCAAAAAATATCCGGCTAAATCTGAGCTCTTATGGTATTACCTACGAATATTGTCTGGAAATCTCTTGAAACATCTGGAAAAGGCCTGGAAACTTCTTGAAAGGGTCGGAAAAATTCTGGAAAAGGTCCCAAAAAACCTAGGGATCATTTTCCAGAATCCGGATCAGTCTGTACAAGTCTGGATAAATCTGGATGAAATCTGGAAGACTCTGGAAAGCTCTGAATAAGTCTGGATATTGTCTGCAAAAGTCTGGAAATCTCTGGGGCGAATTCAGGAATGACACACTCAGTGTGAGTGTGATACCGGTGCGGTGCGACGCACTAGCCGTTGATAAAGATAAATGGCACAAAATATAAACAAAACACAAATAAGAATTAAAGTTTTTTCTTCAAAATGAAAAAATGAACAACAAAATAATACATCGAACTAAAAAGTGAAAAATAAATATAGTTTAAAAAAACTAAAAAACACGCTTTTATAGTAAATTGAACTAAAAAGTGAAAAATAATTTTTAATATAAACAGAAAATATTAATGAACAAAAAATATTAGAATAATTGTGAAAAAAGCGTGGGGTGCTCAATGTACGAGAAATGTGGAACAAAGCACCCCACGCTTTTTTCATAATAATTCTAATATTTTTTGTTCATTGATATTTTCTGTTTATATTAAAAATTATTTTTCACTTTTTAGTTGAATTTACTATAAAAGCGTGTTTTTTAGTTTTTTTAAACTATATTTATTATAGTTGTACCGTAAAAATGTAATAAATAATTTTTCCAAAGAGGCCTTATACAAATCCATGACGATATCGCCGTGTTAAACTCCGGTTTTAATATCTTCCTTAGTCCATAAGTTACCATAATTTGACATTAAATGGTCCTACATAAAATAGGTTTAGCAGCAACTATGCAGGGAAATGACTACTTTAATATAACTGTGCCGTATTTTCCGACATAAAGATGTTGGCCCCGCAAAACTTTAACTATAATAGTTCCGAAACATGCCACCGACACAGTCTTAAATAAGACTAATTATTTCATTTAATCGCAAAATGACCTGGCAAGCGAAGTTTTAGAAGAAGTGGTTTGCGGTTGACACCGGTTTAGCATGAGTTTGAATCGTTTTAAAGTTTTAAAGTTAGAAGTAACGCTTTCTAGTTTCGGATGTTGGTAAAGGAAACTGGTAACCATTATATTGATTTATAATTTATTTCTGCAAGTGACTTGAGGGTTGATTAATTAATGCAACGGTGCTTCAGAGGGTATCAAGGAAGTTACTTTGGACAACAAAATGAGAAACATACCTATTTGAATTTAGTGCTGTTAGCTACGCGTAGTTGGCATTCATGGTGTGGTACCTAATCGTTGCTGATTCAAGCGACGATTTAGAGAGACTACTCTACACCTCCATTCAAACCAAAAAAGTAAACAATCAAATATACAATATTTAACACAGACAGAACTATCTGTCTGCTAACATCTAAAGAGCCGACCATAATCGAATAAGAGATTGATGAGAAATTTGTCAAGCGATCAATAACTTTAAATACCTATTGAATCTCAGGATGCCGAGACTTGGATAGAGGAACAAATATCTGGACACAGACAATGAAACTGAAATAAAAACATACATAAGACCAATCACAGCACACGCAGCTGAAGCGAGACCAGAAATTGAAGCAAGGAACTTCCACAAACGGTAAAAGTGGTAAAAGATTTGGCTATTCAACCTAGTCACCCTATACTCTCAGGTAATCGCACCTCGCTACCTGGGAAAATATAATGGAAATTTAAATTTAATATAAAATTTCTTCGGAATTGTGTTATTACCAGAGAAAGACATGCAATAATTTAATTTATTCGACACAACTTAAGTCTCAAGTAATATAAAAAGATCAGAAGTCTTAGATGAATGTGCTGTGAAAAATTGGGACTTGCATCGAACAGAACCCCAAGGTTCTTGAAAACACCAACCTTCTCAACTACTTCAACCTTCAGAATATCGCCATCGCCATGAAGTCGACTGAATCGGATGTACTTAAATTGGCCTAAATTTACTGGCAAACTGAAAACATAATCCATGAAGAGCAGACTGAAATTTATCGGATCAGCAGCTTAAATCATTGGTGAATTCCGTTTACAAATGAGTACATGGAACGTGTTGTATAACTAAGGTTGACAACATTGCCTTTTTAGTTTTACTTTTATTTAATTTCAACTTGGCGATATTGCCTTTCCGGTTTAGTTCAGTTTGTCATTTGGTTATGGTTGCTATAGATGTAGTTGTCAGTAGCAACGGGATGTTAGTAACAAAATAAGAGAGATTGGCGCTAGTGGCCATATTTTGTGAACTCAAAATAATTAATAAAAAAATATTACAATAGTTAAAGTATCTTTGGCTAAAGGGGGTGTGCGCCAAAAAAACAACTTCATCTCAAAAAACAGAAAAAAAATCTAAGAATAACAGTGAAATCCGCACCCCTCTATGACAAATAATACCGCAGATATGGCTCTATGAAGGTACCGCATCTCACCCTATGACGTCACGAAAGCTCAAGCGACGCACGAGAAAGTGGATTTAATTAAATTTACATAATGTTTTTCCTGTGTTACCTGCAATAATCTAAACCAAAACCACTCACGCGTGCCGGGAACAATCAAATTAACAATGCAGAGCGCCGCTGGACGAAGTTTTCGTGACGTCACGAGAGCGTCGTCCACACTTTAAAGCGGTATATCTCAGCGATGGTTTATCGTAGAATAACGAGCTTTGAACAGTTATTCTTAGATTTTTTTGTACTAAAACTTTAATTTTTGGCGCACACCCCCTTTAAATATAAACCAAAACAGAACGAATCAACAACCTGGGTGGTCTGTCGTAGGTGCCAAACTACTACAGAAGTCGGTCTTGCATAGCATTGAGTTTCAGCTTTATAGGTAAGCTCTTGCGGAAGACATTGTCGAATAGCTTGAAGGAGTCGTCTAGACACTGTAGACCACAGCTTTTTCCTGCAAATTGGTCATGATGTATTTTCGATTCACAAGCAGGTTGTTTCTAGAAGAACGTTTGGCGTAGAACCATTTTGCTAAAGATCGACCTACGAAACGCAGCTCAAGCTACCTAGCTTAATCCTTCACCCGAGTAGCCTGGTATCAGATCCGTGGCGAGCACTTCTACCTGTTATGCCAAATGTTCCTCACCGTATTTCCTTGTGTTCGGGGGCTCGCTAGGTGACTCCCTCCCACCCTTCCTTTTACAAGGGGCGGTTCGGGCTTACCCCCTACCTACTAACTTTGTGGCTTGTTCCTAGTCGCTCTTTGCTCAAAGACTTGGGATAAGAGGTGTGTACCCGAAAGTAGGGATTTCGTTCGAACCGGATGAGTTGCGGTTCGAGCATGAACTTTTTCATGAGGAGGGTTTGCGACCTTTACCCAGCTGGTATTCTTCGGGAGTTCCCTCCTCTACTATTAATAAGAATTTTCTATGTTATAATATTATTACCACAGTCAGATATAACTAGAAACATTGCCAACTTTCAACGTTCGTTCTCCTTATCGTCTTGCAAATGTACATCGGGCAGATTGAAATCACCTGAGACTTTATTCTCGAAACAGGAGAGCAGCGTTCTCATGAGAACGAAGGTACTGACTTCGTCGGCCGTATTTATATTTCCATAACACTGACAATGACAATGTTTCGAGAATAAAGTCCCTGAAATAGAAACATGAATATTAAAAATCTCAGAAATTACCACTCAAGAGACTCGATTGTTAAAAATTTTCTGTGGCAAATCATCTCTTCCTCTCCTTTTTCTGCGATCTTATTTGTCTGTGGAAAATATATATTTTGAGCATTTCAATAAAGCATAGTAATTATTATAGAAATTGATTAGGATTCATGTAATCTAAGCAAGCTTTAACCTATTTAATGTAAGATAAAAATTTCAATGAAAACTATAAAAACTCGAATGGTTGATAAAAATATTGGGAACTACGGCATTATAACAAATTTTACGATTTTACATGGGGCAATCCGTATTCCGTTCTAACAGACATTTTGTTTCAATTCGTTGTTGCAGATTATTTGCGATTTTCGATTTTCTCTATAATTATTTATGTGAAAATTAGTGAATAAACAATTATGGTGCATGCCTGTGTAGTTTGTAAAAATGTGCATTGAAATTTGTCATATCGGTTAGACCTACGGCCGAGAAGCAAATAAGTCACCTCATCGGGTACAAAAGGTTCGAGTTTCTTGGATGAAAGTACTTTATGTGCATATCTCAAAATCGGCCGTCTGCCGGGGTCCAGCGGTCAACTTCACAAATGACAGCTCGTCAAAAAGACGAAAATCTGGGTTTTCTCACCCCATTGGTACATGCCTAAAAATTTCAGAATGTGTAAGGTAAAAGCTCCTAGATACCTAATTCGGCCGGCAAACGTCGATATTTGGACGCTTATGTAAAGCAGACGCCCGCCGCGACGCCGAAAATCTGACGTAAGTTACCTTATGAGGTACCTACATATGCAAATTTGGGCTTAAATGAAAGGTATTTGTGTGTAGAGTAAACAAATGTTTTTTAAAACTCGGCAGACGGTCAACAACAAGTTGCAGACGCTCTAGAAAATTTAGATTTTATTGTTAATACAGCATAAAATAAGAAATATTTAATATTAAATATTTATTTAAATATTAACTACAAATTTATTAACAAAAATAAATAATTCTGGCCAAATTATAGACATGTGCGTTACCTAAAAACTGCAAAATAAAACATATTCATAAAAAAAAATAGAACAGTTGCGAAACATTTTATAAGGGTAGAAGCTGGTAGATATCTACTCCTTTAAACTTAAAAAGCTACATAACATGTAAAGGAGTAAATAGGAGCTTTAGAGAGTCGAAAACAGTCAAAAAATATAAACTCAAATATAGATAGATACAAACGAAAAATACGTAAAATAATACAGGTACAAAAGACGAAAAAGTGAATAGGAACTCTTAGCATTCAAAAATAATAAAAATGCCACATATAGAAAATCCAAAATTTCAGAAATCTAACCAGAAAGTAGTGAAATATGACTTAGAGTCAAAAAACAGTTCGACTGCATCATACTTAAAACAAAATAATATTACCTAATAAAAATATGGCACTAGCTGAGAAGCTTGTAGTGCATACGTTGAGGACACTTTCAGCAAAATATAGGAAAAAATGACAAAATAATATCTGAAAAATAGTTATATTAATATTCTTTTTTAAATTTTTTGGGTATCAAATCAATTTCTATTGTTCATCATCAGAAGAATCATGCATTATCCCTTCAATTTCATCGTCCATATCGTCGGTATAAAAATAAGATATTGAGCGTGATAAACGAGCAAATTTATATGAAAGTAGTATGGTATTCTTAATGCAGGGTTCTGAACAACAACGTTCATCAGATTTTATGAAGGCAATGCGAAACGACAATTTTTAACAGTCCTTGATCAAATTTTTATGTCAGTTTTGGCAAAATGATATGTTTGTTGAAATTGTAAGTAATAAAACTATAATAATATATGTCAATTGCAATAAAGATTGAACATATCATTTTGCCAAAACAGACATAAAAATTTGATCAAGGACTGTTAAAAATTGTCGTTTCGCATTGCCTTCATAAAATCTGATGAACGTTGTTGTTCAGAACCCTGAATTAAGAATTCCATGCTACTTTCATATAAATTTGCTCGTTTATCACGCTCAATATCTTATTTTTATACTGACGATATGGACGATGAAATTGAAGGGATAATGCATGATTCTTCTGATGATGAACAATAGAAATTGATTTGATACCCAAAAAATTTAAAAAAGAATCTTAATATAACTATTTTTCAGATATTATTTTGTCATTTTTCCCTATATTTTGCTGAAAGTGTCCTCAACGTATGCACTACAAGCTTCTCAGCTAGTGCCATATTTTTATTAGGTAATATTATTTTGTTTTAAGTATGATGCAGTCGAACTGTTTTTTGACTCTAAGGGCGGGTATTATAAAACTATTTTGAGAGTTAACTTGAAGTTAACTTCTAAAATTACATGTAATTCAAAGAGTTAACTTCAAGTTAACTGTCAAAGCAGTTTTATAATACCCGACCTAAGTCATATTTCACTACTTTCTGGTTAGATTTCTGAAATTTTGGATTTTCTATATGTGGCATTTTTATTATTTTTGAATGCTAAGAGTTCCTATTCGCTTATTCGTCTTTTGTACCTGTTTTATTTTACGTATTTTTCGTTTGTATGTATCTACATTTAAGTTTATATTTTTTGACTGTTTTCGACTCTCTAAAGCTCCTATTTACTTCTTTACATGTTATGTAGCTTTTTAAGTTTAAAGGAGTAGATATCTAGAATAGGTATCTACTATCTTCTACCCTTATAAAAAGTTTCGCAACTGTTCCATTTTTAGCTTCCTAGATAGGAAGCTATGGTGATAGCCCGATTTTGACCATGTCAAAATTTCATTAGATCTTGACGTTTTAGATCATTTTAAGCCTTTTTGACAAGGTGGCACATTTCCGTCTGTGTGTGTGTGTGTGTATGTATGTGTGTGTGTGTGTGTGTGTTGGCATTTTTCTGAGAAAACGGCTCGATGGAATTTGATGAAATTTTGGAAATAGGTATAAGAAGACGTGTAGGGAAAAGTTACGCAGAGATATAGGAAAAAAAATAATTCCTCTTCAAGATATGACGTTATTGATCTTTTTTTTAAATGGGAACGCCATCTTTTTTTTCATTGATTGGTTAGAGCTCATTTTGCTTTATATAATACAAAAATAAAAAAAAAATAATTAAAAAAAAAAAAAATTAAAAAAATTTAAAAAAAAAAAAAAAATCTCAATAGGTTTCATTGGGACATTAAAACCTGAAAAAACGTCAAGATCTATTAAAATGAATTCATGGTTTGAAATGACAATAATTAATGACAATGACAATCATTAATTGACCTTTTGTTTGGACGCCATATTGCGGTGCGCGAACATAGTTGCCAAAAGAAGAAAACAAAAATTACTAGCGGGCTGTCAACATTAAAAGCAAAAGTAACTGAATGTTTGATCCTCGCTATCCTTTTTGTTTGTTTACTTTCTCTCTCTGATTCTATAAACAATAAAGCCTAGAACTAGTAACCGCGAAATTCGCTCTTTTTTAAAAGTGCTTCGACAAGTTGACGTTTGATTCACGCATAAAACGTCAAATTAACGAAGCAACGTCAAAAAAGAGCGAATTTCGCGGTTATGAGTACTAGGCTTTAGAAAGGAAACCGAAATTTGGTGAAGTGAATAGGTAGATATTTTATTACTTCTATTCTGCCCAATACAAGTTAAAATTGATGACTGTTTTTTTCAAAAACATTCGTAATAGGCGGCAAATTTAAATTTTAAATGTAAATTATTCAGTAACTTTGGTTTTTAATGTTGACAGTACGCTAGTGATTTTTTTTTCTACTTTTGGCAACTATGTTCGCGCACCGCAATATGGCGTCCAAACAAAAGGTCAATTAGGTAGTTATTTGTCTAGGAAGCGTTATGTCAAAAATTTTACATCTGGTTTTTTATGAATATTTTTTATTTTGTAGTTTTTAGGTAACGCACATGCCTATAACTTGGCCAGAATTATTTATTTTGTTAATAAATTTGTAGTTATCTATTAAATATTACTTATTTTATGCTGTATTAACAACAAAATCTAAATGTTCTAGAGCGTCTGCAACTTGTTGTTGACCGTCTGCCGAATATTTTTTATTCTACACACAAATACCTTTCATTTAAGCCCAAATTTGCATATGTACCTCATAAGGTAACTTACGTCAGATTTTCGGCGTCGCGGCGGGCGTCTGCTTTACATAGGTGTCCAAATATCGACGTCTGCCGGCCGAATTAGGTATCTAGGAGCTTTTCCCTAACACATTCTGAAATTTTTAGGCATATACCAGTGAGGTGAGAAAACCCAGATTTTCGTCTTTTTGACGAGCTGTGATTTGTGAAGTTGACCGCTGGACCCCGGCAGACGGCCGATTTTGAGATATGCACATAAAGTACTTTCATTCAAGAAACTCAAACCTTTTGTACCCGATGAGGTGACTTATTTGCTTCTCGGCCATAGGTCTAGGTGGGTATAAGTATTTTTAGGATGTATTGTTTTTATACAAACCTTCTTGTAGACGATTTACAATCTTGCTAGGCGGTTCTAAGAGATCTGTCTTTCTCTCTCGCGCTTACAATTTTTCTCAAAGCAATAATAGTTGGAACTTTTATGGGATTTATGAATGAAATATTTTACTCCTACTTGTCTTTGGAAAGTCTGCATTTTGCTGGGTGATTAAACCTGCAAAAAAACTTGTCATACAAAAAAAAAAAGAAAAAAAAACAGACGGTGTTTTAAGAAAGTAGCTTCACCAAAATGTGCACAAAAACATTAGAGAATCTCATCCGTCAATCAATAGGCGAAGGAAGGTATAGGGTCCTGCCCTAATAGGGCATATTATTAGGGATAATAGTGCAGCCCTATTATCCCTAATAATATATTTACTTGAAATGATTGGAAAATATTTCAGTGTCAAAAAGTCACTAGTTTAAAATAAAATCTACACAGAAACACAAAGTACCTCCACTTAATGAAAAGGCGTGAAATGACTATGATCCCGAAACAAAAAGCAGTCTGAACACAACTGACCTATTTATTTTTACCTGTATGCGCGCGCAACATGGGGCAATGCCTTTTTATTGGCTAATTAGTACAGGTGTCGGTTTAGCATAATTAACCATGACTATGCTGCGTTTAAACCTTTCGGTAGGTACGTCTCTGACCTTATTTATTATCCGTGGTCTGACAGGGATGAAAGTACGGTTGATATTCAACTTGACGTAGCTTGACGAGTGATTTTTAAGAGCGCATCAAAGCGTTGATACTCAAAATTTGTTTGATTTTTTCATTGAAAAATACGTTCCACGTCACGCGATCTTCCTCCTTCCCTTTCTATCCCGTGCAAATAAGAAGGACGGATTGCTAGTCTAATAACATGATTTGGTACAGTCCGAATTTTATAACCTGATAGTCCAAAGGAATGTAAGCTGGTGGCTCTCTACGCTAGCATGCTAAAGGTCTCCTGACCTCACACCTGTTTTCGCTGTATTTTCCTCCCCTCGCTCCTCATACGGAAAGTGTCAAATTAAAAAAGCTAAACTTCACATTTTGCCCGTCTTGCGCAATGAGTGTTGCTGTGTCTTTGTTTATCTAATGAAGTTCTCGTATTATTCGTCTTTCTGTCTGGTAAAATAGATAGGTGAATTGTGGGGCAATGAAAAACGCACACTAGGATGGAGTACGTTTCCAAAACATAAAATGGACATCTTGCTCCAAGCAACACTTCGCATTTTTGTACTTTGTTCAACATGCGTATCATACTTTATTCAGTTATGACATATTTTTTCTTCAAAATGTGTTATTTTTTATAACAGAGCTGAGAAGTTCTCAGTTTGATCTATTTAGTTAACGCCACCAAAAATTCCAAATTCATTAGGACCCTAAACAGATTATGTCACGTTTCCGTAAAAGTGCAAACAAAATTTCGGCAAACGCACGACTATAAAACGCTGCAGGACTGACAAAATAAACCTAATAAAAAATACATGATCGTGCGGCATCAAGGGCGGATCTGTTTACCCACAGAGGCGTTAGTTCCTACCCTATATCTCCTGGGAGATCCCAATGTTGTGGCCCTGCATTTTTAGTCGGGATTTATTATCTATAAAATATTTACGGCCACTGGTTCGATCACCTTTGGGGATCTAGACAGGAGCAGGGAGAAAATGGATTCTTCGTAATTACTTCAGGTATAGAACAGTGATGGAATAATTAGTTTGAGAAACAAGGGTCTATTTTAGGGGAAGGTTTATTATTATGGAAAAGTTATAAGATCTAGTAGAATTGTAAATAGCCTATTTAATTTGTTGCTATTATACCAATCCTATACGTGCAGAGGCTTCCCACTACTACATATCTAGTCTTCGCACTACAGAATTTACTTTGGAATCGATATATCCGTAGAGTTTGAGGTCTAATTTTCGTATGAACCCAAATACTGTTTTTCACTTATTATCCAAACAATTGATATAGCGCATATCCAAGAAGCGGCACGAAAATCTGTTAATATTCCACTTCTTGGAAGGAAACGCGGTCGGTAAGAGCAAGGGTATTATTTGAAAAGCAGACAGCATGCAGTCTCAAAGGGAATTAATATCGTAGAAAGATTAGAGAAATGACAAAATCCCTTCTTGTGCGGTAAGACCGAATGAAATATTTAAGAAGCGTAATATTGAAACCGAGCACTTCTAGAAGTAATAAATTTTTAGTAGATTCTGTGGAAAACGCACCGTGAACTGGGTTTGACAATAAATAGTTTATTTTTGTTCCGCAAAAGGCGGAGTAGTTAATGGATTAAATTTAATTTTAAATTGGATTTGATATGACGTGCACGGTACATCAAAATAAATAATTTCTCGTTTTGAAATCCCTGACAAAATATTTTTTTTATTAAGTACCTACCTATACTTTCAGCAAATTACATAATACCTATATTTTAAACAATTTTTTGTATCACCGAAAAAAAAAATTAAATTATATCATCCAAATAATTATTTATTTAAATTATAAAATTAAACTATTACACTGTTCCGGTTGGGTATTTTGTGACATGGCAGTTGCATTGGGTTGATAAATACACATCTTGTCATATTTAAATTAAAACAACAAACTGAATAAAATTGACTCTTAAACATGCAAACGCCATATAGATTATAAATTAAAGCTTTGCAATCAGCTGGACAAGTTTAAATTTATTTGAAAGTGCCGTCCAATTTATGACTTTGAATTAAATATGCATACGTCATAGGTTTTGGGACATCAGATACTTCTAAAATCTGAAATAAAAAAACCAGAGTCGTATTTAAAAAAATTAAGTGGATGATGGTGGCCCAAAGATGAAACGTCAGATTTAAAATTTGATGGTAGCATCTTGTAGAGGAAAAAAAATGGCAACGATGAAGTGACATTTATCAGTCAGAAAAAAATTTAAAAGATTTCAGCAGAATTCGTTTTTTTATGGATATCTTCGGAATCATTCGGAATTAACCAACCCTGTATCTCTTATGGTTACGGAGATCCCTGTAGAGTGCATCCTTATCTGGGACACCCTGTATATAGATTATGCATTAGTTTGCTTGTAATTTAGATGTAAATTAAATTTTATAAGTATGTTTGCACGAAAATGTTGGTCCAAAATCCAAAATCTCCTAATGATCTATATGTGTGTTGATAGGTTTTGCTCAGGTTTGAAAAAAGGACGCTTCTAGAACGGTTTAGAACAAATGAGTGTGAACTTTTGTGAATTGTTCTGCAAAATTTTCAGCTATTTCAAAGTCATCTGTGCTTTTTTAGCTAATTTTGGAAGCAATTCAGTTGATATTTTGTTTGACATCTTCGTAGAACTGCTTATTGTTGGGGAAAGAAGCAAGATACTTCTCATTTTCGCTCCTACAGTGTCTCATTTTATTTTAAAACTGTTTATTATGGGTCCTTTAGATCCTATATTTTACCTCTGAGGGTGATTCTAAATAGTTATCCCATAAATTTCTTTTTATATCGATTTCCCAGAAAAGGTGTGCATTTAACCGTTTCTTTGGATTTACTTTAGCTATTATTGGAGGAATACATTTTGATATAGCATAGCATCCTTAAAGACGTAAATGCATCTGTCATACCTATCCACGGAATGATGGTTAGAGTTGAAGTTCTGTTGGCTTAGAAAAAGATTTAGGGCGGGTATTATAAAACTACTTTGAGAGTTAACTTCTAGAATTACATGTAATTCAAAAAGTTAACTTCAAGTTAACTGTCAAAGCAGTTTTATAATAAAGGGGGTGTGAGCGAATTGCAACCACTCAAAAAATGGGGTACAGTTCACTGACGATTGAACGAACAGACGACTGCGATTTCGGCGGTTGTGACGTCACGGGTTAATGCATACTTTATCTTCACAAGGAATTTTCTCCGAGACTATTTTGAATATAGGACTGCGGTTTTAACGAGAGATCATACATTTTTTTTTTTTTTTATTTAAGTAGCTTAGGTCGTTTTGTCACGCCCCCTTTAAGTTGATTAAAGTCCACCTTCCAGAAGTTTATTTTTATGATTTTTTGAGTTATTAACCAAATAATTAACAAACAAAAAAAAAATTCATATATTATTCAGCGTTCTTTTCACAACAAAAGCTTTTAGACAGAAAGAATATGCGGAAAGTTCTATACTTTTCTCTTGCAAGTTTTTCAGCCATTGAATAGCATCTGGCATTTTGTATGGGTGAAGTATTTATCAATGTCAATCTTTTATTCAAAAGCCAGACAATTTAAGATCAATAAAAAAAATGCTTTACGTAAATTACTTTTTTTTCCGAACGGGGAGCAGGCATTAAAATCACCCATATTCTCATCAGCTAACTAGCCACATACTGCCCTAAAAATGCCAGAAAAAAAAATTAATGACTCCACTAAACAGTCTTTATCCCATTTTGATGTTTAAAAATGACATAATTAGGCAATTCAATCCATCTGTCAAAAGGGAAAATTCAATATGGCGTGGCGGCCAAGCAAGTTTGTTTTGAATATGTTTTTATGCGTATTTTAAATTATTTTGCATACAGTTTTCCTTACAACTTTGATTTTGATTATTTAATTAAATATTTGTTGACTAGGTACCTAAATTATTAATTCGGGCAGAAACTAGATATTTTTTTGGCCCATGTGTGGCCGCCACGCCATCTTGAATGTCACGTGGTTTGAATTGCCTAATTGAACGCATAATAACAAAGGTAAGTAGACGTTTATCACCTGAGTGATTTAATAGTTATTTATGTATCAAGGGTACTAAGTAAATGATTATGCCCTGAGGGCGACAGTCTTACAAAGCCGAGGGCCTCTGGCCCGAGGGTTCGTAACATAGAGAAATATAATACATAAAGGAGAGTGTCCGATTCTGTACTAAAAAGAAGAAGAGCGTTTGATCGAAGCGCACCAGTGGGGGATAATAGGAACTACAGTCGTTGCATCAATCGATAAGGCAGGTACATATGCTTCAAGCCGAAAAAAGGCGGGATATTTGAATGGATGTTTCTGATCTGAATTTTCTTTGCAGTAAATAAATTTCGAAATAAATTAAAAATATATTTTATCAGCAATAAAAGCAACAAGAGCACAACATAACTTTCTAACATAAAACACAAAATTCTAATATGAAAAAATGTTTAATCTTGAAGTCAATCTGTCAGAAGTAGGTACTTGTGTACTCTCTCCTCTCTCTGGAAAATCTAAAAATGAAAAAAAGAAAATACTCTTAAGTCAATCCACTTTGGTTTATTCTAAGGCATACCTTTAAACTGAACTAGGTCTCTTGTACGCTGTATCTATTAGGTGTACCTACTCAAGTACTCTCTTGGTTCTTGGTTTATTCTGATGGCTGGACTAGAAACAGAAAAAAAAAATATTTAGTAGGTTTACACCTACTACTTTTTTCAATAAGGAAGATTATTTTTAGGTAATATAGCCTTACGCTTGCTTCTTTATGGTCTGAATTCCAACATTAAACAAAAGTACACACTGAAACTATAATAAGTACCTACCCTTAGATTTAAAAAACACTTTGAAGCCATTCATATTATTGATTCATGATATATATGATCCCAGGTATAATAGGTATCTTTTTAATTTTTCAGCTTACCTTTTCTGCCAATTTTCAATTCAAATTATGAATTCGGAATTCGAAGAGTGATGAAACCCACCAAAACACAAAACATATGGTCGCGGCCATTGTCATTTATCATTTTAGTTCTGTCGATTCTGACCCCATGCGCGAATTACCTTGCGCAAAAGCTCAAACTGTGTGCCAATTCGCACCCATGATTCGGACACTCTCCTTTATGTATTATATTTCTCTATGGTTCGTAAGTCGCCCGAGGGTATATATATCTGTTAGTACCCGTGGTGCATACAAACTCTTATGTCATACCAGTTGGTTGAGAATAATAAATACCTAGGAAAAAAGACAAAAAAGTGTCACTTCGCAAATTGTCATCAGTGTGCAAACATCATCATTTTTTGACAAAAATAATATGTTCATAAGCGTAAATTTATATTTTGTTAATAAAGAATTAGTTAATAGAAATAACAATCATCAAAAGTCTAAACCCACCTTATTTTTTTTTTAAATTGAAAGTTTCGTGATCTGACAGTAGACGTCAGTCATGTTTTGTTTGTATTGTCTCGTTGCGGCCCGTGTATTCTGAAAATACGGAGAATTTGATTGTTCGAAAGGCCGTGGATTCCGGTTTGGAATCCACGGGGCGTGTAGAATTCGTATCATTAATCAGTTTAATATCGAGCAAGAATGAATGTATTATTTAATGTTCGAAGAGAAAATATTTTTAACTCACTCTCGGTTTTAAGTCACTCAGTCAGTATGAAAATCTGCTACGAATACAAACAAACAACTAGTTATACCCTATACATCACGTGAGTTAAAATGTTTATTCATTCGAAGAAAATTAACCCACTCGCTAAAGCTTGTGGGTTAAACTTTCTTCTCATAAATAAACATTCATATAACTCACTTGGTGTATAAATAACTATTATCTCACGGTCTATATTATGCATAAACTTCAAAAGTTTTCTCGGTGCTATTTTGTCGTCGCCGCACTATAAAGTTTTTGAAACAAATTCAGAATAATCAACTATCGATACAATCCAAACAATTATATTGTTACTCTCAAATATGTCCGCTTTTATGATTATGCTAAATTGAAAATTTTCAAATGAACCCGAAGTTGGAAGGCCGTTGATTTATTTCATAATCGTACGCTAGCTATTCAATAATATCATTACGATTTACACTCTATCCCACTGGGTAATGCAAGTTGTATTTGACAATAAAGTAAATAGCATGCAACGAGCAAACAAACTGAAAACGGCAACATTATTACACAAACCACCCTTAATTCAGGTTGATTTATATGATTCGATCATATTCATGTGAGTTTCGATTGCAAAATCCTATAATTATTTACACTGAAAATTAATTCTTGCCAAAGTTTTTTTTTAGGTGCTTTATTTGAATAGTTCACTAGATAATTGATTTACTATTTATGCTAATTAATATGGGAAATACTACCTATATCTGTATTTTTTTATTCTGATCGTCTAAACTGTCCAGAAGATAAACTTTGTGAATTGTTGAAATAAACAACACAAGATTTTTCTAAATTAGATTAGCTTTTATTTAAAATGATGAAAAAATTCTTATGGCAATCGCCTTGAGGTGGAAGTAAGAATCATATAAGTTTTGATTGAATCGGCTTTTACTTGGTGGAAATCCATTATCTAATAAAAGATTTTTTAAGTAAATTTTAATACTTATATATTTCCAAAAATTGTGGAAATATATAAGTATTAAAATTTACTTAAAAAATCTTTTATTAAATCATATAAGTTATGGATACCCTTCGAGGAAAATGGTCTTCGAACAAAACCTAATATGATCCACATGCTGGCATAATTTTTCGAGAAGCTGGAGCATCTCGATTTGCGCGTAATTGTGTTGCATGAAGCTAGGCATGCTTTTGGTCAACTTACTGTACTTTTTCTTTGAATGTCTCAAATTTGAGACCCCTGTGCAAGTCTGCATTTCGTACATACCATGGTGCATTCACAATACTACGGAATGGGTGCTAATATTAGTTTATTTGTGGATTCAAAACTTGCTTATACAGGGTGTTTGGCGGAGGGTTAGCCAAACTTGGTGGGCGTATAGACAGGCTCATTTCGAAGATATTTTAATAATACCCTTGTGGCCTTAAGTTCCCTTGGTTTTTTTATTATCGCTTTGGCTTCCGTATTGTTCTCAAGAATTTTCAGAAATGGACCTTTTAACTTCTGTTATCAGTCAAAATATTGACAGGTTCACATATTTTACGTCACTAACAAACTAATGTCAACATGGACTAAGGCCGGGACCGCACTGGGGCCAATGTTGGCGCCGGTGCTGTCCTGGCCTTAGCCTATGTTGACATTTGTTAGTGACGTAAAATATGGGAACCTGTTTATATTTTGACTGATAAACACCAGTATCCAGTATTTCGTATACTCTCCACACAAAAAGTCGCAAAAAAGTTCATTTTTCAGCGCTCATATCTCAAAGACCGTTATACCTACAAGATTTCGTCCCGTTTAAAAGTTGTTGAGAACTAAATCCTCTACAACATATCAAAAAATGGGCAAAATTCATAGAGCCCAAAAATCCCATGTTAGTTGTGCGTTTTCCATTATATATAGCTACGTATATACTGCCACCTGCTCACGTCAAGCTTACAAAGTTGTAATAAGCTCGGCTTAAAATTATCCGTCATAAAAACAAACTGAATAATTCAAAAAGAAACTATAAAAAAAAAAGTAGGATGCACATGTAATGTAGGAACCTTCAAGTTGTTAATTTGAGAACAGACCCAAACTAATTAATTTAAGAAAGGAACAGTGAAATTATGCTGTATTGAGCAAAAAAAATCAATTGATCAATAAAGTGCTATTTATAAAACAGTTTTGCGTCAATAAAGTAGCACTTTATTGCCTACCTGTACCTGTACTACCTGACAACCTGCCAAGGTGAAACAGGTATATTTTTTCATTCAATTTTTTTAATTTTTAATAAAAACCAGTCGCAATCATGTATATAACGCCTACATAAACAGGCTTCATTGATTCATTATTTAATAGCCTCGCTCGCAAGCTCGCTCGGCCATATAATTCGTACAATAAAGCCTTACTTTATGTACTTGTTATATAAATAGGTATTATTTGTGAAAATGTCTAAAGAAAAACGAAGTAGCAAAAGAGACAATAAAAAATTATTCACATGGGGCCGTTCACCTAATGTTTGATATTTTATCTACAAGCGTTTGATTATGGCGTTTTTACATAACTATTTTTCTAGTATTTGAGTTATGTCATGAGACTCATAACACAGATAGTGGTCAAGGTTGCTAGGTCTCATGATTTTTCATGAGATCTCATAATTTGGACACATTTTTCATGATTCCATGATTTTCAGAAAAAATCTCATGATTTTTGGCGCAATACACATACTCCGGTAATTCTATTACATATTTTCATTTAAAATTCAAACTATTCAAGCGCTTGCGTAGAATGAATTTTTTCCATTATTTATAGGTTTGTTCGCACAGAAATTACAAATTAGACAGAGCGAATTTCATTGGTTGAAAAAAGTCAGAAAACTTGTTCCAACCAATAAAATTGACTGACTGGTTCGTGATTTCTGTGCGATAAGACCTAATATAAATAAATCAGAAGCGAGAAATAGGCTAAATGCGTTAACTTTATGACGGGTATTATAAAAAAAAATTGACAGAATAAATAAAAGTTAACTTCTGGAATGGCGTAACGCCTAATATAGGAAGTAGGTACTTCGACCTGGCAACCCTGCTAATTTCATTTCTCATTTTCTGCTGTAATTTTCGGTAATTTTCAAAATACAGCAAATCAAAAGTGGAAGTGACATATATGTAAACGTTGATTCAATTTTTGGTAATTTATAATAATTATATTATTCTTAAATACTTGTTAGGGCAAAATTACCAATTTAATTTTTTTAACCCTCCATCGCTCGCACCGTTAGAAAAAATCTAACATTTTTTAAAAATTTGTCATAATTTCTACAATTTTCCATTATTTTTGCTGTATATCCAGGAATGCTTTCATGACCCAACCTACTACACGCATGTATAGTCGATAGAGGCGATTTTTCTGTTTTCGTGCCAAAACGACATATTGTTAGAAAAAATCTAACACGCGGGCGGGTGAATGTTAGAAACAATCTAATGGCGCGAGTGCTTTAATATTTGGTCAGAAGCCATATAAAGCTCATATAGCTTTGAAAAAATTCCATTGTGTATTTGCGAATGGGTTAATTCGTCACATCTGCAAGCTCCAGTGATTCCCATGATTATATTGCTACTTTCATGAGTAAATATTGGCTGTCAGGGGCCTCTACTAAAAATTTTTCGATTTCGTTTTCTTTTTTGTTTTTGAATTTCTAGTCAACCATACCCATAGAGTATCGAGAACTATTGAAATCGAGATCTTCATTTTTTAAAATTTTATCAAAACGATGATATTTGGGTCCCAAAACACCTAAATCGATGAGAAAAAAAATAAATATGTCTGTCGTTGTCCAAACTTCCCGTCTTTCTGACTGAAGTTGGTCTAGCGAATACATGTATTGAGAACTTTTCAAATTGTATAGGTATTTGGTAAAACGTAACTTAATTTAGCACATTCGCCGATTCCAGCAGTACGAAATAACCGTTAAAACCACTATGATCTGTGCTAATAAATATGAGTACCTACTTACCTGCTTTTTACAAATAAGATATAAGTAGGTGATAATGGCTAAAAATAAACTGATTTTCTAGACAAAACTAGAAAAAACTCTAAGTTTCATGCTTTAGAGCTAGAGTAACACAATGGTGGATCTCTAAACGCTGTAAGCCCTTATAGCTACCATAGAACCATTGAGCAATCCTGAACGAAAAATTAATATAGGCTCCAATATAGGTATTGCCGTTATTTAATTCAAAATACATTCCAATGTAGCAATAATTCATTTGAAAAAGCAAGGCAAACGAAACAATGGCCATCCTGATTGGCAACAACACAGATAGAGACGTGATTAAACACATAAATCGTAAACGCAACATTTCAATAACAGAAGAAGTAAACGTGCACACGTAAAATCGAAAATGCTTGGCATGCTTCCGACTAGGGGCAATAACAGTATTGTTACCGCCACCCCCAGTAGCAAGCGACTTGACCACAGCGTGGGTCCCACAGAGTCATTTGGGGTAAACCGAATGGTTGCCATTTTAGCACAATAGGCTTCGGAGTTCGGCATTTCTATGGGGAAAATGCGATATTAATACCATCTATAATTTCAACGTCAATTATCTGTTATTGTTAAACCCGTTCGGATATTAATGTTTTGATTAATTTTTGACTATATCTGGTCCATACGGCGCTAGGATAAATTAATTTAGATTATTGACGGATTATTCACCAGAACCAACAACAATATTTATTTTTTCATATAGCTAAGCATGTTGAAGCTATTATCTTACCTTGTGTATACATATTCTCTACCTGAATCCCGTTCATGTGTTAAACATCATAAGAAATTCAAAGAGAATCAACATGCTACGAAGAGCATTAATTATGTAACTATCCATTGCGAAGTTTAATTGAGTGTGTCCCCCTTACTAAACTAGTCGAAAATTAGAGAGCTTAAACGAACCTAAATTTGGAGTTAAAAATTCTTGTTTATTGAGGGAAGCCATTTGCTTCGATTATCATCTCAAGTGGTCCACAAAGAGATACCCATCTTACTATTTGAAATGCGCTGAAGCGAAAACTCAAGCACCAACAGATATTAATTTGACACCGTATATCAATATATTTCATGTCCATCAACTTAGCGAGACAACTTCGGAAAATCGATTTTCCGTTATGCCAAGAATTTGCCGTTTTTTTGCCGCTAATTAGTTGTGAAAACCAAAAATTTGTCGCTTCTTTTTTTTACAAAAAATCAAGTGTGAAAAAAAAATCATGTTTCGCTAACTTAACGTCAAGTTAGCGAGACAATATCACTAAAAATGTCGGTAGTGATAAGTTGGGTGAATGGAAATTTGCCGTTTTTCTGCCGCTAATTAGATGTGAAAACTAAAAATTTGCCGCTACCTTTCTTTTCGTAAGAAAATCGTGTTCGAAAATAAAATAATGTTTTGCTAATTTAACGTAAAGTTAGCGAGATCACTAAAAATGTCGGTAGTGATAAATTGAGTGAGTGGAAAATATCGCGTTTGAAAAAAATATCATGTGTTTCGCTAAGTTGACATCAAGTGAGCAAAACAGTATCATTAAAAATGTCGGTAGAGAAAAATTGAGTGGTGGAGAAAAGCTGTGGAAATTTGCCGCTTTTTGCCGCTAATTAAATGTGAAAACCCAAAAATTTGCCGCTCTTTTTCTCCATGAAAAAATCGTGTTTGAAAAAAACTTGTGTTTCGCAAGCTTGCCTTTAAGTTAGACCGACATAATCACAAAAAACGAAGGGCAGTATAAAATTAGGTGAGTAAAAGGGTGTTCCCTTATAAATGATCTCCCACCCTTGATTTTTATGCACCCTGTAAGTATATTTTAGTTAGTGAAACTCAACATTTGTTGGAACAAATATTTATTTCTAAATTTTTTGAGAATAGTTTTTCAGTTTTTTTTTCTCTAGCTTAGGAAAACTCTATTGGAGGCCTTATAGGTTTCAAAAATCAGAAAGCGAAATATCGTGTGCTCATTTATACAGAAAATAAAATAGAATTAGAAATAAAATTAAATTGGGATAAAATGGAAATTATCGATAATTTTTGGCAAATTTTCCCGAATGCATTTTTAGTTGAAAAAAAGCACGAGGGACGAGTTCCTTTTCCAGTTAAAAATGCGTGAGAGCAAATTTCTCAAAAATTATAGATATATTTCCATTGCTCGAGTTGTATTTTATGCGAGAATTTCATGAATCAAAAATTTAAATTTTTAGTATATCCTCGTAAGTATAAAATGTCACCAATCAGAAAAAATGTCAAATGCCACCCGTTAGTAAGCAATTGTCCAATCCGATAATCCTACACTAGTACAAATTATCACGTAATCGTAATCTGATTGGTTGAAATCAACAATTAAAAAATGCCAGTTTATGCGCGACATCCGTTTGCGCGAGGGAGGAAAGCGCGATACGAAAAGCGCGAGGGACAAAATCACGACGGAACAAAAACGCGACAGGACAAATGCGCGATGGACAAAAACGCGACTGGATAGAAGCGCGAGGAACAAAAGCGCGAGGGACAAAAGCGCACGACTGCGCAAAACCGCGACTGGATAAAAGCGCTAGAAGCAAAAGCGCGAGGGGACAAAAGCGCGACAGAACAAAAACGCGACTGGATAAAGCGCGATTGGCCAAGAACGCTAAGTGCCTTACTACGAGAACTGAAGATCGTTTTCCAAAATACAAGATATTTTCGGTGGCTCCGGTTCAAAAGAACGATATTTAAAATAGCAACATCAAAAAGGCGACATATTGTTAAAGCGATATATCAAAATAGCGACATTTGGAACAGCGATATTCAAAATAGCGACATCTAAAAAAAACAACAACATATCAAAAGAGCGACATATATAAAGAACGAGATTTAGAACAGTGACAAATTAAAAGAGCGACATTTACAACGACTACCTCTAAGCAAAAGAGGGAAACATCAAATTATTCCAATATCAAAATTATGTAGACTTACTCAAACTAACCCAAACTAACCCGTCCGTCTAGGGCAATCTCGTCCTCGTGAGTTAGCATTTTATTTAAAAAGCACTGCGCTCTCAAGAGACCCTGAGCAATCAGTGAATTAACTTTGTTTTTTTAAATAAATGCTTGGGTTAGTTTGAGTAAGTCTGTATTGCGACATCAATTTGAACCAATAATAATAAAGCAAATACAGACTTGCTCAAAATAACCCAAAATAACCCGTCCGCCTAGTGCGATCACTGCGATCTAGTACTCGTAAGTTAGCATTTTATCCAAAAAAACAGTCAATTTATTTATAGCGTAGGGTCCCTTTACCGTGCCTTGTTTTTCAAATAAAA
Source organism: Ceutorhynchus assimilis (assembly GCA_917834065.1). Taxonomy (NCBI): domain Eukaryota; kingdom Metazoa; phylum Arthropoda; class Insecta; order Coleoptera; family Curculionidae; genus Ceutorhynchus; species Ceutorhynchus assimilis. Next base: position 34,715,451 of record OU892278.1, on the reverse strand, counting down.
TTCTATTTAACGAAGACTAGATCGCACTAGGCGAACGGGTTAGTATGGGTTAGTTTGAGTAAAGTTGCATTTTTCTGATTATTATTGATACAATTTGATGTGTCCCTCTTTTGCTTACAGTCCTCGTTGATAGTTAGATACCTCGCGTTGTTGTCCAATCGTGCTTTACTCCAGTCGCGTTTTTGTTCCGTCGCGCTTTTGTCCCTCGCGTTTTTGTTCCGTCGTGTTTTTGTCTCTCGCGTTTTTGTTTCTCGCGCTTTTCTCGCTCGCGCCTTTATTTCTCGCGCTTTTATACAGTCGTGTTTTTGTTCCGTCGCGCTTTTGTCCCTCGCGCTTTTAGTATCGCGCTTTTCTCCCTCGCGCAAATGACACAGAGCCCAGTTTATGGTTCGAATACCAGTTTTGACAGATGAATGAAATTTTCTACCGACATTTTTATTGATACTGTTTTGCTACTTTGATGTCAAGTTAGCGAAATACATGATATTTTTTTCAAACGCGATATTTTCTTGTAGAAAAAGAGCTAATTAGCGGCTAATTTCCACTCACTCAATTTATCACTACCGACATTTTTAGTGATCTCGCTAACACTATTTTATTTTCGAACACGATTTTCTTATGAAAAGAAAGGTAGCGGCAAATTTTTAGTTTTCACATCTAATTAGCGGCAAAAAAAGGCAAATTTCCATTCACTCAACTCATCACTACCGAAATTTTTAGTGATATTGTCTCGCTAACTTGAAGTCAAGTTAGCGAAACAAATGATTTTTTTTTTCAAACTTTATTTTTCACGAAAAAAAAAACCGGCAAATTTTTGATTTTCACAACTAATTAGCGGCAAAAAAACGGCAAATTTTCACGTGCCTAGTTTTTTAGTGCTGACATATTTAGTGATGTTGTCTCGCTATCTTGACGTCAAATTAGCAAAACACGTAATTAAGAAAAAACCAAAAGAGCGGCAAATTTTTTAATTCCACATTTAATTAGCGGCAAAAAAGCGGCAAATTCTTGGCATAATGGAAAACCGATTTTTCGAAGTTGTCTCGCTAAGTTGATAAATATTCATATTTCTTTTAATAGGTATGTGGCCGAATTTCGGAATGATCAATAAGAAAAGAAGAAAAAAAAAACAAAGAAGAAAAACTGCCTTTGGAATTTGCTAGGCATCAGACGACGCCTTCTTAAAGGATATTTCTGCCTTATGGCTTGGAAGAATCGGGACTTAAGTTACAAACCGACTTTAAGATAACTGTAAAGTTGAATCTCTAATGGATTTTGCAAGTCAAATCTATTCGCCTTCCATTTTACACTGAAAGAAGAAAATACTTGATATTGTTATTACCTGCTATCTAAAAAAAACTGCTAAAGGAAAGTTTTTCTCCATGCTAAACTTTATAATGGCACAAGACCCTAGCTTCGATTTGGAAGCAAGTTTAATTCGCACGAAATTGTATAAAATCATACCATACAGAGTATATCTCGGAGTATATGTATGAATAAGTAGTTACATTAGTGCGCTTTAAATTGATTTGAAATTCAATACCCGATTTAATGCCCAGGAAAATAATCAACTGAAAATAAATTTAGTAATGAACTCATCTGCGAAACTTTAATTTTGATGATAGGTAACTAAAAATACTAGAAATATAGTTATATGAATAAATTTAACTTTTTTTGCAAGAAAAGGAAAATGGCAAATTTATCGGTATTATCCCAAAGTTTTTCATTCTTCACTCGTTAATTATTTTTCATCCATGCAAAAGATGCCTATTTATTAGCAAGATTTGTTTGTACCTTGTTTATACAGGGTGTTTCAAATTCGAGACACATCATTTATCATTGGGATCTCGGAAACGGTAAGAGATACAGAGTTGGTTAAATTGGGGCAAAGTTGCGTAATTTGATGCTTAACAAAATGTAGCTTTGATATTTAGGATATTCCAAATATTTCCAGAGGTATCCGGGAAAAAACGAAATTTTACAAAATTGTTTTAATTTTTTCTTGACTTTATTTGAACTGATATTTAAAAAAATAATGTCACTTCATCATAGCCACTTTTTCTCCCCTACAAGATGCTAGCTTCAAATTTAAAATCTGACGATTCGTCTTTGGGTCACAATCATCAACTTCATTTTTTTAAATACAGACCCTTATTTTTTATTTCAGATTTTTTGAGATTCTGATGTCCTAAAACCAATGACGTATTGCACGAAAATTCTTTATCATTGGCACTTTCCATAAGGACTTAATGTGTTGGAGAGAGAAAGAGAAGAGAATTTTAGTAGGAAATTTCTAAAAACTGAAAAGTAATAGTTATTTATACACCAAGTGAGTTAAATGAGTGTTTATTCATGAGAAGAAAGTTTAACTCACGAGCTCTAGCGAGTGGGTTAATTTTCTTCGAATGAATAAACATTTTAACTCATGTGATGTATACAAAATTTTATCCCATTTTGTGGAAATTTAAAAAATAAAGTACAAGGAAAAATGCCGGGAGTGAGTTAAAAATATTTTAAATGACTTAGGTTTCAGATTTTTAATTGGGCAGAGTGACTTAAAATGCCGAGAGTGAGTTAAAATGTTTTTAAATCACTGAGGTGATAAACGTCTACTTACCTTTATTGTTATGCATTCAATAATGTTATTTTTAAACGTCAAAATGGGATAAAAATAGTTATTTTTGTATATAGTGCGCGAAATGCTACTTTGGTGATCGAGATCTGATTTTTTTAATGAGGCGCATCCGAGTTAAAAAAAATATTCGAGATCACCAAAGTATTTCGCGCCCGAGTTGCAAACAATATTTTTTCTACAACTCTATTTAAATATCGATCATTCGAAGCCAAAATTGCATTCTCAATCGAAGGTAGGTGAGTTTTAATTATTTTTGGTTTCCTGACAGGTATGTGTCACCATGCCACCAGTGTGCGACCTAGCTATTTCGCGCACTAGTGTGCGAAATAGCTAGTTCGCGCACGGCGTCATGGGAACGGACAGAATAATTTGGTCATAGAAATTCCTACGAATTCGGAGCGAATGCTCCTGGGACTGCGATTATCGCCATCCAGAAGCATTTCTTTGTTTACGTATAATTCGGACGCCTTGGTATATGCATACACTGTGCCACATTGACCAGAAAAGTAACATTTTCCGCGATTCATAAAAAAAATTATTCATACAGTAAAGCCTATGTAATGATATGGAAGTCTCGATCCTATTTTATATTCCCAATCATCCCAAAAACAATTCCTATCAACTGTGAACACGCGGATCGAATTCAATTAAGCGTATTTACCTAGCTGAGGTTCAAACCTGCACTCATGCCAAGTAACGTAGAATTTGCGAAGTAATAGAATAAATACAAGGGCTTTATTTTAGGGGCAGCAGGTGGCACAATTTTGCAATAACGCTATTTTATGCACCATTTTAGGGGTTTATATTGGCAGACGGGGTGCTATGTGTAATATTTAGCCCAGTCTTATACGCGCGGCAAGGATAATTCCGGATCTAAGGACGAGTATTTTACTGCTTTTATATTGTTATTGTTTCAAATTTAGGGCTCAGTTCGGATTTGCCGGAATATGGAAATTTTATAATAGTCGAATGATTTTAATCCACATGCGTCCCGAGAATTTTTAGTACACAAGTTGCAATTTGAATACAAAATATTCAACAGTGGATAATAGAAATGAGAATTTTGCTAAAACCAAACCTAAAGAGTACCTACCCCAAATTATTAGGTGCTTATTCGACTGGTACCGATTAATTTCTACTTTCCTTTTATTCAAGTATTCGAATGTGAGGTATAACTTCGGTCCACTAACGTGTCGTCTTAAGCTATAGCATAGTGTCCAGTTTCCTAACAATTTTGTTCAGTTGACTTGAGGTACATTTTGATTTGCAGGGGTCCTCCAATGATCCGTGAATTAGGATTTTCGATTGTTGGAATTTGCTTTGAATTCTTAAAGTTGAGTTTGGGCACCGATTCTCTGAGCAGTGAATCATGTATCTGTCTCAGAACGGAACGAGTATCCTTTAGCAAGAGCAACCAAATCCCCAAAAACACTACTTGTAACACAAGTAGTTCCACAACATCGAAGCCGCCATCAACAACTAAGCCGAAACCATTAGGCAAAATATAACAAAAATAGTGAAAATATATATTGTCCTCCAAAATAATATTTATGGTAGAGAGAATTTGTGGGTTCCACAACTTCTCTCTACCATAACTATTACAATAATAACAACATTTGATCATCTGCGAAAATGGAACGTGAATTCAGCAAAATTCCATGCACCAAGAACCCGCAGAGGCAACAAGAAAAAGTATACGTCCAGCTAACAATGAAGATGCAACAGTTTTCATGAACAAGATAGTCTACAATCCGAAAATGCCAACTATTATAATAGGGACCTAACTTAGGAAATCAAGCTTAGAAAATTGACATTATCTGCAGTTTCTTCTATGTTCCATCATTCTGATTTCTATGGTATATGATAAAACTCCCAAAACAACGGATATCCCCAGCACAACTTGCTTTTAATTGATTACCTATCTGTTTCCGCAGCCACACTGAATTCACTTTTAAATAAATTTTGGATGTAAATCACTAACCTTATAGCTTAACTAGCTACAAATTCAAATTTTGTTCACTTGTGCATGATAATTCAGAAACTTGAAAAATACGGAATCAGTTGTTTTCCAAATGCCTCTGTCAATAATTGTCGCTCCCTCAGAATAAACACAAACTATACACTCACCAAACAATAGAAAAATACCTACTCAACAAAAGGGTGAGTACGAGAATTTTGGCAATCAACACTTCACACAGGTAATGATTGTTACCCAAAAATAAATAAATTATAAATTTTTTTGCTGACTTGACAAGCCACGCCTGAGTTGGCAACGCACCTTGTCGCACTCAATCCTGAAACAACGAGGGTACGAGGCTTCCAACCAATGAACAGAAAGAAAGAAAAAGATTATTTGTTAATTGAAATATGACGTATGAATTGAATATTGTAAAAATCAATTGCAACAACATTTTACATTTTTTTTTTTTTTTTTGAAATTCTTCCCAATAAAATATGCACCTATTTTGTCGATTGTTTATCCCAAACTTTCACCTATAACTACCGTTCGAATCGACGAATTGACACGGTATGTTGCATGCCTCATTCCCTCAACCTCCAGTCGGTAGTTTTCTTTAGTAATTGAGAATTCGTTCGCCCAACTTTCCACAGTAAAACTTTATAGCACCCTTTTTTCCCTATATTTATATCATTATGTTCACGTAAAGGCTTCAGTTAACCACAAATAGAAAATTTTATTTTAAAATGTCTTTTATGATATGTTCCGTTTATCACGAAAATCGTAAATAAAACTGCAGACTTTTATTATAATGCATTTTAGTATGGCAATGAAAAGCAATAAAGGCTTAATTTATTCGAATTAAGCTATAAAAAGATAGGATCTTTTGATACTTAAATGCTAAAGGCCATTTTGAATCATGGAATAATTTCAGTTATCCATAAATTGTTAATAAAGTATATCAATGTAGATTATAGTAGTAGCATATAGCTAATTGAGTAAAGCAGTGAAATTATTAAAACTTTCTATCTCCAAAAATTTTGTTGAAAACTTTCTGGGTTGACCACTAGGATGGCAATGACTATTTTGATCAAAGAAACTTTGTGCATTTATAGTAACTCTGCATAATAATAGCAAAAGCCTTTCAACATTGATATAGAAAAAAGAAAATAGGACGAAATTCGCTTGCAATTTACGAAAAATCAGACGACATTAAATTGATATTTCCGCCTTACGGCGTAAAAGAATTAAGGCTAAAGTTACGAACCAAGTTTGAGATAACTGAGAAGTTGAAACTTTAATGGATTTTGCGAGTCAAATATGTTAGCTTCCCACTTTATAGATTTAAATAAACTTCCTTAATTTTATAAAGAATTTTTTGAGATATTCTATTTCATGAAAATGTCTATAAATCTAGCAAGTGCAAGACAAAATATTTAAATACAATTTAATCCTGTCGCCATATAAATATTGTCTTGAGCACGAGACATTTCTAAAAGGCGTAACTCGAATTGATCCCCCATACTTTCCCTTTAAAATATATGTAAATCATTTACTTTAAAACAGTTTCGTGCTTAGGCTGGATTCAGAGATCGAACGTGAATGGAAAAATTATACCGATTCGAGGGGATTTGGATAAATCCCGCGTTATTGGATCACTTATCGGATTTCGGGATAAATTAAATTTTAAATTATTTTTGGTTCTCGTTCACCATTCAATCGGCTCAGAAGTAATTTTGCTCGGTAACTTCACCGCGCGACGGGATTGGAGTTTTTTCCATCCTATTATTTGAATAAAAATGAAAGGTGCAAGTTATAAATGAAAAAATTTTGAGACAAATTAGAAATTAATTTAATTGATTAAATAATCAATAGATATTCGATTTTTTATTAGTTCCATGAAAAAAATACAACGTGCAATTATACAACATGATACTGAAGTGAACTTCTTCAAACACACAAACATACCAGGAAAGTGGTTAAGAAATTCAAGAAATTGGTTTAATGGAATAATTGCATTGAAGCGCGCTCATGGCTCGAGCGATCACTACTACTTAGTATTGCATGTTTTCGTTATATAAGTACTCGCAAGAAACGAACCGTGCGCAAAGAAGTTTTACTTGAAAAATGAGCGTAGTTTCAATAAAATGGTGCCAAAAAAGTGCCTACAATGGATATTGGTGAAGGTCCGTTCTCGGTATTTCTTCCTCATTGCCTAGAAGATTGCTGTGTTAATAATATATTGTGATGGAAATGTAAATTCCACAGTCCGTTGCTGGCTGATGGTAAACATCTACCGCAAGCTAATAACAACCTTTTCATTAACGTGTTCCATGCATATTGTAGCTCGTTTATTATACTCCGTTATTAGATCTATGGATAAATTATGGTTTTCGACATGCAGAACACAAGTTGTTATTTTTGCACGCATATGCTGATTAGAATAACCTACTATCTACGGAACAGTTTGTATGAATAAATTAGTTTGTTCACTATGTTACAATAGGGGTTGGATTTTGCTGCTTTAAGAAATAATTGATCATAATCATAATATTCATCATATAACATTTTTCTAATAGGTATCTAAATCAATATACGCGGCATTTTCTTTGAACTAGTTCTTGATGGCATAAATATTCTCTAGGGCTCAGTCGAGGGGTCAGTGCAATGACATCAAAACACAGATAGACGGAACAATAAACAAAATGTTTGTATGACAACATCTCTGTCTCTTTTGGGTCTTTGTGCTATCCCTACCACTGAGAATGCCAAATTTTTTCTTGAATCCCTAAATAATATATTTTTCTCCTTTTCTAATTAACGTTTTCAATTTTATTTCTGAACTCAATTTGGCAACAGCAGATTGTAGCAAAACACCGCCCAGAAGCGGCTTGTTGAATGGCAGGCAGGTGTTTGTTGGAGTAGCTAGCTATCTTTATCGCAAACAGGGATTATTCATTAGCGTTAAATAAGAAACGACCAATACGATATTTGTACTCCCAGAATAAAGGGCTCGTATCGAATATTTTCAGTTTATTTGTCAATTTGTTATTTTATTTATTCATCCAATTAAATTTTGAGATATATTCACGTGTGGGCGGGGTTTTTTACACCATTTTGAGCAATGATGTCTCCCCACCGCGACCCCGCGAGCAACTCACCTCCCCTGGCCAATGGGTGGTCTTGTCAACACAACAAATATCAGTTTATGAATGGGATGATCCGTCTATCTGTGTTTTGATGTCAATGGGTCAGTGCAACATACTGAACGTCAATAATAACGAATAATTACACTATAACTCTGTAAATGCTACTGTTTGTTTTTTTTTTATCTGCTTATTGTTGAATTAATTGTTCGTCATTTATCCTTTCTAGCTTTTTATTATTGAATTTCTGTGTAGATTCAAAGCTCGGATTTTTAATGTATTTTCTTCTCGTGCTTCAGGGTGCACACTTGCTCTAATGTTGTTAAATTGTGAAGGGTGACATAATTGATTCTGATGCTGGCTCGACTTTCTGTTGAGAATGAGCGCACTTCACGGCAAAACCCAATAGGGACCAGCGCTTCATCCAAATAATAATTTCTCAATTTTGGAAAATCTCCGCTTTTGAGCCATCAGGTGCTAAATATGGATGGATTAAGTGCCGCCAAGCAATATCATGTTGCTGATATTTTCCGGAGTTCAACCTTACAAATGACTTTGTCCAGAGAGTGAGGTTATAGTAGTCATGAAAAGACCCCATCCAAGTACGAGGATTATCGCAAATTCAATTTTCTGTTCCCATTTCAATGACCTCTCGAAGCAGAAAGTTTCTCTTACTGCCAACAGATGAACGAACATTATAGCGAAGCCTGGCTTGTAGCAATCCTTATTCTGTGGAATGATAGGTAGAACCCTCTAGCACCCCAGATTGCACAAAGTATAGGAATTGATACCTCTTCTTCAGAATTGTTTGTAGTTGTTTTTTTACTAATCAATCCGTGAGAAAATGCGTATTTTATAATAAACTTTTATGCTTTATGCTGAAACTGTAGATAGTAACACTATTACGCTGTTTCAAACTTACTAAGTGATCGCAAGTATTTATAGTGAAACAGAAGAGGCTAGTTTATTAATTCTAAGGAACTATACTAATTTCTTATGTAAAATATCCGGCAGCAGTTTCCATTTACTTAGAGTAAGCTACATTCTTATTTGACTTTGCCTTAATATTACCTACTCCTTCGTGTTCTTTTAATGCTCATTATTTATCGGAATAAATTGATTAGCAAATTATTATTTTATCTATAACCCTATTTAATTAAGGGATCTACTGAAACGCAAATTTCCTTTATCAATGTTTTCTTGCCTGTTGACTGTTGAATTGTTGGATTGTATATTGAATATGAATTATTAAATTTTGATCGATTCGGGTAAATGAAAAAAGGATCACTAAAGTTTATATGCAACATAGAAATGCTGCTGTCTATTTATTATTTAGTCGGACTCTGTCACTCTTTGTTTGACTAGGGTAATAGGGTATCTAATTTTTATCGCCTGTAGCTTAAGCTCAAACCATAAAATTAGAAAAGTCCATTATAGTTTCTCTAACTAAAATCACTTCTCTCAATATCTCGATTCCGTTTTATGACATGTCCATTAAAACGTCATAGTAAATTCCCATTTCAATTTGTCTTTAAAATCAGCACAGCTTCCGGAACTCATCAAATGAATATATTTTCATAAGCTCACAAATAGGTCGCAGCTCTAGGTTCATAATCGATTAAAATACCCCATAAATCATCTCTTATGAGAATAATTAATGAACGGATTATGGTCATCCCTATACCCTATCAAATGGTGCAGTTTTGTCAACTTTTATGTTTACTATGGTTGAATCAAATCCAAGCGGCAGTAATGACATCAAATAACCTACATTGTAAACGAACACCAGCTGGTAATTCAGCCTTTCCATTGGTTGAAACGCCCTACCAGGACCAGTGCGCATGCACGGACGACATTTAATAGGTTGTAATGAAAATGACCAGTTAATGTCATTACTGCCGCTTGGATTTGATTCAACTCTAGTTAATTAGTTCATAAATTTCTATGATAGAGGTTGATTATCAATTGCTCACTATTCGAGAGTGGAAAACCTAATTTGTCTTTTATTGCAAAACCCAGACGGATTTATTGTTACTGTTACTGATATCGGTGGTGGCACGCTGAATAGAAAATATTATGGGTGAAACCCTGATATTTCCATAAAACCTTTTTTTGTATACGTTCCAAAAAAAGCTATTTTGCGGAATTTTTTAAGTCCGTAGAATGCTCCATTTTTGATCTAGTCTGTAAAATGCTCCCTTTTCGGCCTAGTCGCTAAAAATCGTCCAAGCAATCTTTTGAGGACTATTTTTAATGATTCAGTAGACAATATTATTTTAAAAATTTAATGAAGGAAAGAATACAGTTAACCAATGACCTATTAACACAGATAGACAGAACATCCCATTGATAAAATAGCTTTGTTTTGGTTGACTACATGTTTATTGTCCAGGGGGGGTGAGCTGTGAGAGCGGCTAGGAGTAGGGATTCAAATGATTCCGCTTACTCCGCCCCCATTTTACTATCGCATACTTGGCAAATCTGAAAATGAAACCAGAATCAGTGCTACAAAAGTGTATCTTTATCCTTATAGTTTACATAGTTTTAGAAAAAGATGCGGATACACTCACTGCGCACTGATTGACAAATGGAGATTGTCATAAAATACCTGCAGGTCGCATTTTGAAATGACAATTGAATAGAAGCCGCTGATTGGTGGAAAAGTGGAATTCGAGGTGGGATTTATTTTTTTGCAGCGTTGCTAATTTTCATTGAAAAATAATTGCTTTCCACGTGTTAGAGAAAGATACAAAATAAACACAAGGATTAATAAGTAGTGGGGAGAGATGCGGTTCCTGGCATGTAGTCAACCGATATTATTGTTTATTGTTCTGTCTATCTGTGTTAATAGGTCATTGCAGTTAACATATGAATTTAATTGCATACCTCGACCAGTTTCTGATCAAACAAATGCAATTTTGAGAGTACCTATTTGAGACCCAGAAAAAAATTATACTGATTATTTCACTCATTATGAAATAGACCAATCAGACAACGTCATTTTTCGAATAAATTTTGTTTAAATAAGTGATTGAATCATAAGAGCCTATCTATTCGCGATTAAATTTTTGTTTGCCTTTTTTGACAGAATTTTGATAGAAATATTCTGGCATTTTATAATAAATGAATAGCTATTTTCCTTTACATTTTTTTCTACGAGCGTACTGAATGTGTCGTTACGAAAAATGGAATTTAATCAAAATGCGACTGTGCAGAAGGTAAAATTAAACGAGTCATTTATTCACATTACAAGTGCGTTTATGAACATGATTACAATAACGAGTGTCTCGGTCTACGATCTCGTCGTTCTAATCACGCGAGTTTTGTAGTCATGTTGAAACGCACGTGTGATGCACAACGTTTTATCTACAAAGCAAAAAATAAAAATGTTTTTTTGATTATTTTCGTTTATTAGCAAATGTCTACCTTCATTCTACCTTCACAGGTTTAACTTTGACATTTCTCAAATCACCAAAAATACTTTTCTAATAAAAACCTGGTCCATAACACCACTAGTTGTGTTATGATTTCATAACAACGTCCATAACACCACTGATTATGTTATGAGTCTCATGACATAACTCAAATACTAGAAAAATGGTTATACAAAAACGTCATAACCAAACGCTTGTAGAAAATAGTTATTTACATTACAAGTGCGTTTATTAACACGATTACAATAACGATTGTGGAAGATTAGAACGACGAGGTCGTACACCGAGTCGTTCTAATCACAACGAGTTTTGTAGTCATGTTTAAACGCATGTGTGATGTACAATGTTTCGTCTACAAAGCGAAAAATAAGAATATGTTTTCAATTATTTTCATTTATTAGTAATTGTCAACCTTCATTCTACATGTAGTGCGAAATCAGAAGATAGCTTTGTTTTTGTTTGTCTTTTATATTTTTGTAGTTCACCATCTAAGTTTGTAAAGAACCCTTTACAACAACCACTAGTTGTGTTATAAATTCTTAACCTAAATAGTTCATAACAACACTAGTTGTGTTATGAGTCTTATGACATAACTCAAATACTAAAAAAATGGTTATGTAAAAACGTCATAACCAAACGCTTGTAGATAAATGTATTAAACAGTATTTATTAAAAAAAAGGGTAAAGGTAAAGATAAAGGTGTATCCAAAATACAAACAATTCGACGTCACAAGGATTATTTCAAACTCTTCTTGCACACCAAATATTGCGGGGAGAGCCATTCCCCGCACGCTCAAATATTTTTTTTTTCATGATTTTGCTTTTCGGCAAATAGTTTCAGGTAAGTAGAATAACTTTTAAATTAAAATTCGTTGGATACTTTAATCGATTAAATTCAAAGGTCTTGTGATATAATATATGATTATACACTGGCATTGTTGTGGCAAGTGTGCCAGATATATTCTCGAATGTCAAAAAATATGGGAAATTATCATATACAGGGTGTCCCACGAGGTTTAACCCAGGTGATACCTTCGGAACGCGTCATCGAATATTCCACTTTGTAATTTTTTGTCATTTTCTTTAATAAAGCCTTAACAAATTAGGTCGATTTTCTAATTTGATTTTCTAAGAAGAAATTACATAATATATGCACCTACAATAATTTGCATTTAAAGCGGCGTTTCCACATGCATAGTTTATTGGCGCCAGTCGACTGGCGTAACTTTTCTGGCACGTGGAAACGCAGAAAATTAACTGGCACCAGTTAACTGTCGCCACTTTTTCATGCGCCAGTAAAGTAGAATGGAGGTCTACTTTTTGGCGCCAGTTTGCCATGTGTGACAGTTTGTCAAAAAAAATACAAACGTTTTCACTAGTAGTCAACCATCCAAGGACCTTTTTTTTCAGTTATACATGTAAACCCCATACTTTGTGAGTGGCTTGCTTACATCAAGTCCTACAACTTTTCCTCTACGACTTTTCTCGGAAATGGCACGTATGCGCGCAGGCGACTCGCAAACATGTCGATCTGACGTAGCTATGTTTCCTGATACATGTAGGTAAATCTAATTTTACGAATACAGTTTGATTTTTATGTCTAAATCACGGAAATCAACTTGGCCGACAAAAATAATGGCAAATTGGGGGAGTCCGATACCCCCAAAATGTCGATCTGACGTGGTTATGTTTCTTGATACATGAAAATCTAATTTCACGAATAATGTTTGATTTTTATTTCTAAATCACGGAAATCAACTTGGCAGACAAAAATAATGGCAAATTGGGGGAGTCCGATACCCCTAAAATGTTTGCGAGTCGCCTGCGCGCATAAGTGCCATTTCCGAGAAAAGTCGTAGAGGAAAAGTTGTAGGACTTGATGTAAGCAAGCCACTCACAAAGTATGGGGTTTACATGTATAACTGAAAAAAAAGGTCCTTGGATGGTTGACTATAGTGGTTCCCAAAAAACATATTAAGTTTATGGAAGAGCATCCCTGTTTGTGGAATCACAAACTTTTGTGCTACAAAGTCAGGAAAAACGGGATGATGCTATAAGGATAAGTGTTGATGTATTGTGCGGGTTCTCGTGTTCTTAAGTGGTTTTGATATCACTGCTGCTAAAAGCAAAATAAGAAGCTTTGGAAATTCTTCATGGTCTTCATCCGCTAACTCAGACAGTAAATTATTTGATGCTCCTAGAGCTTTTCTGCGTGAAATCCATTTTCGTACCCAGATTTTGTGTTTATCTCTTCTTCTTGTTTTTTCAGGTCTTCTGAAATAATTCTAGAAACAAAATATCCACAGCAACATTAATACCTGCTTGAACCATTGAAGTTAACGCCATTTTAAATTTTTCTACTGCGCCAGTTAAAAGTTTTTGATATCAAGTGGAAACAGATACTGGCGCCACTATTATTACGCCAACAAACTGGCACGTGCACTAGCGCCAATAAACTATGCGTGTGGAAACGCCGCTTAAGATTCTAAACTTGCCGTCACTGAAACTCAAGCAAAAATGGTGAAATTGGATGACAGTGATGAGACCATGTAGAAGCGGCATAAAAAGCTACCCAGGTCCTTAAAATTTCAGTTATATTGGATGACGCGTGCCGAAGTTATTACCTGGGTAAAACGTCGTGGGACACCCTATATCCACCACAAGACAAAAGCATTTATCGGCAGAATATTCGACTGGTAAAACCATCGTGTTGGTTTTGTCCAGGTAGAAGTTTTGTCAGTGGAAATTTTTTTGACAGTTCTAACAGCCAATTAAATTTTGTTATTTTTTGTCATGTGACTCAAATCACCCAATCATTTCAACATTCCAACTCAGGTTAATTTTATTCTATGACATTGCCTCGGACATTGCTGTCAAAAAAATTTCTGTCCGAATGACCCTGGAACATTGATAAATGCTCAAAAATTTCATAACAACATTCTCACGAACCCACGAAATTAAAACAAATTCTCAAGCTTGTTGCTTTCGAAATCTGTTATAAAAATTTTTCGAACAATTATCAATGTCCTTGGGTTATTACTACTGAAAACAGCTGTTCCTGTGACATTCTGCCAGTGTAAAACACTGAAATATTCATATATTGTATCACAAGACCTCAAATTTATTCGATTAAACTATCTAACATATTTTGCTTGGAATTGGAAAATATTTGAATGTAGAATAATTTAATAAGAACCTCGATTTATTTAAAAATTATTGTACATGAAACTATTTGCCAAAAAGCAAAATCATGCAAAAAATATTTGGCTAGTTTAATACATTTAAATTTATAGGTCAAGTGGTACTTATACGAATAGATTATTCTTGAATTATTAAGATTAATTGAAAATAAATTCTGTCAAAATAAATAATCAGTTCAAAATCTTTAATCTAGTTACATTCACTTCACATTTTTGTCAAATAGGAAATTCAGTCAATTTTTGGAGAGCTATTACAAGTAAATATTGTTTGTGTCACGTACCTAAATTCGGATTTTCAGGACGTATTCTCTATTCCGGAATCGGCTACCGCCTCGCCCGGAAACAGCAAATTTTCGTCCTAAAAAACCTTATTTCACAAAAATAGCTATACAGTAATAATTAGACAAAAAACCAATATTTTCGCTTCAAATTGGAATTGGAGAATAAGCTAAGCCTCAATTTTAAATTCTCACTCCATTTGTGCGTAAAGGCAAAATTCGAATTCAAATGCTAAGGAAGTTGTGTTTCGAAACATGGCGAAAAATCCGTTTTGGCTGAAGATAATAATTAAAACAGTTCAGATAAATTAATTAGGACAACTTTCCTGGCAAAACCTTTTTGGCACTAGCAATACAGTTTAAAACTTTCCGTCGCTTCTCGCAAACTAGAAACAGACTTTTAAGATTTGTAAGTCACACGGCTTTGTCGTCTGGAAATATCATTTGTACTAGTCTTGGAAATAGTTTTACGGGAAGTTATTTCCCTGGAGTAAATAAATTATTTCAATCGGTGAATTGGTTTCTTTTGCTTTTTAACGAAATTTTTCTAATTGAATGTTACTTGATTTCGATCAGAAAGGGGTGAGGGGGTCCTAGAAGGCTTAAAATGGTATATAAGGGGGCAGGGAAGCGGGCGAAAGGAGAGTTTTGAATTGGGTTAGTTTGGGTTATAGTTAGGGCCATAAGTTAGGGCGGGTATTATAAAACTGCTTTGACAGTTAACTTGAAGTTAACTTTTTGAATTACATGTAATTCCAGAAGTTAACCTTAAGTTAACTCTCAAAGTAGTTTTATAATACCCGCTCTTATAGTGCTACAGTTTTAACGAATAGTTAAGATTTATCTTAGGTAATCCAACGGATTGTAGTAGTGCTAGTTCTATCGTGATTTTTGGTTCTTGGTGTGAATAGTTTATACAGTGACCGCCAAAAAGTTTGCAACAAATGGGAAAATATTTTATGATTAAGATATCAAAAAGAATGTTACGTGGGATCAATTCAGCATACCTATCAACAAAAAAAAGCACTGTGACAGATGTCATGTGACCACAGTTATTGCGGGAAATTTTAAAAGTTCGCCTTAAATATGTAAAAAGTGAGGTTAGATGACCAGAAGTCGAAAAATTGTATAGAGAAAAGTGGTTCAGGATTCGATTTTACGTCTACGTCACAGATCACTTAATACAGATGCGAAAGTACGTATACTTTTCGTCGACGATATTCTGGGACGAAGCCGGGCCGCCAGCTCCCCGACTCATAGATAAAGATTGCCCGCGTCAGGACAATTAACGTGGCCGAGTGCGTGAGCATGTTCCAGCCTGTGTGTTTACATATTTTTGCGGGTAGAAAAAAATATTTTTTGGCTGTTTGTGAATCAATTAAAGAAATAATATTATATTATTGAGCTTCCGCATTTATATAATAAATATGTTCAAAATACATTGATGTGTAATTGGTGCGGCCAACCTATGTCTATCAAATTAATCTTGAACCACGAATTCGCAGCTCTTTCGCATCTGTATTGTATGTAAGTAATCTGTGTCTACGTGTCAATTTCTGAGAAGGTACAGGAGTTTTTAATAAATATCAATTTTTTGGTTTGTTTCCTGGTAACTTGAAGAATATCAAAAACTTTTCGCAAAAATATTGGCTTAATTGAATTTAGAAAAGACGTATTGGATCATTTACAAAGATTTTATGATAATTCCAAATTTGTTATTTCAAATTTTTGTTTTCTGTAGGTCATTGCAACAAGATCGGAATGGTCTGAAAATGAATTTTTGGTTTTTTACAATTTTCCCCGGGACAATTAAGCAGAATGACTGCACTGATTTTTTTTTTTGTTAGTTTCACTTTGAATTATGTGAACCAAGCGAAAAGTTTTTGATATTTTTCAAACTACCAGAAAACAGGCCAAAAAATTGATATTTATTAAAAGTCCTTGTATCTTTTTAAAAATTCACACATAGGCGTAAAATCGAATCCTGAACCACTTTTCTCTCTACAATTTTTCGATATCTGGTCATCTAACCCCACTTTTTAAATATTTAAGGCAAACTTTTTAAATTTCCCGCCATAGCTGTGGTCACATGACATCTGTCACAGTGCTTTTTTTTGGTGATGGGTATGCTGAATCGATCCCACGTAACATTCTCTTTGATATCTTAATAATAAAATATTTTCCCATTTGTTGCAAACTTTTTGGCGGTCACTGGACATATAAGTATGGAAAAGTATTGTCACTTATCTACGAACCCGCTCACGTAACAATAAAATAAGGAAACTATTTTTTTCTACCAGCGTGCGGAAAATGGCTATTCTCGCACTATTTGCTGCGCGGGAAGAGTTTTCTTCCCGCACTGGTGCGGGAAGAGTTTGAAATAATCATGTGACATCGAATTGTTTGTATTGTTAATACACCTTTACCTTTACCTTTACCCTTTTTTTGTAGACACTGGTTAATACATTTTTAATTTTACCTTCTGCACAATCGCATTTCATTTAAATTAAACTTGAGTATGCTCGTAGAAAAAATATAGTTCCTAACTCTCGCACTCGTCAGGAAAATAGCTATTTTCGCCGAAATCATACATCTTATTTTTTCTTACCTATTACAGTATTTTCCACCACAAAAAAGTTTGGTCAATTTAATTTCTGAAAACAAACAGAAAATTACCCCGCTCGTCGAATAAACTTTTCCAGAAACGCGGATTAAAATAATTTAAAATTCTAAATCAGCACAACTCTCAAGCAAAACTTTTTGGGCTTGCTAAATTCGTGATTAACAAAATTTTTAGTGGCTTGCAAAAATTATAAACCAATTGTTTACTTAAATAGTATTTTTATGTTGGAGTTTTATAATTGCGGAGACAACTTTTTTAATTAAAGTTTATTGTTTATTAAAACTATTGTAGTTTCCCACAATCCGTGGTTAATCGGGAGACTGGACGGAACAATGCATTTACAAAAATGGCCTCTTTTTTACAGTGTGGTCTTACTTGTCAGTTTTGATGTGATTATTAGAGCAATTGTATTGCTGCACCCCATTTTTTTGTCATTTCCCAAAATGTGACAGTGACAGTCGCTGTTCTTTGAAATTAGGCAGAGGGTCGAGCGGCGGCTGCAGAACTACTCAGCTCGTGAGTAATATAAAAATATAAGAAATTCAACCATTGCATTGTATTGAATTCATTCTTTGGAGGTATCAGTCGCACTGCGACCTAGATTGATCTATTGCACCCCGCCTTCTGCTGCTAAATTCAAGTTTCCTGCTCTGCTCAAAGCAGCCCCTCTAGTCTTAAGTCCTTCAGGAGTCCTAGGATACCCGGTGCTTCCAGACTGTATATTAAGGGACGTCCCAGATTATCCATTCTTAAACGACTACCAGCATCGCAGTACAGTAGAAGGTGGTGAGGAGTCTCCTCTCCATCTGTCCAATTTCTGTAGGTGCTACTTAAGTCTGCAATGTCGCGGTTAGAATTTTGAGATTTTGGTATATAGACCGTTCCAAAATAATTCTTTTCCGCATCCTTAATTTCGAATAACCTCCAATCGTTGGCGAGAGCCACGTTTATCAAGTATCCTTATCATTTTTCCCCACTAATGAAATTCCTCTTATTGCATACGGCTCGGTCATGCAAATCAACTCTGATCGTGAGTTTTGAAAAATGTTTGGTTGGGAGTCATACTATTTTACTTCTGCGATTTTGCTAGAAACTATAGACCCTTTCTTGTTAAACTGTGTTGCCAGTTTAAGGTACTCATTTAAGACAGCGAGAGTTGGGAGCTCTTCTTCGTAAAAATACAAGTGTTTAACCGAAGCTCCAAACACACTCATACGATGAGTTTCTATTGTTCTAGTAACGGCCATATTACACAATACGTGTTTTTTGACAACCTTCATAAGACAATAGAGAAAACCTGATTCTCATTCATTGGATACTTCACTAATTGCATACCGGTTTTGAGCTTATTAGCTCTCGTCAGTGCAATATTAGCGAAAGCATATCAACTCAGAGGAACAAGTATACTGGAGGCGCCAACAATAAGATAGGAATAAACCTATTGTAACGTGTGGCTTCATTTCCTAGTGGTCGTTTTGTGCCACATAATATACAGCCACATATCTTTAATTTTTTATCCTGAGTTAAATGCCGTTCCTACGTTGTATTTTCTCTCAATTTGCTGTATGTATGTACCTTGATCCTCCAAATGTTGAATAAATATATTACATGACGCGTTCCGAAGTTATCACCTGGATAGAATGTGGTTGGACACCATGTTAATGTTAAATATAATCATTAACTAAAGTGTTAAGTCATTTATCTTCAAATATTTCCTTCTCTACTATCACGAGTAACTCAATAATAAATTGGCAAGTCATAAATCACCAAATGGACTATTTATTCAAGAAATATTTTCCTTTGCAGATCACGTACGAGAATTTTCTTGCGGAATGCTGTATTACCGTACTTTCCATATGGACGTGAAGAGGGATGCGCTATATGTCGGTGCAATGTAAGTATTATTATTTTTCAATTCCTATGTAGGTATTAGTTTAAATTTCATACATTCTGAAAAAAAAATCTAGAAAAATCAATGCATCATAAATATAGGTAAACTTTGTTTCACGAGGGTTCGTACTTTTTGCCTTCATTTTAAAAAAATAGAAATTGACTGAAACAAATCAATGACGCCAATAACGTTCGTCGGTTCTTAAACCAGAAGTCATTCATTTTAATTTGACAAAAAAATTGAATGTGGCATATGAATTAATCTACACCAACCCTTTTTTTTTCAAGTCATGACGTGTTCGATGTCAAAAGAATGACCCTTCGTGGAACGATCTGTACCTACTCTCTCTGTACAGGAGTTTTCCGTAAATTTTGTCAGCATCTGGCTCGCTCATGGAGCAAGATAGAAAATGTATACAGGGTGGAATTTTTAAATGGAATAAATTCATTATCAGAAAGCACATTTATTTTCTGGATTAATAAAAAAAAACGGGTTTCTTTATTTTTAGTTTAGCACATTTTTTCGACCTTTTTATGGAATTTACCTCTCTTAAGGGTAGAAACAACCCCCAACTTTTTTTTTCAAATGTAAAGATATGTATTGTGATAGCTCCTTGGAATGGGCATAAAAGAAGTAAAATGACCCACTATTTATTTTTGCATTTCGGTGATCTAGAAAGCGCGAAAAAAAATGAAAATATATTTTCCCACCCAATTTTTTTACAGTTAAAATTGTTGAATATCTTCAGCATTTCTTCTTGGTAAAACCCTAATGCGAGACAAGCTCCATTTGCAACGTTATGTAATTATTTCTAACGCTAACACACTATTTGATGCCTGATACTCGGATTCTGAACCCTAAAATAGTGTGTTAATGTCAAAAATAATTACATAACTAGATCAACGAAATGCAAAAGTAAATAATGGGTCATATTCCTTTTTTTATGCCCATTCCAACAAGCTATCACAAAACATACCTTTACATTTGAAAAAAAAGTTGGGGGTTGTTTCTACCCTTAGAAGAGGGGTAAATTCCATGAAACGGCCGTAAAAATGTGCCAAACTAAAAATAAACAGACCAGTTTTTTTTTTATTTTTCCAGAAAACAAACAGGCTTTCTGATAATGAATTTATTCCATTTAAAAATTCCACCCTGTATACAAAGTAAATAGGGATTTACGAGAACTGCTAGAAAATATTACTTCTCTGTAAACCTACAGGGTGAACGCAAAAGATGTGGCAGACACAACTTCAATTTTTTCAAATGGAGCATCCTGTATATTTTTCAATAATTTCGAATAGACATTCTTTTCCTGATTTCAAAATACATTATGTAAGTAATATGTTGATATTTTTTTCACCTGTTTTTAAAGTATTTGCCTTAAGAAATGGATTTAGTTGTTATACCAAATCGTAGTTGCTATAAACGAAAATAATAATTGCCTACTCGTCATTAATAAGTTGGTAAGTAATATTCAATAATTTCTACTCTAGTCAAAATATCTTAAAGTAAAATTTTACACACATATTTTTGGAATCAGGAAAAGAATGTCTTATGGATTATTAAAAACTAAAAAATATAGAGGGTGTCCCATTTAAAAATGTACAAGTTGTGTCTGCCACATCTCTGGCGTGCACCCTGTATATTGTAGTATAACATATTATCCGGGTTCGTTCAGCAAGATTGAACGGTGCGAATTTTTATTACCTTTTAAACAACAAATCTTCTGGAAAACGAAATGAAAAACAAATAGGACCTACGTTGTGAAAACTCACTCAATTTTACTTATTGGGCATGCGCCGGACATAGCAAATATTAGAGAAATTTAAGGGAGGTTGTGATATGTAAAAGAAACGAAAAATTTGTGAAATGTCTACTTTATTTTTAAAGTAAATCATACCGTTCCCAGTAGGTACTGAGGTCCCATAAGGGAAGCTACTCAGGTCTAGTTGTTTTTGAGCCAATATCTCTAGATTGATTATTTCAATTTGCTGGCTAGGATATTCGCTCGTCAGGGTAGGAAAATGTTAGTAAATTCAATAAGGCCCTAATGTACGCTCTAAATCCAAAAATCAAAATCCCAGCTCAAAAAGACAGCACATAATTTTTCTTAGGTTTTTTTAATTTACTCTTTATCTGTGTTTTCTACAGCATGGAACGATTTTTGTTAAATACATGAACAATGAACATGCTATAAAAAATGTTATAAACAAGCAAAAAAAAATAAAAATGAAAAAAAAAATACTTGTATAAATTGAACCCTCAAAAACAAAATAATCATTATTTAACTGATCGGTGATCGCTTCTTGACACACTAACTAATCACAAATTGGATTGAACAATCAGGTTATTACAAAATAAAAATTTAATAATGAACAATGGCGGACAAACGTCTTAAGTAACCAGCCCAGAGCCCCGCTTCTCCTCTAGTCTAGTCTAGTCTCTTCTTCTCTTGCCTCCTCTTCGTACGCTTTTTTTGTGGCGCCTCTCGTGCCCATAAACTTAAACTTAAATGGTTGCAACATTTTATTCAGTAAACGTTTTTTTTTTTTTTTTTTTTTGAAAAAAGTTAAGATTTGAAAAAAAAATATTTTAAATAGATGGTTTTCCTCAATATATAAAAGTTTTATTTCCTAACAGTTCTCGTAAGTCCCTTTACTTGGTATATACAGATTTTCTCTACCCTGATTCATAAGCGAGATATGTGCTGTGAAAATATACGGAACAACCTTGTACATCGAATAGCAGGAAGCTTAGTTTCATATAGTGTTTTACATTAATTTCCTACCTAAATATCAGATCGGGTCCCCAACGACCAACCTTCATGTAAATTTTAAACCTTCTCCCTCTTTTAAAATACAATGGCAACGTGACATCTGTTGGTGACACGTTCAGTTTATTGTGCGTACTTATTTTATACATAAATAACATCAAATGAGTTTTGCAAGCATCGTTTATAATTTAACGACTTTATGTTCTACCCTTGATATTTGAGACACATCAATTTGACATATTAAAGTCAGAAAGAGAAAGCGTTTTTTTTATTTGTTAAATTATTATCTTGCATATGGTGTTACCTGAGAAGTAAAAATAATAACGATCACACGTCTTCAATTTCTATATAATTTCTTTTTGTATGTACTTTTTTTTTGTCTTTATTTCCACTCCATTAACTAGTATAAACACCATATAGAAATTCTCAGCAACCCCTTTAGCTGAAAACGTTTATTTAGCAAAAAGAACCCTGATATTTAATAAGATTACTGTAAAGAGAATAGAACGTGATTTTCCGCAAGGCCATACGAAACATTACCATGGTAAGAGGTTTAATTCTATTGTCGACTCCCTATAGAAATACGAGTATTTGTAGGTCCCCTGCTCCATTATTGGATTTCGACATTTCCGACAATGGAAGGGGTGAATTAGAAATTGTCGTATATGAAGATTATCTTTAAAAAGTTGAAAAGATATGAAATTTGAATTAATATAAACCAATTTCACTTAGTCAGTGCCACTAACTTAATTGGAATATGTTAGCTAAGCTTACCGGCATATTGTAACAATTCAAGTGACAAAATTTTGATTTTCCCTATATTTCAACTTACCAACACAAACTCATGCTACGCTTTTGCGCGAAACGCGGAAAGTCCTTAATTAATGCATGCATAATTTATGTTTTTGAAGCTTAACTGCTTTTTAATTAAATCCTTATACCTTGTGCTCTAGAAGCTTCCAATTCCTTTTGTGTTCATTTAATTTATAAAGCGATTCGTTTTTTTATTGTGCTCGGTAAGTTTTAAACTCTTGCAAGATTTATTATTTTTCTTATTAGCTTGGAAAACTTAGCGGTTTTGGCATTAACAATGAAATTTGATTAGGGTGGCAACTTTCGGTTCTACATATGAAAGAAGTTGTGTTCAAATTAATGAAAAAATCAATAGAAGTGGATGTATATTTGGCATAATATCCAATACTCATAGAAAAAGGTAATTAATGAGCAGAGCATGAGCGTCACGCCGATTCTCTCTTTTTATTTCGAAAAAGGTGACGCAATAAGAATTCAATTTTTTTTCAGATGAAAGCCATAAGAGCAAGAATTAAGATCATTGAAAAATGGTCATTATAGTTTTATCCGACAGAAGAACATCTTTTTGAAGTTTCCTTAGTAACCATTGAAACAATTTAAAACTCCAATTTGACTTAGGATAGCTTAATGTTTAACAAAATAATTTCTAGTGATGCCGCGAGACGAGACAGACGAGACGAGAATCCGCTCTCTCTCGTCTTGTCTCGAAGGTTCGAGAGAAAATGAGTCACTCGTCTCGACGAGACGAGAGAGCTCTTTTCTCGTCTAAACGTTTTTTCTAATCTCTCAAGAGTTTTGACGCATATATTAAGAAAATTTCGTCTCCGAGGTCAAAAATATTAAAAAAAATGTATTTTCTCTCATGTATAAAAATGAGATATCAACCATAATACCCAATTTGGTGGTGTGGACATTTACGTACTTTTTTATTTTTACAAAGGGTTCGGAACGCTACTGGAATAATCAAGCCTATTCAAGGAAAATAGTTTCAATAAAATCGACGATTTCGTTTTTGTGATATAATAGTAAACTTATTATATAATAAGTGTGGTAACTAGGTTATTAGAGAAGAGCACGCGAGAGAAATTTGCAAACCGAGCCGGTGAGGCGAAGTTTGCAGTCTCTAAGGGTATTATATGTATATACATACAGTACAGTATACAGTACTATATACAGTATTTTATCTACAACCGCGCGGTGAAGAATATCAGAAAGAAGTTTGAAAAATTATAGAAAAGCAAATTGCGTCTCTGGCTGGCTGTCTGTCACGAGAATCTCTCGTCTTGGCGGCATCACTAATAATTTCTAGGAAATGTCCAGATTATTTATACCAGAAAATAAAATGTAGATACCTATGACTCTCATGCTCTGCAGTTGAGGTTTAAACTTACAATCACTCCTCCGCTACACAAAATAACTCCATATGAAAGGTCATTCATTTATTAAACCTCACAGAACAATAAAGTTCCTGTTGATTTTAAATTTGCACCCACCCAATTTTTCAAAAATGCAATAGGCCATCTTTAGGTTTATGTCATATATCTACTATTATTGGTCATTGAGTTAATTGAGCTTGCAATTCTCTTTTTGTAATTTTTATCTTTTTTAAAATTGCGATACACACATTATTATAATAAGTATTATTACTATTTGAATATTTGCAAAATCAAGAAACGATTTGTTTTCCTCCACACCAACATGAGGAGGCAAAACAAGCTCAAATAAATTTCCATAATCATGCTAGGCAGATTCGCGAGCGAATCTCGATCAATTAATTTTAATACGTTTCCCAAACGAAACCGTTGCCATTGAATTCTGGGTTATAATTCTCCCCCCTATCCCTGTATCACTAAATCATTAGAATGTTAATGTACTTAAGGCAATTTTAGGCGCCTCTTAAGTCTATGGGCACGTGCTCTTTGGTATAAGAGAAAGGATTCTGTTGTAGAAACGCTGCTGAGATTTGAGAATCTCTTCAGAAATCAAAAATAAATTGGAGACATTTGTTTCACAAAGATAATTTTTTCTGAAGAGTGAACATACTTCTTATCACAATTTCAAATTAGAGTGCTTGGCTCTAGGATAGGATAAAATAATTGGAACGAATTTACCGAGGCATTTACTTTTGATAAATGAGGTGTTGACGATATTGCCGAAAAAACAACAGTTCAGAAAGTAGGTCCTATCGGCGGGCATCCGATTAGTAAATCGCTTTTAAAACCCCAAACTTAAGACGCGCTAGCTTAAAGAGACTTTGCCAGTTTCCTATGTTCCTGATGAGCTGATTTTCTTTAAGTTTTTTTTTTGCATACGCGTGCGATAAAAAAAAATCCACGCACGCTGTTCGGAAAAGTGGTACTTTCCGCATGCAAGTCGGTCTTTTTGTGTCGCTTCTACCGTTGTCATCCAATTTCACCATTTTCGTTTCAATTTCGGTCAAGTGACGTCAACTTCCGAATCTTTAATGTAACTCATGGTATATCTAATATGGCATTTTTTTGTTAGGAAGTTAAATTACAAAATCGGCAATGCCATATTTGTTAAGGCTTTGTTGAAGAAAATTATAAAAAATTATACAGTGGAATATACGATGATGCGTTCCGCAGTTATTATTTGGGAAAAACCTCATGGGACACCTTGTATACTAAAAAATATGGAAAAAAAATTAAACTTTAAGTAAATTTTGAGCGTTCATCTACTTTTCATCAAAGACAAAAGCGCTATATTTTTGCTTCAGTTCGCTAGCTTACAGCTAGCAAACCCGTAACCCGTAGCCTGTAAACATGCCAGAACAAGACTCCTGATGATGTCGACTTTGCCAAATACGTCCTAGTTTTCAAATAACTAACAAGGAAGCTCCGTAAAACTTTGTTTCATATTTACCTAAATAATTTATCCTTCTTTATGTGGCGACATTGTAAAAGACTATGCTAAAGCCCTTGTTAGGTAGAGCGTTTGTGCTCCACGCTTCGTCAACCACCCTGTAAGCTTCGCGCTTCGCTGACCTTATAGGGAAAATTATAGGCGCATCACGGTAAAAGCGGCTTTTAAGGATTTTGAATTTCTGAAAAATGTCCCGCTACACGAAAGTTTCAACCTATGTTATGGTTTGAAATAATTTTTATTCCAATATACATGCATCGACAGACTATAATGCTTATATGAATTACCATGAGCTTTGTCAATAATAATTTTGTGTTTTTCTGTTATGTAACAAAAACCCAAAATATTAAAAAGTTGTATTTCAATAACCGTAGAAACCCCCTTTAGAAGTTTATTTTTAGTTCGAACTCAAAATTCATGCTATTTTATTACGAGTTCACGTCGCTCGTTTCCTTTGCTGTCAGAAATTCACTTTCTTTTAAGGTCACTGAATCTATTAGCAACCCATTTATCATTTCTACAACACCGAGCCGGAGTATTAAATAACAGAGCTCAGTTTTTGTTGAGCCATTACTCTGAATATTGAATGTTATTTGACGGTTGGAGTAAAAAAATGCTTAATATAAACTGCTGGAATTTGTTTGTAATACGATAGGGGATATTTTCATTGTGATCCATTTTAATTCATGCATTGGGCCGATTTATTCGAAAATTTTAAGACGTCAAGTTCTCTGTCAATTATTATTTGTAAAATAAGTAAATACTTTTTGATAATAAATTTGTAGAATGTTCTACATTTATTGAAGACAATTTATAAAAAAAACATATTACAAAATCCTGGAACAGAGGTAACACGTGTTGCCAGCCTAGGTATTTGCAGCTCACACGATCTTTTTCCTAGAGGGCACATCCAAAGAGGCCGTATGTTCAACCAAGTTCCAAGACTTTTCAATTAGGAAATTATCCAATATTTTTCAATCAGAAAATTACCCAAGATCTTCCAATCGGGAAGCTTTTTCCCCTCTAGGAGTACGCCTTCCCATATTGACCGATCTAACTCATATCGATCTAACTTTTCCTATTTATATTCATATCGCAGATATAACTATTCTTCTTCAGGTACATGACCTAGCAGGTATTTCCTTTCTTGTTTTTATTATCTTGAGAATTTCGGACCCTATGTCACGAATATGAACTATGGCATCACTGGTGACATGCTAAGTTTTATACGAATGATTAGACAATGTAGTTCAGAGAGCTCGAATACTTTGAGCTATTTTGATGTTGCTCCTGTTGGACTTCTGCCAAACCCAATGAAAAGGCGGTTCTTGAGCAGGTTTTGTAAATACAATGTATTATTTCCGGGTGATTGAGACATTGTTAGCAAGGGCTCTTTCATTAAAATTAAAATAGGTTATTCAAGCATTAACTATTTTAACAATTTGTCACAGAATTAAATAAAATACCTATGTAATCACCTGAAAAATTCGAAGGTGACTAAAAGTTGTTGTCAAATCAGTTTTTCATTTTGTAATTTAGAAAATTTGCAATTTTCATGATGCTTTTTAAAGGTTAACAGCAAATTTTTATAAACCATTATGTGTCAAATATTTTTCTTGGTCTTCTGCCCGTCCTTTTGCTCATATTATAGAATTAAAACTATCACAACTTTTTAATGCTGACAATCATTAGTGGCAACACAGTCATATTGCCACACTTGTAATACAAATAAATTGTGTGTTTTTATTTAGAGAGTTTTATTTAGGTTTTCCAAAATTAAGGTTGCGGAAAATTATATTCTCAGCCGCTTTATCCAATTATGTCAATTTCAAAAATTAGTGAAAGAGCTCATTGCCGGTCACTTGTTTTTATTCACATAGACAAGGAAAAGAGACGAATCGAATTTCGTATTGGTAATATGGTAATACTACCCTTTGTCTGCAAGATCGATTATGGCATTGCTAATCAAATTTGGCAATGAAATAAGCAGAAAATATCAAACAATATCAATTTTTGTATGCCTGCTTTACCAATCTCAATTACATCATCTTCTATTGCCTCACCCAGTTTCATTTCCGTCAATGATGATTAAGTCTCGCCAGTTATGCGGAAGAGGTTTTTCTTAGCCTTGATTCTAGAGTTTAGGTGGAAGAAGGTACTTCATAATTTTTTTGTGTTTGCACAGAATTCTTAGACGTTTATTGACAACTGCTGTTTTTTCTTGTTCTAAAGTTTTTTTTTTTTTTTCTCATGACTGTCTTTCTCTGGTTATCTTGTATTGTAGTATGTGCGTTATCGTTTCTGTATCCTTTCAAATGTTTTTGTAAAAATTTCTATTCTTGAAGGTATCCCATTATCTTTTATTATTCATACTTTGATACTTTGATAATTTTTCTGTCTTGAGCATATCAGGTTTTTGAGGCAGATTCCTTTGAAGTTTTGATCTCCAAGCTCCCAATGGATCTTTCTCTCTATGCTTTATCTATATTTTATCTATTTGGTTTTCGTAAGTGCGTGGCACATTGATAGCTTCTCACTGTTTTTTCGGTTTGCCATCAATTATATTCGATCGTTTTTTTAAACGTTTATTAGATACAATTAATTGTTTACCTTGACACCTTGGTGCCGAAAAAACTGGATAGACTCCTACAGTGAAAATAAAATGCACATGTCGCCCGGCAGCGTGTTTGAACAATTTCTCTTTATCCGATAATCTTAAACAGTTCGTAAATGGAATAAAGTATGAAATGTCCACATCTGATAGAGCGGTGAAATATGGCAATGACGGAAAAAACAAATTAAACTGTCGTTTATATACGACGGCGTAGCCCGGCGGCCACTTGACACAATCAATTTTAGTCATGCCAGATTTGACATTTGTCCGTTGCCTAATCTCTTATTAACATCAAAGGCTATTGTACAAGGGCACGATAAGAGCCTTAAATCGGACTTGTGCGAGGCCAATGTGTGTTTTCCCATAATACTTCCGTTTTATAAGTTTATAGCAACTGCTTAGTGAGGTTTTATATCATAAATATAATAAGCAGTGAAAAGGAACAATGGCTGGTGTAGCTATGTACCTACTATATACAGATGCAAAGCACTAAGCTCCGAAGAGTACTTATACATACATGCATCTGAAAAAAAAAAAAAAAAATTGTTGGATATTTCTGCGAATCAGCAGATATCTTGCTAGTCCAATAGCAAAAATTCAGTATGAATTTTATCAGTTCTCATGATCAGTTGCTTTCTTTGAGCTGAGATAATCCGTATTTTTCTTCTCCTGTTGGTATAGAGACTGCCTACTGGATACAATCCAGGCGGGTGTTTCGGGTGGCTAACGAATAGTTCTACTGTTATGTATATTTTCCATGTCTTGATGCTCTCTGTTTTGTCAATGATAATTTTACCTTCCGGATTATGAAGTTTATCAATTGTTCTGCGTTTCTCACTTTTTTATACAAGTTGAAGGACTCATATTTTTGGTCTGGCCTCTATTTCCTTAAAGGGCCCCATACACTACGTTCTTTCTCGTCGGTTTCCATCGCCACGATGAAACACGTCGTTCCAAAACCGAAGTGTGTGGTAGAAAACCGTCGTGTTTTTCTACCACACAAGGGCCCCATACACTACGATGAAACACGACGGTTTTCATCGCCGCGATGAAACACGTCGTTCCAAAACCGAAGTGTGTGGTAGAAAAACACGACGGTTTTCTAGAAAAACACGACGGTTTTCTACCACACACTTCGGTTTTGGAACGACGTCTTTCATCGCCGTGTCGTCGACGTGTTCTCTGACACCTCAATTTTTTTTTTGAGATTTTCAGTCACAAGCCACAAACTATGTAGCCCTCCCCCCCCCCCCCCCCCCCCCCAAACATATTTTCTGGGTGCGCCACTGCCTTATACTGCTCTCTAATAAGGATTTACCTCTTTTTCCTCCCCTCTTTTCTATTTCTAGAGTTTGGTACTAATGGTTTTTTTTGTTTTTTTTTTTTTTACGGATATGCGCACTCGCAAGGAAATGTCCTATCACGCTCGAGAAGCGGCAAGTGCGCGGAAATGTAGGTGTATGTTGGTCTTGAAACGGTTCAGGTTGTAACCTGCAGGGAAAACCGTCGCAGGGAGTTTATTCCACAGCGATGCTGTTCTCCAGAGATACGAATTCTGATATAATGAGGTTCTTGGTGCCTCTAGTTTGACAGTAAATTCATGGTTACCGTCTGTTTGACGGGTTCGCCTGGTAGGTGCTACTCTCGGTGGAATCATACGTGCCAACTCTTCAGAGCATTTTCCGTGATAGTACCTGTAGAAGAGACATAAATCGCCCACAGATCTGCGATGTTCGAGACCATCCAAGTTACGAGTAAGTGCGGGGTCATTGATCAGCTTGATAGCTCGTTTTTGCACGGTATTCAAAAGCATTAAGGTATGTTTGGGTGCTGCACTCCATATATGTGAGCAGTACTCCATAGTTGGTCGAATCTGGGCTTTGTAGAGTGTCAGCAATTGGCTTGGTGTGTACAGATGTCTTGTACGAAATAGCACCCCCAGCTTTTGGGACCCCTTTTAGCAATATCTGCCACGTGACTGTGCCAAGACATGTTGGTCTCTGCAGTTACCCCCAAGATGTTCAACTGACTCTGTAATATGACAGCACTTCCAGATAGCATGATGTTTGGCTCACCGGTGCTGGTCTTTTTGGAAAACGAGCTGCTTGGGTTTTCTGCACGTTGAACTGTACAAGGTTTTTGTTACCCCAGTCCTCTATTATCTCCAGGTCGTTATTTATCTGCGATATTTGAGTTAGTCTAAGATGATGGAATTCACGTGCGGAAAGACCTGTGGGTGGTATGAGTGAGGAGACTACATTACCATCGTCTGCAAAGCAATAAAGTGGATTTACTGTTTTATCTATGAGGTCATTTATGTAAATCAGGAAAAGAGTTGGCGAAAGGATTGCTCCCTGTGGCACACCAGCATTTATTTGGTAAGAGTTGGAGTTCTGGCCATCCAGTGCAACATAAATGGATCTGTCCTTTAGGTAACTTTCAAACCAAGTGCAAAGTTTCGGCGATAATCCCATTGCTTTGAGCTTGTTGAGCAGATTTTCATGCCAAACTTTGTCGAATGCTTTAGATATATCTAAGGCAATTGTTCTTGTTTCACCCCGCAACTCAATCGCTTTTTGCCATAAGTGAGTGACGTATGTAAGTAAATCGCCAGTTGACCTATATTTTCGAAATCCGTATTGCTTATCGTTGATAATTTTGTACTTTTCCAAGTACTTGGTTAGGTGATTGTTCACAACTCTTTCCATTACTTTTGATTTCACCGGAAGTAGAGCAATTGGTCTATAGTTTAACGGATCTGTCTTTTTTCCTTTCTTTGGAATGGGTTGTACTGCGGCAGAGTTCCATGATGATGGATATACTCCTTGCCTGTAAGACAAATTGAATAATTTTGCGAAAGTTGGGGTGAGTTCGTTGGCGCAATTTTTGAGTACTATTGCGGGAATGCCATCCGGACCCATTGCTTTGTTTGTATCTAGCTTTTTAAGGGATTTTCGTATTTCTCTGTGACAAAAGGGTACCTCTGGCATACTATGGGAAACCCTTTCAATGAACGGTGGAGTTTTTCCGTTTGGCACTGTTAGGTTGGAGTTGGAGGAAAACATTTGGGCCAGCATATTGGCTTTTTCCTCTGATGTTGTGGCTAAGTGATTATTTTTATCTGTAAGTGGTGGTATGGATGACTTGGTGAAGTTAGATCCAACAGCTTTTGCAAGAGACCAAAAGGACCTAGAACTACTTGGACAATTCAGCAACCTGTTTTTTATTCTTTGATTGTATGTTTCTTTAGCGGAGTCAATCATATCATATGCACTCGCACGGGTGGCTAACGCACTCGAAATACTCTGATAATTCGATAATTGTGAATTCTCCATTGCATCTCACATACACCTTTTAACACAATATCAAGTACCTGCAAAGTTAATAATAACTGCCTGTGAATCTTCCAGCTATTTCAGTTTTTCTTTCTGATGTGCCTACAATAACATTTGCGTTTGTACTGTGGTTTCGTGATTCGCACCCTGGGATCCCCTGCCTTGTTTACTCTTGGCACAGATTTTGGGGTCCATGACCCCTTAGTCATTAATTGCCAATTCTGAACGATTGTTCCTACAAATCTCACTGGTAAAATATTTTATCAAACACAAACAAAAATTAAAACGCAAGCATTGTTGATGCTTATTTCCTTCTTGAATATCACCGACGACAAAGGTACAAATGGCTCGCATGTATGGATTGTCATTAATGTTTGTATCATTCTGAAATTAAAATCAGGCTTTATACTGTACATGCAAATAAACCATTTTATTCATATGCAGACAAAAATTATACGCGCAAAAAAAAAAACTCCATAACAAAGCTATGCATATTTCAATAACTCGTGTTCTGGCTGAACAGGCCCGGGGCGAAACGCTTTCCAATAAATTAGAGGATATTGTGTTGTCACGTTACTCTTTCCGAGTGACACACTGGCTTTCATAACTCGCTTTATATGCATGTACCAAGTTTTTTATGTAAGTGCTTAATCAAGTAGATCGGAATATAAGTTGTCTATTAAACGGGATGAACGGAATAAAAATCTATTTAATAATGATAATGCCTTTATTTATTTATAAACAAAAATGAGATCATTCGTAAAAAAAGGGGTGCGAGATCTAGCAAAGCTACTTACCTAAGCACCCTAACCTAACAATGTACACAGACACGCAATAAAATATCTAAACTAATCGTAGCAGTAGCCAAGCAATATCCATATAAAAGCGAAAAAAGGGGTGAAGAAAAACAAAAATAATAATGAAAAATAACAAAAACAAAAGTACTCTGCAAAAAAAAAATAGAAATTGACATTTTTCGTTTGTTTTCACTTTGGTTCGGGTCTTTATGTTGATATCAACGATCGTCGGTTTTGTACATGATACTATATTTTTTTCTTAAACACAGAGAAGCTAGTTTTTGAGCATCAAGGGCAGGGAATTATAGCACTTAATAGCGTTATAAGAAAATAAGCACTGAGAAAGCTGTTTTTTTTATGTTTGCGAAGGGAGTAGAGATTGCCATGGCGAGAGGCTTCCATGTATGTCCGTGCCCTTGATTAGCTTCTCAAATAAATATTTGGGATGATGAAAATCATTAATTTTAAATACTAGACAACACAAAAAATCTATTTTCGATCATCAGCCAACCACACTGACCATAAGCAGGAGGAATGCAATCATACTTCCTGATACCCAAACTATATATCAGGCAATTATTTGGCAATTTCTGAATACTATCCCTATGCTTCCCATAAAATGCCGGCAAAAAAAGTACATCATCATACGCCTCCTCAAAAAGAATCAAAGAATCGCACAACTTAAGCCTGACTTGTTGATTCAAGAAATCCCTTTCAATATAAATAGCTTTGTGCTTGCAATAACTTTTTTGCAGTAGATAAGAAACGTGTGTCTTGAATCTAAGCTCATCATCGGATATGATAGCTACCCAAATTTCTACAAAAATTAGTAGCAGCACCCTGGTGCTTTTTATATTTATATGAAGTCATTCACTTGAAGCTTTATGGTTCCTACCAAAATGTGAGAAATTAGTTTTTAACTCATTTTTATAGACTCGGTAATAGACCATGCGCCCTAGATAATTTACAAACAACCGTCAAATCAGAATTTATGTGGTTTTCAGCAGTTTTACAGTTGTCGGGACCAATAACACTACTCTGTGGGACTCTCCGACTCACTTTCGAAACCTGACAATTCCTGACCAATGGATACTCTCTGAGACCTATCTCTCAAATAGTTCCCCAATAATTCAATTGAACACTTACCGACTCCGAAGTATTCTTATTTAGCACATAAAATTGCAGGGTCGAGAGTCTCAAAAGCTTTACTGTAACTCGGTAATAATAAGGAAGAATTTTTCCCTAGCATCTAGAGAACTATATAAATTATCCGAAACTTTTAGCACAACGGTAGATGTACTGTAACGTGCACGAAGCATGATTGAGTATCAGGAAGAATATTTTTATTTATCAATTTTTGTGGATAAGCCACATTCTGGACTCTGGGCATAAGTATAAGACGATGAATAATGAGCCTTTTCAGAGAACGCCAAAATTCCTTAGGAATAATTCTGAACTGATGATTGGTACCTACGTTATTTTTCAAGTTCTAACTGTCCTTTTGCAGCTGCATATATTTCGCTAGCAGCGCTTCCGATTTTGTCTTTTTATACCTCGAATGTACCTTTTTTCCTAATTTGATCATACATTTAACATTATTCGTAATCCAAGAAGGGACAGGGGGCTTGGTTATTCGAGATGTTTCACAAAAAGCATAATGATCGAAAATCTACGTAACCATGAGATTAAAATAGCTGACCGCTGACCATATCATCATTAGTCATAGAGCCTCAAACTCTCACAAAATCAGAGACAAACCAACCATAATAAAAGTTTTTGTATTCCGTATATGTTTCCAAGTTTGACAGCTCGCTGAGGTTTTGCGACATTAACCCTACACTTAAGACAATGATCAGATGGATTATATAAAACGCTACCTCATCCCACGGCCATTTTAACCCTTTCTAGCCAACTGAAAACCAGCAATAGCAACAGGCGCGACTCGTGAGCTTTTCTGGATCAAATTTAGAGGGAGAGCGCCGTTTTTCGAAAGTCAATCTACCACTAGAAATTGAAGAGATGATTTACTGAACAAAGGAACCCATTTTTGTGAAGCGATTAAAGACTGAGATTACACAAAAAATTTAATCTTTGAGAATCAAACGATAATCGAAATCAAAACAAAAACAATCGAGTCTTGTTTGTTTTAAGAAAAATAAATCTGGACACCTCAACACTCTAGGCCTTTCGATTTTTATCTTTCTTTATTAAACGCGATTGAAAAAAGACAATAAAATAGTCGAAATCTGAGCGCTCTGGTTCCATTCCTATAAATACCTATATCGATCGATCGAGGATCTGGCGCCGCTGCCGGCCGTCGACGTGATAAAACATATGGGAGCAAATGTGCCTCTTTATCTTACTCATTTATGCCCGTTATGTCTCTCTCTCTCTCTCTCTCTCTCTCTCTCTCTCTCTGATTCCTATTGCATTCACCTATGATCATTTAAAAGCTATAAGCCCAATTTTAAATACGGCCGAGCGCAACAGGCCTGTATTTTGTAATTTTAGAAGGCACCAAAGGCAAAATAATTCGATTTCTGTATTCTGCTGAGCTTATTGTAGGTTAATTTGAAACTTAATATTCAAGATGTTTAATTGAAAATTTATTGTTTGATTTTTGGGTGGGTCATTGACCGAATGACCTTAAAGAGGAGCCGCGCCTGAATAGCAATGCTGATTGGTCCAGTTGAAACATAATTATTTAACCATGGTCTTGGATAATCCCAATATATCCAGCTCCTCCGCTTCTACAAATTCGACAAAAGTATTAAAACGTGGACACGAAGACAGTACACACGTAATGACAAAAATTTGTTTTGTCATAATTGCTAGAGTTCATAAAAAAGGACTTTGCTGCCGAAGTGACAAAAAATAATAAAATGCGTGGTAGGTACACAAGAAGGATGTCCTGCTTGAGAAACTTATAAAAATGCATGGATAGAAAGTTGAAAGCCTATAACTAAACCCACCATTTTTCATATGCATCAAACATAAGTACAGGTGTACGCCACTGTACGCCAGTGTAAGTAAACCAGGTTAAAACATCAAGGACCGAAGTAAAATTTAAAAAAAAAAATTACTCTACAATGCCATTGTCACGCTTCAAATTTTCCCTCTTCGGCCAAACTATCAATTTTGATATTTTAATGCCAAATTACGTCCCCCAAATACATCAGAGAAAAATCATCATCTCAACATATACCCCGTATATTAATCTTGAAAGTACTTCGAACTTTGACGTTGAAACAAGCCCTTTATATTCCTATATTAAAAGCTATCCGTCATCTAACTCGGAGCCACCCGAGAGCACCAATTAAGCAACTAATGGAGACAAATGCGTCTTTAACAATTCAGCAAAACCGCGCCAGTCAAGTTATTGATCAGTCACGGATGCCGAATTAGCTTTTAATCATTTCTGCAAATTGGTCAAAGTTTCATAAAATAGAGATAGAAATTTTCTATCAAAGTGAGAATAGAAATCGTTCACAGAAAATTTAATAGGGTAGGCTTATAAAGGTTCACAACAGTAACCCTTATTATGTATAGGGGTGACAAAACTAAAGGCTTGAAAAATAGATGCTACGGCTCTCGAAATAGTCCTCTGCGGTCCCAGGGACTTGGCAAATAATGAGGTAATGGAAGGCTATAATGTCTAGGATTTAGTTTTATAGGCAAATAAGTGGCTAAAAATTGGGTTCGAAGTCACAATATTTCGTAAGAATTTGGGAAGAATCAACAGCTTGAAGCAAAAAAAATTAACTGAAGATCGCAACTGGGTTACTTAATTCTAAAATAGCCTTTAACTTGGGCTCTTATATCGAAGCCAATGCTCCGATCAGATTAGCTTCTCGGAGGGACTGACTTCTGGAGTTTAACGTCCTTAAGTAGGTAATTGGATTGTTTTCGGTTTAAGCCGTTTAGAGAAAGTTTACGTTTTTATTTGAAATTGAAGGCAGCATACAAATGCATATCAGGAGAAACCGACAAATATTAAGAACAAAACTAAATGAGAGCTTTGTGTATTTTAATAATTTAAATTACCATTACTTTCTATTAGTTATTATTTCATTAAAACTCATTGCGATAACAAAAATTCTACTACTTCATTGAAGATCCATCTGAGAAGGTTCAGCAACGAAGTACCTAAGCTTCTAGAAATAAAGTATAAAAGTTTGAAACTATGATCAAATTAATTAAAGAAGGAGCGAAGCAGCAAAATGTAAAATTGGCTGGATAACCTACGCCTTCTAAATATTCAACGATCAATTTATGGTTTTTAATTGCAGCAGGGTCGGCTGATATAATAAAAAAGTCCGAAAACGTGATACCTCTTTTAATTAATAGCTTCACAACAAAAGGACGCACTAGGGATCTGTTTTTCGATTCCGGGAGGGTAACTCTGTTCAGTAGCGTCACACCTATTATGTCTATCTATAATCACAACGTATTAACAAATTAGAAAGTAGCACTTTGATTAGGATAACGCCTGCTGCCAATAGACCTCTTGCAGAAAAAAAAAATTTATATTTTCAGAATCTTCATTAGGTAAATAAATCAGTCTGTAAATATTTTAAAGTAATTCATTGTTATAAGAAAGATATTTAACATTAAAATTTGAAATGTTACTTGCGCGCAAAAACACGCCATCGCTATTGTGACGTCATCGGATATCAAAGGAGAAGTTCAAGCCGTTTTGGCAAATCGCAAATGTAGTGTATCGTGGTCAATCGTGGAATTTAAGATTGTGTTCTTTTGTTATTCTATTTTTATTTGTGTTCTTGTGAGTTTGGGTGATTATTTGTTTAAACAGTAAACAATTTTTCTTACTGATCAGGTGATTACTACAGATCCCATGGATAAACTCCAACTAGTCCAACTTCGACTACTTATTACTTTTGCTATCACTGGTGCATGTGCGAAAATACTTCAATGAAAACTCCCGAAAAGACATTTTTTCAAGTTCCCAGGCAGGGAAAAACAAGAAAATTATGGCTTTGATATGGTTAGGTGAAATCCATCCAAAGGAATTTTACAAAACCACTGCCTTTTTTGTGTGTTTAGAAATCATCTGGTTAATCGAAAAGTAGATATTATAATACAGGGTGTCCCAATAGAAAGTGACCGATTTTAAATGCTTATAACTTTTAAACCAGGTGTGCTAGCTACCTGCAATTTGCGCCATTAGACTTTTCTTGGCCTAAAGTCTTTTTTCAGTAAGATGCAAATTTTTTTCCCACCTATACAGGGCGAGTAAAAAAAATGCCGTTTTTCAACATCGAAATTCTCCACTATTTTTAATAGAACACCCTGTATGTTGCAACGCCAAAATTAAGAGTCGTGACCAAGGTATTCATTTGCCAATAAACGTCGGCCTTTTTTGAACCTAGAAAAATGAATTTATTTTTGGGCCAGATTTCTATTTCAATTTTTTAGGGCTAAAACTTCAAGTTCCATGCCCGATGTTTATTGGTACATCAATACCTTGTACACGACTCTTAATTTTGGCGTT
Organism: Ceutorhynchus assimilis; assembly: GCA_917834065.1. NCBI lineage: Eukaryota > Metazoa > Arthropoda > Insecta > Coleoptera > Curculionidae > Ceutorhynchus > Ceutorhynchus assimilis. The sequence continues at coordinate 34,677,560 of OU892278.1, read as the reverse complement.
GCAACATACTTGGTGTTTCAATAAAAATAGTAGAGAATTTCGATGTTGAAAAACGGCATTTTTTACTCGCCCTCTCGCTCGCCCTGTATAAGTGTGAAACAAATTTGCAACTAACTGAAAAAAACTTTAGGCCAAGAGAAGTCGAATGGTATAGATCGCAGGTAGCTAGCACACCTGGTTTAGAAGTTATAAGCATTTACAATCGGTCACTTTCTATTGGGACACCCTGTATAATAGTATACTATTTTAGTTACAATCATTCGAATTTTGAAATTTTTATTTGAATTAAAACAAAAAAAATACAATAATTAACAATTTCATTTACTTTCGGCCCACGGGAGGAAAGTAAACTTCCGACAAACTAAAAGTCAAAAAATGCAATAAATTTTAAAAATTCCATTTACTTTCGGCCCACGGGTCGAAAGTAAAAGTGAAAAAAGTGACATTTTTAAACTTTTTAAAAGTCAGTAAAGTCAACATTACATGTATGATTGTAAATAATAGTTATTTTTGTATCAAGTGCGCGAAATGTAATTTTGGTGATCAAGAACGAAAATTTTTTGACGACGCGTAGCGGAGTCAAAAAATCGTTCGAGATCACCAAAAACATTTCGCGCCTGAGTTGCAAACAATATTTTTTCTACAACTCCATTCAAATATCGTTCATTCGAAGCCACAATAATTGCATTTCTAATCAAAGTGTACAAACACAGTGCAAGCAGGTTTCCGCTTACCGCTAACCAGCGCCGACTCGCGCTTATAAAGCGTGAAAAATGAATGCATGTTTTCAAATCGGCTAGCACACAGTAACAAAGAGGTAGAGTACCTGCTTTTTACTGTGTTCTAGCCGATTTAAAAACATGCATTAATTTTTCTCGCTTATAAGCGCGAGTCGTCGCTGGTTACCGGTAAGCGGAAACCTGCTTGCACTGTGTTTGTACACATAGGCAGGTGAATTTTAATTATTTTTGTCATTCTGACAGGTATGTGTCACCATGACACCAGTGTGCGAACTAGCTATTTCACACACTGGTGTCATTGGAACGTTAAAAAATCAATACCTGGGAAAAAAAGTGTCACTTCGCAAACTGCCATAAGTGTGCAAACATCATCATTTTTTGACAGATGTAGAAAAATAGCTATTTATACAATAAGTTACGAAATGAGCGTCTTTTAGGCACGCGACGTGAAAATTGTCCAACGAGGCAAAGCCGAGTTGGACAACACGTCGAGTGACTAAAAGACATCGTTTCGTAACGTATTGTATACAAGATTTTTTCTACTGGCATTTTATAATAAAAAAACACAATTTTATTTCATGTGAATAAGTCGATTACACCCAAAATCTTTGTTACTTGCTTTTACTTGACACCTGACACTTTTCATGCGATTTTCTTTTCAAAATTCGACATCAATAATTAAAATCCTAGAAAGTAGGTAATAACACAAACTTCTGTTTTGAGTAACCCAAACGTTCAATTCAGTAATTCCATTTTCAATATTCATAATAAATGCAAAACAAAATTCAAATCTGTGTTCAGTGTGTTTTTTATTTCTGAATAATGGATGACACTTTTAGGCACTAGTGCTTAAAAATTACTTTTACGCACTCATAAGTCACTTTTACGCATTCAAAAGTCACTTTTACGCACTGAGTGCCTAAAAGTAACTTTCACGCACTCAGTGCCTAAAAGAATGTCGTTTCAAAACTGAAATGACAATCGAAAAGTTGCTATTATGAAACGTCAGTAGAAAAATATTTTTATCTACAAGCGTTTGGTTATGACGTTTTTACATAACCATTTTTCTAGTATCTGAGTTATGTCATGAGACTCATAACACAACTGGTGGTGTTATGCACTAGGTTATCAATCTATTAGACTATCCAAAACACGTGACACAAATATGGCCGACAAGAGGCACACAAGCATTTGACACAAACACAAACCATAACGTCATTAGGTTATGTCATTAATGATCATAATCAAATACCTACTCATTTTCTATTGTGTGCGTCTCAATTTTTGGCCGTTTCTACCCAATTACGGAATCCCTATTGTTTGGGCAAGATTGCTCTACCTACATTTCACTTGGACACCCAGGACCTACCCTTAAAATGTGAAAATATTTATTTGTTGCAACTCCACCGTCCAGTGTTGTGCTACCTACTTTAAATAATGGATACAGGAGCATCTACAGAAAAACGATGAAACAGGCAAGGAAGATTTATTACAATGAGAGGTTGGGCATCCGCATCCAATAAACAAAAAGAGTAACGACCGACGCGAAAAAAAAAAATATAAGAAATATACATATGTGCTTCCAATTTGAAAGCAGATAATATTAATTCCCCGATTAATTCATACTACTGTACGATTGCTCAGAAACTGAGTATCAAAAATAGAAAATCTTCTGGATGGGACGATATCTCAGTTAGGCTGTTGATGTGTTGGCGGATTCCATTATTAATTCTTTTCTTACCGGAAGTTTTCCCTCATTTTTGAAGCAATCTTGGGTAGTACCTTTGTTTAATAGGGGGGTGATAAGAATTTACCATTTTATTACCGGCCAATATCCTTACTGACAACTTTGACTAAAATTGTAGAGTGGCTAATTAAGGTGGATGGTGAGCTTCCTTGATTGACATAAATTGCTGTCTCTGTCTCTGTTTCAGCAGTCAAAAAACACTGATGATACCATATTTCATCTCCTGGATGAGCTGTATTAGAAGATAAATGACGAAGAAGTGGCCGCAGTAGTTTTTTGTGACCTGAAAAAAGCTTTCGATTGTGTCTGTCATGAAGTACTGCTTCTAGGGGTGCAGTACTTCAGAGGGGTTGGATATCACTGCAGGAGTGCCCTAGGGATCTGTTCTATTTCTAACATTAATAAAAATACGAGTAAAAACAACGAGTATCAAAACGCAAATGAACAATGAGCACTATTTTTTTGAAAAAAAATTCATGACACATTGAATGACACATAAAAAAAGGGTTTGTGTGCCTCTTGGCGGCCATTTTAATTCAAGCATCTTGGATAGTTCAATAACAGAACTTTTTTTGGTGATTTGACAAATGTCAAAGTTAAACCTGTTAAGGTGAAATGAAGGTATACAACTACTAATAAACGAAAATAATTGAGAGATTATTAGTTTATTTTTCGCTTTGTAGATAAAACATTGTACCGTGTGTTCAATTTATCTTGATAACATTTTAATTCGCTGTAACTTTTTTGTTTTTGAAAGAGTCAAGGTAAACAAAAAAACAAAATGTAGGGTTAGTAGCCAAGTTTTTTTTCAAGTTACCTATAAAACAAAACACTATCAATTTTTTGACATATGAGCCAACATTATATTTTTTTAAATGGAACACCCTGTATATATGTGTTTGATAGAATATCTTATTCTGATTACGATGATATAATACACTCCATATTTTACTCCACTCGTTTTTGACAAATCGGCAAAAATATATGAAACTTTTGACTGATATTTGGGGAGAGAATCATTGATAGTGCATATAAAAATTTCATATTTTTGCCGATTTGTCGAAAACGAGTGGACTAAAATATAAAGTGTTTTATATCATTGTAATCGAAATAAGATATTCTATCAAACGCATATATAATATACAGGGTGTTCCATTTGAAAAAATATAATGTAGGCTCATATGTCATAAAATTGATAGTGTTTTGTTTTATAGGTACCTTGAAAAAAAACTTGGCTAACAACCTCACATTTTGTTTTTTTGTTTACCTTGATACCTTCAAAAACAAAAAAGTTACAGCGAATTAAAATGTTATCAAGATAAATCGAATGCACGGTACATCACACGTGCGTTTAAACATGAATACAAAACTCGTGTGATTAGAACGCTCGTTATTGTATTCATGTTCATAAACGCACTTGTAATGTAAATAACTATTTTAGTTGGAAAATGACATGGAAAACTATTCACGGTGATTACGTATTACCAAAAACAGATTGGGCCTTTGAATAACCTTGTTCAGTCATTTTTAAATTATTTTCAACGCTCAAAATAATCCACAAATTGGATGGCACTTCCACAGAAACACAAATAACTACCCTTTTTAGCAGGGAGGTAGCAGGTACTTTGGGACAATTTCAAACAGAAATTTAACTATTTTGAAAATCAAAATTATTTAACAAATTTCACATTTCTTAACATTTTTAGAATCTTTATCGATTTATGCTAATTATTTTTAAAAATATGACATGTGCAGAGTGCCTATTCTTGAGCTTAAGGTTTCAAGGTTGAGTTCCTCCATTGATTTACATTCCCGTTCAACATAAACGATACAAATGCATTTTATCTTCGACTATTTGATAATAGACGCATTTTGCTTGTGATAGTAAACACATAATGTAACTCATATTACACACCTGTGGAATATGAATCTCATATTCCACTCCCGTGGAATGTAGGTACATTTTTATACGTATTCCTTAATAGGTTTGTTCGGACTTAGCTCTGAATCAGTTCTGAATTGAGCTGCGCATGCGCATTTGTTTATTTATGTTCATTTGAACAAATGCGCAATTGCAGTTCAATTCAGAATTGATTCTGAACTAAGTCCGAACAAACCTATTATGACAGCATTAACAGCGTTCCAAAATAGAATCGAGCTTGTTTGGATTGTTGTTACTATTAAAAAAATTAAATATTTGATTTTGACAAAATGAGTTTATTAGACGTTTGCAGTAATTTTGCAGTTTTCAGTTGAGCTTAAATTATGTTCAACGCGTGTTTCTCATGCAGTAGCATCTCTAGCATTACTTCTAGAGAATTCAAGAAAAAATTGCTAAATAGCTGAGTTTGGTGTGACCAGTTTGTGTCAAACCTTAGGTCATCATCTAATTTATTTGGATCAACGCATTTCAGTAGATCTGGCAAATAAGACCTTTGTAGTTGGAGTCGATTGTCACGTTATTCGCGTTTCCGTGGAATCAACAGCTTTCCGGTAGTTTACGCATGCAATCTGTGACCATACAGGACAGTGCGAGTTGTATGTTGTTGAACCCTTTAGTTGTTCCTGGTAGCTTTCGTTCATCGCCTATCGCCTCTATCCAGGAAAAAAATTGCCAGGGCGACTCTACGAAACAACGTTAACGGGCGCTGCCACTGTAGCGGTGACGTTTTTCGGCGTTGTGGCTGTTCCCCTGACTCCATCGGCCCAGGAGAGTCGTTTCTGCTGATCTGGGCGTTTCTGCTTGGGATGACTCTGATGGTATCTTTCCCAAGAAGGAATGTCCTCCTTCCGTTCCTTTTTTGCTTACTTGGAGGGATCTTTTTCAATCTTGACCTTCCTATTTGTGGTTGCCCCCGCACTTTACACAATAAGGGAGTTGGAAGGGCTTCGCAGTTGACACTGGCGTTTCCGTATAGCTGGCTGTTCTGTTCTTGGTTCTCTGGGCTTCAAGTTGGAATATGATCCTTTTGATGGTGAGGATGCTGCTGTAGATGTTCGTCTCTGGTAAGACGAGGGCGCACTTCATCGGCTTGTCTTTCCTCACGTCGGCTGGTCTTCCAGAAACCTTTTGAGATGGAGACGGGGTGGAAGCCCAAGCTTCGCAGTTCTTCTCTGGTGGCGTCCGTTAATATTGATTCCAGAACTTGCTCATGTAGTCGCTGCTGGCGGATGCTTTCTCCATGTTAATTTTTTTTCTGAGAAATGGAGCATGAGTTTTTCGTATGAGTTAAGGTCCCTCCGAACTATCGGAGGGACTTCTTTGCTGCCGGTGGCGTTACTCGGCGTATGAGAGTATACAGTAAGGGGCAGGCTACTAGGTATATAGAATCCAACTTGACGAATTTACGATCGTCCGCAGCCGTTTGAACACCTGTCGCTGTCGGTTCGCTGTCGTTTTTTTCGATGACTTTGACGTTTGTTGAGTTTGTTCACAAGCCAGGTTCACATCAGTACGTTTTATGATTTTACAGACTTAAGCCCGGTCCAGACGCTACGTTACTGATTACTGATCACGTGTTGAACTGTGCAAACAAAACGTTATGCAAAACGTGGCATCTGGACCGTGCTTTTAGATGTATCGATTCGTCGAGCTTCACTTACTTTTAATTAAAATTAAGCGTGTAGATAGATTTTTTTTCGAACCGAAACAATAATTTTTCATATTCTAAGAAAAGAAAACATGTATTTCATTTTTTTTAATTTCATCATTAATCAGTTTCAAAAAACTCCATTCGCCTGATGTTGTCCTTGCATCAGGATCAATTTTTTGGGAGTTTCGTACTTTGTACGAACGATCCTTTTTTTTCTGTGGCTTCCTCACCGTCCTTGTACTTGAGTAAATCTCGTGTGCGAGCGCACGAGTAGAAATAGTTGGAGTTTCGTTAACTAATGCCAACAACCAACGACATAATTTATTCGGCTTCTTGATCCTCATTATTTTACTGGACGTCATTTCGTTTATGGTTTCGGGGAGAAACACAACCATATTTTTTAAAATTATCAACAACCCAAGAAACTTTTTACCTGGTTGTCACCAGGTTAGCGCTAAATTGATTTGTCATTTTCTGACATGCGGACGCCTGCAAATTCGTCAGGTTACTTCCTATATGCCTAGTAGCTTGCCCCTCACTGTATAGTATCAAAGGATCCGACTGGCTGGAAAGAGCAACACGTCCTATGTGTCCCTCTGGGTCGAAGCACTTAGCTTTTCTTGTGAGTGTCGTTTGGTTTCGAGCTAGGTGGGCTTCGCATCTTTCAACGTCTGGCGTCGTCAATGGTTTGAGCGGTGGTGGCCTCGTCTCTCGACGTACTGTTACTGGCGGGTGACCACTTATTGCTTCTGCCTTTCTTGCTCCTGGAAAAAGCAGTAATGGCGTTGTCTGAGTCTGAATGAGAACGTTGTGTCGTGCGCTTGCCGCGTTTAGACACAATGGTCTTGAAGCCTTCGTATTCGTCCTCCTGCAACGAAATCGGAATCCGTGCTCATGGGTCTGAAATCTGCCGCCCCTGGCTTGCGGGTCTCGCCTCCTTGGGTTCGCATACAGTCAGGCCGAGCTGGCCACGCCGCTATCGTATTTTTTCGTGAAGGATTTCCTGGTCCTTCATACCCTCCTGATCGGGAATTTCTGGTCAAGAATGAGCCGAAGCATTCTTTCTACTGTCCCCCTGAGCTGGGAGTTCTCCTCCATCATCATGGTGACGTGGACTTTGGCTGCGCTGAGGTCTGATGTAGACTGGTCCATAGCGGTAATTCGTTGAAAATCGGAGGACGACATCCTAGAGTCCCACTTCGATGGCTCTCTTGAAGGGGTTTCTCTGTCAAATAACTGGTTGGTAACTAGTTTAGTGGAATGATGACGCTGGAATGTTTTTTCCGTCAAACACCTATTGACTGGGATTATAGATATAAATCTTTAATCCCATTTTTAAAAATGGTGTTTACTATTTTGTAAATTTCACCTTTCCGATTACCAGAAAAACTTTTTCACCATTGAATGTTGCGAATGATCAATATTTATATGGAATACAAATAATAGTGGGTTAAGAATCCGTTTATGACGATGTGGTGGTATGTCAATGCAAATGAATTATTTTAAGAGTGCTAACGTAGGAGTGCATCAATAACATAAGCAACTCTAAATGCCTGTGTTACGTATTACGTATGTCAGAGGATAGATAGTAATTTTCATCAATTTAGTTTTGGCATCACATTGGGTTTTATTGTTTTCCTTTACTCTGATAGTTTTAGCATCTTCTTTTTCGTTGCTCTATGCGTCTTCAGTTTATTTCTGGCTTAGGGCTGTAGTATAACATACCCGAGTTCGTTCAGCAAGATTGAACGGTGTGAATTTTTATTACCTTTTGAACAACAAATCTTCTAAAAAACTAAATGAAAAACAAATAGGACCTACGTTGTGGAAACTTACTCAGTTTTACTTACTGGACATGCGCCCGACATAGCAAATATTAGGCAAATTTAAGGGAGGTCGTGGTATGTAAAGGAAACGAAAATTTTGTGAAACGTCTTCTTTATTATTAAAGTAAATCGTACCGTTCTCGACCTGGAACTAACGAGGGGAAAGAACACGGTAGAGAAACCCTCGATTTACATTCCTCAAAAATCAAAACATACTGTGACATTTTAATAATAATTGTAAGTCATTAATTCAATAATTTAAATCAATGATAAAAGTTTAAATTAGGTATCTACCATCCTTTGTCTTTGTGCTAAAATTTCAGTTCCACACACAACATTCAATCAACACTACCTATAATCAATACTGAAGAGTTTTTGGTTATTTAGCCGGTCTGCCGGAGGGTACTGAGGTCCCATACGGGATGCTACCCAGCTAAAGTTGTTATTTTGAGCCAATATCTCTTTCCTTTGTTCAGTAGGATATTCGCTCGTCAGGGTAGGAAAATGTTAGTAAATTCAACAACGCCCTAATGCACGTTGTGAATACACAAAATCAACATCTCAGCACTCATAATTTCTTAGGTTTTAATTTACTGTGTTGTTTACAGCATGAAACGTTTTTTTGTTACATACATGAACGATGCACTTGCTATAAAAAATATAATAAACAAACAAAAAACATAAAAATGGGAAAAAATAATACTTGTATAAATTGGACTCTCAAAAACAAAATAGCAACTATTTAACTGACCTGTGATCGCTCCTTGACACACACACTAATCACAATCAGTTTAATACAAAATAAAAATAAAAATTGAATAATGAACAATGGCAGCAGACAAGCGGTCTTGAGAGACCAACCCAACTTCCTCTCTCTAGTCTAGTCGCTTATTCTCTACCTTCGGTACTTTTCTGTTGCGGCGCGCTCTCGTTCTCATGAATTTCACAGAGCATTATATAGTTGCAACATTTACTTTTATTCAGTAAACGCTTTTTAAAAAGTTAGGATTTAAAGAAATATTATTTTAAATAGGTGGTTTTCCTCAAAGCTCTCAGGTATTTACTTTGAGTCCCATTTTTGGATAATAATTCAAATCCTCCTGATAATGTGACTGTTCCAATAAAAATATTTTTTTAACGGAAAAGTCAAATTACGAGCGTAAGGTCTGTATTTCTATCTAGAATAGTCATTAAATTAAACCACAATTTTTGATAACGACTTTTTATTCATACGGCCGAGACAGTTTGTTGGACCCAGCCGTAGGCGAGTTCCACAATTCGAGCGAGTGTGAAATAGTTATTTTCCTAATAAGTGCGGAAGAGGCACTTTGCGCACGGAACAAAATTTTTCTTACGAGCTTCATATCAGAAAAAAAAAATTGATGAGTAAGGAGTTTGGAAGTTGCGCCGGGCCTTAAGTACTTTGTTTTTCAAATGTCCATCAAAATAGGATAAAATTTTGTATACCAACACGTGAGTTAATATGTTTATTCATTCGAAGAAAAACTTTCTTCTCATGAATAAAGATTCATTTAACTCACTTGGTATGTAAATAACACACGTCTCTTGACATAATCAATTTTTTTGACAAATTTACTGAATGACTGCTGGTTTTAAGTAATTTTTTTCAGTCAATTTTTATTTGTTGAAAAAGGAAGATAGATGATGACAATAAGTACAAAGCCTCGTGAAACAAAGAGTAATTATATTCGGTACTTTTTGGCTGATATAGAAACAGAGGCAAAATTTGTCATCATGTGTCAAAGTCGATAGGTGCACTTATTGTTGCTTGACAATTAGTTTTACTTTTTGGCACTCAGTGCGGATGAAGACCTTGTGCGCACGGAATGCGGAAAAATGTAACTTTGAGCACGGAAATGCGTGCGCAAAAGTACTGCTTTGCGCACGCTTTGTAAAAAACTCTACTTTCAGAGGTTGCCTATAGAGTGTAAAAAACTCCATTTTCAGAGGAAGTTGTAAATTTGATTGAAAAAAAAATCCTATATCTTCAATAAAAAGGGCATCCTTTATTAGAAGAAAATATCCAGCTTTCTTCGAGAGTCAACACAACAGTCCTCCCACAGATTTTCAACTGAAAAGCATAAATATTTAAATTCCCTATTTTTCCAGTCTCCTAAATATCTACCGTCGGATGCGTCCATCTCTGGGCGTACGTCACTGCCGCTCTTCATAGAGACGTGTTCATCTCAAGTGCAAAAAAGGGTGAAAAGGGATAACAATAGAGGCTGCATGAAACAATGGGCTCACGGCGAGCATAAAAACCGGCTCAGTTTTCGCACCTAGAGATTCAACAAAGCCAGATTTATAATAGGCAGGAGATAATAAAGTGAACAAGTGAACAATTTAATCTAGGTGCGATTCGTGGGCTTCATTTTTGTACGCGAGAATTTTTTGAAAAGGCCCGCACAATAATTTTATTGATGAAGGGGTTCGTTAGGAAATTGTGAAACGCAAATTTTTTGTCATATGAATCTTCCATATAAATTTTCAACGCATGCTTGTACTGTTTGTATCTTTTTCATTATAATATCACAAGATCGGATAATATTTTATGATAATTAAAAATTGCACCCACTGACTAGTGATATTATTCTGAGTATATGAGAAAAAATTGAAAAACCAAGTCTGGTCTATATAGATACAGGGTGTTTCAGGAATGGTGTTACAAACTTTATTGGCGGAGAATAAGTCATCAAAATAAGAAAAAAACTTCCTATAAATATGAGTCCGGAAACGTTTCGTTTCCGAGGTATATAAACTAACCCAAAAAAAGATCAACTCCTCGATTTATTTATCGTAAAGATTATGGGCTTTTTTCAAAAAGATCAAAAGATATACCTACGCTCTGTACAATATATCAGCTATTTGTCTTAAAAATTTAGAAACATAAAAAAAAACACTCAATTTTACGAAATTTCTAGCTCCAATAACTCGGAAACGAAAGATTTCTAGGGGCTCATAAAAGCTTTTTTTTAAATTTTTATGAGTTATATCCGCCTTTTAAAGTTTGTAACACCATTTCTGCAACACAATGGATATAGAGGTCAAACACAGACAAATATCAAACATAGAACTCTCCTCACAAAAACCTAGAAAAAAAAATATACAGACTGTAGTGTACATACACAGATGAAATAAAATAACTGAAATTTAAAGGCGGATCAAAAAAGCCACGATACAATTATTACGAGGTAACATTATAACAGCTGTCTCAAATCTGAATTATTTGAATTGAGAGACGGCACGAACATCCTCGATATGGCTGATGCCTGAAAGATCATTTAGGATGTGAATTTCTTTTCCGATATTTATTCGATATTTCAATGTTTTTTTAGGTTATTTAATTTGCCTCCACTGGAAATCTCCTGTGAGATTTTGAAATTTTGTTAAATATTGATGTACTACGAAGTCCGAGGTTGTTGTTTGGCTACTCAATAGAATCAAAATATTTCTGGAGGTTATACCCGCATTTCAAACCACTCACATCGGATATATTGTATCAGGAAGACTTTCCTATCTTCTAACCAAAATGAATTTTCTTACGCTCAAACAGATAGATTAAAGTTAAATGCTATGCTAATGTATAATAAGTGGCAGGCGATTGACAATTAGACTCAGTACAGTCCTAAGGTACAGTCTATGCTCAGTACGCATTGAATTTATCATTTGATTACATAATAAAATATTGTGAAGTGGCGGTTCGAAATGCACTAAAGCTATTTTTCAACGAAAGAAAACGTCAAAGGATTCTTCTGGGATAGCTTTTATATAATCATTTATTAAAATCTCGAGACTGTTGAATGGGATCAATTCAAATTATTTATTGGATTCTCAATGAATGGATTACACTGCTATTGTGACGCCCTCTATTATGATGATGTAGTGAACGTCAAAAATAACAGTCGCCATCCATCTATAGTAGGGTTAGGTTAATCCTCTTCGAGCAAAAAGATGACAAAACCAAGTGACCAGTTTTGTAACTTCAAATGGAAGAATACGTGATGTTCCAACAATGTCACTTTTAGCTTGCGGAGGATACCTATACCGAACTTGCATTGTAACACGGTGACAATATTCAGCAACGCCATGTTGAAAAGTATCCGGTCTACCCGCTATCTCGCATGTCACGGTCCTTGAAATTTTAGTGCCAGCGCTCGTTAAGAAGTTTCACTTCAAAAAGGTACATGTATTTGGTGAACGAGTTCACTCATATTCTGCTGCCTTCAAACTCCACAAATTTACTCACTCCTTCAGACCAAAAGGCTGACGAAATATTAATAGATACCATTCACCACTTACCTTACCATGTGGCAGATTCCAAATTAATTTACCTCTTTAAACCCCGATGCGCATCATAAGCAGCTATTTGATTCGTTCTATCAAGCCAAACGACGCTTTCTCAACTTCGGAAAAGGATAACAAAAATCTGGAAGTATTTTCTCATTATTCTCATTCCAAGGACTTTATTTCTGAATATGTTGCTCTGCATCGGGCCAGGGTCCCTATTTTCGAAACACGGGAGCAAAGTTCTCGTGAGAACGAAGGTTCTGTCTTCATCGGTCGCCCATATTTCAATAACGCTAACAAAAACAGAGCAATCTTTCTCATGAGAACGCTGTTCCCCGGTTTCGAGAATAGGGGTTCAGGTATATTCCACTTCCATACAGAATGCTCTCTCTGAAGCCAACTACGCGCTATGTTCGACACAACGAATTGCGCACATCAAAAAATTAACTACAGGGTGTCCCCGTTCAACTGGTCAAAAATGCTAGGGTATATAGAGGAACCATTATTTCCAGGTAGAAAATGTGGGTATTGAAATTTACTGATTTCATATTCAAATAGCACAGAATAATCCAATAATAAAACAATGAAAGAAAAATTTTAATTGTAATCTCGAGACTACATGAGACTCTCGCCGATTCTGGTAACGTCTCGTCGAGACTTTACGAGACGAGACCAAAAGCCAGTCTCGTCTCGAAAAGTCGAGACGAGACGAGACGAGACCTGTCTCGAGTCTCGCGGCATCACTTACAATAATGTTGTATTTTAAGTGGGTTTATCTGAATAATTGATAAAAATTGTACAAAAACTACAGGGTGATTTTTTTTTCTGCAAAAAAGCAACCGACTTGGTCGCTGGGTATGCGCCTGGAAATTCTGGAACAAATCTAATTGTTCCAGTAGATTTCTGATAATGGTTTAAATAAACCGTGAAAATTTCATTGACATCGGCCAAAGCTCTTTTGGACTATTAATAAAAAACTAATTTTTTTTGAAATACATAGCACCCTGTATCTTGGAAACAAAGCGTTTCCGGACCTACATCCATAGGAACTTTTTTAATTATTTTCATGAATACTATCTGCCCTTGAAGTTTTTAACACCCTTTCGGAAACACCCTGTATACCTCAGCATTTTTGACCAGTTGAACGGGGACTCCCTGTGTAATCCGGTTGGTTTTTTTGAGAAAGGTTAGATTTAGGTAAAAAATAAACGGCGTTGAAGAAGAGAATGTGCATTTGCCGATGTTTCGGCCTAAATTAGGCCATCCTCGGGCACTAAAAACAGGATATTAATGAGTCTAACATCTGTGGATTGTTACATAGTGAACAGTGTAATTAGTACAATACAAATGTGTAATAATATAACAGCATGAAGATTTATTTTTTTTAATTTCAAAATTTATAAGGAATTTTATATAAATTTACAGGTCTTTTTATACTTTACTAATGAGCAATTTCCCACGAAATGAAAATGAAAATATAATAGTCGGGTTACATACGTAAATAATATTTATGTACGATCGGGCGGGCGGTAAGTTTAACTTACCGCCTGCATTTGCGGGCGGTAAGATCCAGCCTCTTTTAGGAGATAAATCACTTAGAGTTATTGATTATATTCACCCAACAACTATACCTACATATTATGTATATTATTACCAAAATCGGTGTGGATAACCATGAAAAATGTTGTTGATTGTTGGAAGATTTGCAAATTCAGAAGTTGCCAATATTTCAGTGGAAACGCGCCTTTATACAGTGACCGCCAAAAAGTTTGCAACAAATGGGAAAATATTTTATTATTAAGATATCAAAAAAAAATGTTTCGTGGGATCAATTCAGCATACCCATCAACAAAAAAAATCACTGTGACAGATGTCATGTGACCACAGTCATGGCGGCAAATTTAAAAAATTCGCCTTAAATATGTGAAAAGTGGCCACCAGAAATCGAAAAATTGCAAAGAGAAAAGTTGTTCAGGATCCGATTTTACGTCCATGTGTAAATTTTTAAAAAGGTACAAGGATTTTTAATAAATATCAATTTTTTGGCCTGTTTTCTGGTAATTTGAAAAATATCAAAACCATTCCGTCTGGTTTACATAATTCAAAGTGAAACTAACAAAAAAAAAATCCAGTGCAGTAATTCTGCTTAATTGTCCCGCGAAAAATTGTAAAAAAACCAAAAATTCATTTTCAGACCACTCTGATCTTGTTGCAATGACCTATAGAAAACAAAAATTTGGAATAACAAATTTGAAATTATCATGAAATCTTTCTAAATGATCCAATACCTCTTTTCTAAATTTAATCAAGCCTATATTTTTGTGAAATGTTTTCGATATTTTTCAAATTACTAGAAAACAGGCCCAAAAATTAATATTTATCAAAAATCCTTGTACCTTTTTAAAAATTGACACATGGACGTAAAATTGGATCCCGAACAACTTTTCTCTCTACAATTTTTCGATTTATTTCTGGTCGTCTAACCCCACTTTTCACATATTTAAGGCGAATTTTTCAAATTTTCCGCCATGACTGTGGTCACATGACATCTGTCACAGTAATTTTTTTTGTTGATGGGTACGCTGAATTGATCCCACGTAAAATTTTTTTTGATATCTTAATAATAAAATATTTTCCCATTTGTTGCAAACTTTTTGGCGGTCACTGTATAAAGGGGCGACGACTGTTTATTTTTGAAAACAATGTCAAATGGATGCCATTATATAGATATTAACCGAATTTTCGCGACGAATGTAGTTCATCCAAGGTCGAACCATAGTTCGTTTTGTGACGTCATGAGTGTAAACGCTGGCTAGAAGCTACGTCCATGCTACCGGCGAACTACGTTCAATATGAGTCGTGAGTTTCACGCGAAAACGTTTGTGTTCATGAAATTATGGAAGTAGTTCGTCGCGAAAATTCGATTATAGTTATTTTATTTTAGAACTGGAAGAGTCCGATGTGCATAAAACGCAATAAGTATTTTGGGCCTTAAGTCTCATTATAACCGCCCTCGAATATTGAAGACCTCCGCTATAGCGTCGGTCTTCAAACACTCTCGGACGGTAAATGGCACTTACCGCCCTTAATACTTGAATAACTAGAACAATTAAAAATTAAATAAATAAATAACATATAAATAACATTAAACAAGGTAAATTAAATTAAAAGAGATATTACTAACATACAAGTTACTTCTCCAGTGTGTGCTAAATACATAAGGACCATGTTACTTAACTTCACTTCGTTCTTTGGTTTCGCTTGATTAACAAAAGGAACATCAAGATTAAACATTCAAAAAAAAAATTAAAATTTAAAATCTTTGGCTCTGGCTTTTGTAATTTTCAACGCTACACTAAACCTACTTGTTTCTAATATGGGTGTTGGTTGGTATCGATATCAATCAGGAACAGACGGACTTTAAAATTTTGTTATAAATTATGCTCAATTTTTCAACGTCCTGTCTTTTATTAATGTTATTGGGATGCTTTTTAATTTCTATCCTTTCTCCGACAAGTCTTTTATTGTAGTTGTTATGCTTTCCCAAAAAAGGTACGTTATTAAAATCGAAGTTATGTAGTCTATCTTCAAAATGCTTAGCTAATGCTGTTTTGTTTTTTGTGTTGATGAGGTTGGAGGACGGTCTTACACTCCGATGGTGCTATGATATTCGTGTCTTTAAATACCTTCGTGTTTGTCCTATGTGTATGTACATACACTGCATTGCATTCATCACATGGTATTTTATACATATATTACATTGCTTTCCAAGTTTTTCGGAGTTTCTCTTTTTTGTTTAAAGAATATTTTTTTTTTTTTAATTTCAATTCTTGAAGGCAATTTTAATGGTATTTACAAGTTATTGATGATGTTGATTTTTTTGTTTGAAAGAGTGTTCCGATCGAAGGATGAGGGATGGCAAATATACATTTTCTTTTTCAACGCCGTTTATTTTTGACCTAAATCCAACCTTTCTTAATGTTTGGCTATTTTAATTTGACACTTTCCGTATGAGGTGCGAGGGAAAGAAAAATACAGCAAACACAGGCTCCTTATTCTTGACATCACTCGCATCGATGCGTATACGTTTTGATGCGACCGGTTTATTTGCGAACGATTTCTGAAATCGGTATTCTTGACAACCCTTCGAAATTGGTCGCGTTCACCAGTACTCAACATGTTGAGTGATTAGTAAACGGCTTTGTTCCAACAAGTGGAATACACAAGGTAGAACAGTGTTGATTGGTCTAGAGCTGATTTTCATCTGTTTTCAACAAAGCCGTTAACTAATCACTCAACATGTTGAGTGCTGGTGAACGTGACCATTATTATCGTTCGCGTCGAACGATCGGTTTGACAACGTTGCACTTCCAAATATTATTTTTTGACGCGTGCGCATTTGGCGATAATTTTCGCGTAAAATTCAAAATTATTGTCATGTTTGATGTTTTTTTTTTTAACATAAAATTCTGTTTTGTAATAATTGGCTTCAGTAAATATGGATAATTTGAAGAAAGGTTCATCTGTGACAGAGGACCAAAAAAAACTAATGCTTGAATTCATAAAAAAAAATCAAAAACTTATCTCCGGTAAATTCAGCAATGAATTCACCCAAAAGCAGAGCCAAAGTTTGTGGCAGGAACTTACCACTCTTTTAAATAGTTGTCCTGGAGCCAACAAAGATTGGAAAGCATGGAGAAAGGTAGGTAGGTACTGTAATTGAAGTAGGTAAATAAAACTGCACGAATAGATAGAGAATAGGTACTATTTTTTTCTAGTTTGTTTCTAATTTTGCTAATTCCGTCTTGAACATACGCTTTATTATATAATCTACTAATCATAATAAGGTAGTATCTAATATCTTATAATCTTTATTTTTGATGTGACACTCATATAGTATAATAATTTTAGACTTGGCAAGATATTCGTTCACGAACAAAAACTAAACAAGCTAAAAACAAAACCCAGCAAGAAGCTACTGGAGGCGGAAACTTCGAAAATAATCCAGTCACACCATTTGAGGCTCAAATTCTGGATATAATTAAATCAGTTTCCATAGAAGGACACACTAATGTCAGTGAATCAAAAGTGGAATTCGAATATGAAGTCCCTCAACCTCGCCCTCAACACATAGAAATAATTTCTATACATAGCCCTGAACCAAATATAAAAAAAGATAACAGAGCACCAAATATTGATGAACAGAATAAGATCTCAGTAGTAAGTTCATGTTATGAGAGAGACTCTTTGAATACTTCACAAACAGCTTCAAATCTCTCTGCCGAGAAAATAAGTGCAAAATCCATAAATCTATCGACAAAAAGGTATAGAGCACCCAGAAAAAAGCTCGTTTATGCATCTCAAGCAGCAGACAACTACAGCGTATCTCTTGAAACAAAAAATAAAATCAAAAAAGAGTACTACGAAAAAAAAAATAATTTTATTAGAACGTTTTGCAGCAGCAAAAGAAAGAAGCGCAAGTGCTAGAGAGCAATTAGCGTCAAATATAAATCGTCTTTCTTCTGTTCTAGAAGAGTTTATTTGATGTAAAAAAAATAACTTATTTAATATTAGTTTTGAGTATTTTTGTAGTTTCTAATAATTTTTCTTCTGCTATTTATGTTACCTAATTTCAAACTTTATTTATGGTGTATGGTGTTTTGTATTGGGTGGATATGTCCTTTTCTTTGATAATTATAATTATTATAGTAAAATATCGAGTAAAATATATCATTAGAATTAGGTATCAAGTATTTTTAATTATATCATTATCATGAATCCCCAGTAATTCTATTCGTTTTTGAACATTTCCGTTAACTTCAAAATAATAAAACAACAATAATGGATATGTTTAGGAGAAAGCTGAAAAATATTTGTTAATCCAAGCTTTATAGCAACAAATATAAATACCTATAAATCTTATGGATTTCTGAAAGCATTTCTAATTATGGTACTTCTCCATCTTCTGCCTTCCGCTAGTTCGGGATTTACTCTCCCAACTGGAATGGGGTCATTGTTCTCATTATTATCTACAATTCCAAAGTCAACATTATTATGAGGTCCTTCAATTTCTTCGTTCGGTAGTTCCACATTATAACTGAGACACATATTATGTAATACTACACAGGAGTTTATGATTCTGCAGGCTACATCTGGACTATAATGAAGAACCCGGTGGTTCAGTAAACACCTGAACCTCATTTTAAGGAGTCCATTGCACCTCTCAATTGTGTTTCTTGTTGTCTTGTGAGCCCTATTATATCTGTGTTCAGGACTGTTTTCTGCAGGTTCATTTTCTAGAGGTGTCAAAAGCCATGATCTAAGGGGATACCCAGAATCTCCTAAAAAATATAAATATTGAGAACTGAAAGTAAGTAATGCTTTCTTTATTTTTTCCCTGTAATATTTGATAAGTAGGTAGTAGGTACTAACCCAATAAATAATAGTTAGTGTGTCCTCTTCCATGCAAATCTCTCATCAAAGGCAGTACATTTGAATTTGTCCAAATAAATGCATCATTTGTGCTTCCTGGATATCTGGCATTCACATTTGTGATTTTTAAGTCGCTGTCACAGATCTAAAGTAACTGGATAGAAAGCTACTATAAACACTTTTAATTTCAAAGAGAGATTACTCACCAACTGAACATTTATTGAATGGTATCCTTTCCTATTTACATATAATTGCTCTGGATGCTCCTCATGGTCATTTTTTGGAGGAAAAATTGCCACATGTGTACAATCAATGCATCCAATTACTCCCGGGAAGTTAAACTTTTCATAAAATCTGTAATTATGTTTACCTATTTATTAATCAGCAATTTTATAAATTTTAAATATAAAGTTACTCAAGTTACGATTACACATCACAGTAAATTCGAATTTTGAATTTCAAAAAATGGTAACCACTTCTTCTTATCTAACCTGAAGCAACATGTTAAAACTAAAAAAATACTAACTTGAGGCGAACTTGGTCTAATTCATTAAAATTTCCAGGAAACCTGATCCATTGGTTGAATATTTCCGGTGTATTCAATGCCATACTGGTTTCTTCGATGCATCTACTTACTGATGGTTGGGAGACTCCTAGGAATAAGTTATTACCAATATCCATTTGATAGCTCACCGAAGCAAAAAAACGTAGTGCAACTAAGACCTTAAAATAAAAATATTGATACCTTATTGTGATGTCATCCATTATCCATATACTTTTTGATTTAAAAAAAATGGTAGTTACCATAATGTAATTGGTAATTGGTAATAGGTACTTATGATAATTTTGGGGTTGAATAATAATAATAATAATAATAATAATAATAATAATAATAATAATAATAATAATAGATATAGAAAATCGTTTTCACTTCAAACGATTTTTCCTATTCTAGTAGGTACAGAGACTAATTTCAGTTTGTATTTATAAGAACCACAGATTTTTACTTACCCTCGTGGAAATACTTAAATCCGTAGCTCTTCTTTGCGGTCTCATATAGGGGCTTAAGGTCTCAATTAAGAAACTAGCAAGATTTTTTGATAGTCGAAATATTCCAGCAAACTGTTGTTCGTTCAATACTTCGAAAGGATCTAGATTTTGATGCCTGTTATGGCGGATCCTCTCATTTTCCACATTCTCAAGTTCCTCAATATTAGCGATGAGTTGCAAATCATCCATAATTGCAATGATATTTGCAAACTAACGTAGTTTAGCAAGTAATAAATTAACTGAAAAAACGATCTCAAAACCCGGAAAATTTGACAAACACAAAGTCACAAAATCAAAATAATAAAACAGCTGACAATGCGAGCGAAACGACGAAAACGAATGCTAAATCCCACTCGCTGTTTCATGCGAGTATACGTTTGTCAAACGAATTGTCAAGAATACCATTTTCAGTTTTCGTTCGAGCTGATGCGCGTACGCGAGTGACCTTGAAAAAAGCGAACGATCAAGAATAAGGCTCCAGGTCAGGTGACCATTGGCGTGCTAACATAGGGAGCCACCAACTAACATTTCTTTGGAGTATCAGATTATAAAACTCGGACTGTACCTATTCCAAACATTGACCTTTAGTATATTGTAATAAATGCCTATAAACGTCATTCTGTCGCCCTCGGGTTTATTTAATTTATGCATATTTGGTAAATATTTAATTTCTATGTATAAACAGTAATAAATAAATATTTTCAATCTGAAAGGATCAAGAGGACACATAATTTTAATTTCCATAACAAATGTTTGCATTTCAACTACCTACTGCATTTAAAATTTGCTTTAACACAATACTGGCTATGAAATAAATAAAATGTGCTTATATGTATTTATTAGTAATAAATTGAGTTAGTGACATTTTCAGACTTATTACTTGAAAAACAATACGTAATTAATTTAAAACTTATTTCGGTAATTGCGCTAATAGGTATGTCCAACAAATACCATTTTAAAGTCACGTGATTTTTCTCTATCCTTGTTGAATACATCTCAAACAGCGGTGATAGTAAAATTGACAAAAAAATTGCTGTCTAATTATTGTTCATAATATTCTTACCTGAAATAGAATCCGTCACTGTCATCAATTAGTTTGTCAAAGTTATTTTCGGGGATAATACCACGAGAGCTTCAAAATTACCGATAATTTTTCACGACTGCGTGTTTTCTATAATTTCACGAGTCCGTAGGACGAGTGAAATTTGCAGAGAAAACACGCATGAGTGAAAAATTATCTGGTTCATTTTAAAGCTCAAGTGGTATTTAGAGGATTATTTCACGTATGAGAATGCAAAAAATATGGAAATAAATATGTATTGAACGATTTGAACATCTTAACAATCAATACAAATAAATGGTTGCTATCAGGAACCGTATGTTTGTATCAAAAATTAGCATGACAACCATGTATACAATAACATGGGAGAATTTTCGCTGTAATTCTCTCTAGTTAAACTAATAGAAAAAATAATTTTCAATAGTAATATAACTAGTGCAATGGAAATTATTGATAATTTTTGGGAAATTTGCTCGAATGCATTTTTAGTTGAAAAAGAGCACGAGTGCACGTAGTGCACGAGTGCCTTTTCCAGTTCAAAACGCATGAGTGCAAATTTGTCGAAAATTATAAATATATTTCCATTGCACGAGTTGTATTTAATGAGAGAATTTCATAAATCAAAAATTTAAAAACACCAGTTTTCGCACCAGTTAGTATGCAATTATCTGATAATTTGCACTAGTGCAAATTATCGCGTAATTACAATCTGATTGGTTTAAATCAACAATCAAAACATGTCAATTTATTGTTGGAATACCAGTTTTGACAGATGTATGAAATTCTCGCTGTTATTCTGAAAATCGTCACTTGTCTTATGGGATTTCTAACACATGAGTGGAATAATCGAAAATAATACAACGAACAAAAACAGCTAATAATTTTGACTATATTAACCTTTTTCCAACTCGAAAAGAAGCAAATAGAAAACGGGTACCCAGTTTAAGTTCAGAATGTATTACAACAGACAGAAGATGCGACAAAAGTGAGTCTCGCAACAATAGACCTATCTATTTTACCAGACAAAGAGGTAATAATACGAAAACTTCATTAAATAAAAAAAGACACAGAACGCTCATTGCGCAAGACGAGGCAAAACGTACCAAATTATGTTAGACTTACGTATAGCAATCCGTCCTTCTTATTTGCACAGGATAAAAAGGAAAGGAGAAAAACCGCGTGTTGTGCAACGTATTTGTCAATGAAAATGTCAAACAACCTTTGAATGACACTTGTCAAGTTGAATATCACTTTTAGATTTATTTTTGTCAGACCACGTGCAATGAACAAAGATAACAAATAAAGAGATGCCCAGCGTGCAAAACGATCATCTCACACCTGTATTAGCTAGCCAATAAAAAGACATTGCCTCGTGTTGCGCGCGCATACCAGGTAAAAATAGATAGGTCTATTGCAAGTATTAAAATTGCCCTCTGATTGGTCAATACTACTTCAGAAACGCGTTTGTAAAATTCTAGTGGGAACATATATTAAAATTCAATAGTAATTAACCACTAATAGCTTTTTGTAG
Organism: Ceutorhynchus assimilis; assembly: GCA_917834065.1. Lineage (NCBI taxonomy): Eukaryota > Metazoa > Arthropoda > Insecta > Coleoptera > Curculionidae > Ceutorhynchus > Ceutorhynchus assimilis. The sequence goes on along the minus strand of OU892278.1, from coordinate 34,655,273 downwards.
GTGATATCAACGACATAATCAATGGACATACGTTTTTTGCCACCAGTATCACGTGACTTTAAAATGGTATTTGTCGGACTATATAGTTTCACCCCGATCTTGTATTTGCTCCTTGGTCTGTCAAAAGCATGAATATTGAATGAGAAGTCAACTAACTTCTCCAAAAAAGATATACTGGTTAAAAGGCCGTAAATATTTAAATTCATTTTATCAAATAAACAACATTTCCTATCTACCCGTCCCCTTTTTAGAATATCTTGATAAAAGTCGTTTTGATATTCCCATTCGGGAAATAGGTTCTAGAGGAAAGTGCTTTATCAAGATTTTCTGTCATTCGGTAAAAGACTTGCCCGAAGGCGGAAAATGTATAGGCTGTGCAATTTTGTTTTATTCTATTGCAAAAAAAAAACAAAAGGGGAAAAATTTAAGTTTTTTTTCGGTAATGGCGCCATTGACATTTATAACGTAGCCAATTCCGTTGCCCCTTAGATTCTAAGATTTAGTAGACTGGTTAATTCGTTTAAGACCCATTAGAAACGATAATATATATCTTCTACTTTAAGTTTGCGTGATTTACATTTGAATGTATTGTTATCTCCTTTAAATAGGTATCACACTTTCCTTATTTCCCTAGACCTATTGTTGCAAACTTATACTATGCTATAAATTATAATGATTTTGAGCCAGCAATAAAAGCAGTTTTGTACTTTGTTGTGGTTTTCTGTAGGTTGTTAGGGTTATCTGTAATAAGAAATCGCGTCAACTACGGTTAAGTAACAAAGAAGTTTGTACCCATGTATGTATGTAGCGATCAGCTTTGAGGGCCACCAAAATAGCTTATCCTGTTCGGAAATCGTATATACTGGGAAAATTGAGAAAATTCGGTTTGACCAAAAATATTTCACAAAATATGGTTAAATTCTTATCATGGCTTCGATATTGTAACGCTCTACACATGCGGAATGTTTTTAATTAGCGCCTTTTACATTAATTTTGGTTTTTGGAAATGTCAGAAAAACTTTTGTATATTTTTTTATTTTTATTTTCCAATAACCTAACAAAGGACATTTTGAATATACGAAGCTATATATGTATAGTTGCTTCCTTATCGGTTGTATGAACATAAAAGCTTTAAGGTGGAAATTTTAAGCATTTTTAAAATTACAAAATATCCTTAAGTACCTACATAAAACAAAGGAAATACTTCTAATAAAACTTTTTTTTCTTTTATTATCAATCCTTATCGAATACAGAAAAAGGGAAGAAGTCTGATGGGGTTTTAACTGTGGAATATAAAATCCTTGAATATCTACTTTCAGTTTTTATGTCGCTTTTTTCCTGTTATTTAACTACAGTATTCAAGTTTACAACTCTTTTATTATCTCTGGTTTTAATTCAATCCCAAGATATCCGTGGAAAAGGAAAGCATTTTTGAAGCCCCCTTCGCAATTCTAAATCTATATTTTATTGTCTACAGCCCCAATTCAAAAGATTTTATTTCTTATTTATCAGCCTCACTAGGAAAAAAGAGTTCCTGGGCATATGGAATATTCTCTCCATAAAATGCTATGAACGCATTACTAAGGAACTTATATTTTTATATTAGGTCATCGTTTATGTATGGATGTATTAGAAATTATGAACCTTGTAATCGTAAATATTGAATGGGGTTAATTATAATAGCTTGATTGATGTTGAATTAATGGTCTTTTTCTCGAACCATTTAGGTAATTTTTAGTGATGCCTATTAAGAAATATGTCTCTCTTAAAATTGAAATCTTTTTTATTCAACCGCGACTTTTTGATGCATGTGAAGCGGGCGGAAAGTTGACAATTGCAGTGCAGCCCGCTGACTGTCGCGCTTGCGCATTCCACAGCCGGGCAAAAAAAGAAACATTTAGGCCCGCCTAGCCAGGTGGTGTTGATTTTCATTAATTCTCAGTAAGTATATTTTCAATTTAATATAAATAGTACTTATTTATTAAACTCGTCGGAATTGTCTCTTTTCCGGCCTTGATACACACACAATGTAACGGGTCTTTAAAAAAAATTAAATCAAAGATGGCTATGATTTTTTGAAGCAATATTTTACTATAATTTTTTAATGTCATGTCGATTTGTCATTTGACTGACGTCATAAACAAAAACAAATGAAGCTTTTAGAAGAGCGATTAAGACAATCGGTATGGGTAATATATGCTAATATTTTCTCAAAATCGTGTGACAAGTTCCACTACTAAATGAATTAAGTTGTTTTAACCAAGAAATTGAAGTTTTTGGATTTTCATTTGTCACTTTGACATTTATTTATGGAAACCGATGCGACGTATAGTCCAACAAATACCATTTTAAAGTCACGTGATTTTTCTCTATCCTTGATGAATACATCTCAAACAGCGGTGATAGTAAAATTGACAAAAAAATTGCTGTCTAATTATTGTTCATAATATTCTTACCTGAAATAGAATCCGTCACTGTCATCAATTAGTTTGTCAAAGTTATTTTCGAAAATAATACAACGAACAAACACAGCTAATAATTTTGACTATATTAACCTCTTTCCAACTCGAAAAGAAGCAAATAGAAAACGGGTACCCAATTCAAGTTCAGAATTTATTACAAGGGGCAGCAGAAGCGACAAAAGTGAGTCTCGCAACAATTGCAAGTATTAAAATTGCCTTCTGATTGGTCAATACTACTTCAGAAACGCGTTTGTAAAATGCTAGTGGGAACATATATTAAAATTCAATAGTAATTAACCACCAGTAGCTTTTTGTAGGTGATATCAACGACATAATCAATGGACATACGTTTTTTGCCACCAGTATCACGTGACTTTAAAATGGTATTTGTCGGACTATACCTATTGTTCGTCGATTTTTATGTGACACTAAAGGGTAAAGTATATGGAAAAACAGTGTGACATCAGGTGACCATTGGCGTTTTAATGTAGGGTCCCACCAGCTCACATTCCTTTCGAGTACCTATCAGATTAAAATCAACGGACTTCATGATTTTGTGATCTAAGCACTCTTTGATTCAATTTTTTTTTCAAAACCCGTCACAATTGAAATTTAAAACTGGTACTGACGCCCCTCATTTTAATACTTCATTATAATGATTATCGATTGTGGCAATTCGATTTGGAAATTTCTATTAGATGCCTAATTTTCTTGATATTTTGCCTTTGATTAAATTTATGGTTTACCCCACGTTGTAATTTTGCAATATTTACTTCTAATTTAAGTTCCAATAAGTAACAATCCTCTCAATAGCCAGGAACTAATAAGTTTTGTATCAAATTGATGAAAGAACATTTTGTTATAGTATTTACAAAGTCAGTTGAAACAAGGTGAAGGTAAATCACAACTGGTGACTGAATATTTTCATAAGAAATGCACTGCCACTAGTCAGCCACCAGTTGCAAATTACCTTTACCTTGTTTCAACTGACTTTGTAAATACTATACCTATCTCTGTTATTTCATGCCGTAGGAGTCTACGACTTCGTATTTGGGAGGCGGGTCATTTCTAGCTACTTCCATGCGGTTTTGCAAGAATGTTTACAATTTTCGTAATTTTGGGGAAACGTGAACTTGACAACGCCGCAGTCTGTATTTATTTAAAACATAACTAATTTTCCTCCACAATAACACAAAAATCACAAAAAATCTGCTTTAAATTCGAATCTCTCAAATTAAGCTTAACAACTATAGACAAAACTATATAACCATAACTGATCAACTTTTATAGTGTCCAATTAACGACTCGCGGATTTTTTATAGCGCTTGCATCCTTCTTTAATTTTCTAGATCATTCTCTTCAATCTCTTCTATGTATTTCCGATTATAATCAATTCTCGATCGTTCCGTAGTTCGATAGTCATCGGGTTGTCCTATCATGAAAGAGGGGTTTAAGAGCTATCTATGGTAGTTTCAGCACCAACGGTCATTCAATAAGTCCGAAAGGCGGTTTTAAGGCCTGTCTTTGTTATTTTAGGTCCCATGGAGTGAGACTTGGTACTCGTGAAGCCGTTGCTGGGGCCCTCCATGCGGTGTTGAAAGATTGTGCATTGCCCCCTACTAAGGGAAAGCGTAAACTTGGCAATGTCGCTCTCTGTATAATTTAAAACGGTAATATTCCTGTGAACTTCATTAGACAATACGGGATTCAATTTCTCGTCCTGTCAGAGTGAATTTCATTGGTTGAAACTAGTTTCCTAACTGTTTTCAAGCAATGAAATTCGCTCTGAAAGTTGATCATGAAATTTTCTATAAAGGTAAAGTCCACTACTCTAAAAGAAACTTATCACAACCAGATTATAAAATCTCAACTGAATTAAAATTAAAATACAAAATTTTAATAACAAAAAGATTAAATTTGAAGCGCAGGAGGAAGGAGCATCCCAAAGTCGTCGCCTTACCGCCCGTTTTTAAAAGTTTCATGTTCAAATCACGTCCTGTCTTTGGATTATATTAAACGGAAATATTCCTTCAAATTTTTTAAACTTTTTTACTTCAAGAGCGAACTCATATATAATTGCGCATTTTTATGAGGCTTTTTGGACCGAAACTATATTACGTAAATTTTTCATCGTCGCGTCCTGGAACGGATAATATAATTAAAAAGTAGGTAGGTACTTTTCTTCTTGATCTATTATTTTTCCTGGTGGCTGGTCATATTTTAACATAAAATATCTATTTTCCCAAAATTGTTTGGTGCTCGTTGGAGCATTCAATTATATTTTCCCCTATTTTAACCCAAAATAAACATTAGAGTATCAATTGCATGATGTTTTTAGGGGGTAAAGGCGGTAGTCACGCATTTCCAGCAAATGTCAAATCGAAACAACAACACCAAATTACCCTGTGAAAATTAAAATTAGGGATATGACTCATTGGATTAATTTTCTATATAGAGGCGGGAAAGACAGGTAGATTGTGTGGTATCAAAAGGTCTGTTATTATTTTTGGCTTAGAATTAATTGATCATGTTTAATCGACACTTTCCATTAAAAAATGTCATAAAGTACCTATGTTAGTTTCAGATGGTTAACTTTATATTGCTCATGCATTGATTGCAAATTAGGGCAGCAAATAGAAGCATTATGGTCTTGAATTTGGAGGGCTTTAAATTATGAATAAGCACTCCTAATGGGGCAAAATAATTCTCTCACAAGACAATATGGCTGTCCCTTAAGAACACTTAATTCGGATATTGAACAATTCGATGGTAACATGGGAACTACAAATAATTATTAGTCATTGTCTGGTCCCAGGGCGTTCCTAAACACCAAAAACTCGTTTATAGAGCATAATATTTTTCATTCTGGTAACATAAATCCACATATTTAGCTTGCCGGTGGAGCCGGAAACGCTAAACTATGTTGCACATTTCATAAACACTTCAACTATGGAAAATTTATGAAGCCGCCAGCGTACTTTGGTTTTTTAAATGTTTGAAATTTCAAGCCCAGAACTCATTAGGTCTGTGCTTCATGTATATAGAAACATAAATTGTAGGTAGTTTAGCTATGTTGTTCTTTTGTATTCGTTTCAAAATTACTGTCACATTATAGGATTATCGACTTTTGTTGGAACACATAATTTATTTTCGAGTTTACTTTGTTATGATTTCAACGTTTTTTGTATAAATATTGTTTCGCTGGTCGCCTAATTTAAGAAAATAACTAAATTAGAACTTTTATCAGCACACTTGCTTTAAAATTGATTCTTTTGTAAATGTCGTTTTCAGGTAGATTTAATTTTTTTGACCCTATTATTGATTTCCAAAGCATAATTATGTACATTTTTATTATACTCTGAGCAACCTTCATTTGAAATCGACTAATGTATGTAGGTCCCTAAACTGTAGTATAACATACCCGGGTTCGTTCAGCAAGATTGAACGGTTAGAACTTTTTTTTATTATCTCTTCTTTTAACAAATCTTCTGAAAAACGAAATGAAAAACAAATAGGACCTACGTTGCCGAAACCCACTCAATTTTACTTATTTGACATGCGCCCGACAATAACAAAATTAGGAAAATTTGAGGAAAGTTGTGATATGTAAAATAAACGAAAAATTTGTGACACGTCTAATTAATTATTTATGAAGAAAAACGTAACGTTCTCAACCTGGAACTAACGAGGGGAAAGAGCACGGCAGAGAAACCCTCGATCTTCATTCCTCAAGAATCAAAACATAGATACTGTGATATTTCAATAATAATTGTGAGTCAATAATAATTTAAATTAGGTACGGTCCCTGTCCTTGTGCTAAAATTTCAATTCCACACACTACATTCAATCAACACCACCTATATAGTTGTTGCTTTTGAGCCAATATCTCTAGATTGATTTATTTTGTTTGCTAGGATATTCATCCAGTCAGGGTAGGAAAGTGTTAGTAGATTCAACAAGGCCCTAATGCACGCTCTGAATACCAAAAATTAAAATCCCAGTACAAAAGACAGCACATAACTTCTTAGGTTTTGATTTACTTTTTATCTGCGTTGTTCACAGCATGAAACGATTTTTTGTTGAATACATGAACAAGGCACATGTCATAATAGTATATTATGCAATGATCTTGTAATGATAGCCATTAATACACGAGATGTTGTAGGATACGAAACGATTCGCAGGCGAGTTTCGTATATAACATGCGAGTGTATTAATGGCCATTACTTGAAAGTTGCATACACTATTTTTTCTATTTCCACTAATAAACGAAATAGGTACCATCGTCACCAAAAGTATCTGGGACACAAATAATGCATAAAAATCTCCTGGACCAATTCTACTGTCATTCATTTCAATGCATTTAAATTATAGTTTGACAAATATTTGACAATAAAATTCATATAATAGGACAAGAGCTAATGTGATGCTGTCCCAGTTACTTTTGGTGACGATGGTACATATTCATTTTAAGAATAGTAAACTTCTCAACTGGTGCTGCCATCTATTGACAATTTCGAAAATTAAGATCTAGATCATAAATTAGATCATTTGGGCATAAATTCCGCACCTGAGCTGCTTTCGAGTGCAGAGTGTGAAGCTCCTAGAACACTTCACACCTGGATATACTCAATCCGTTTTGCTTGAAACCGTATTGCCCGGAGCGTGACATAATCATAAAATGGTAGGTGCTTTAGGGGTAAGAGGCGAGGAAATGGGAGTCAAACTGTAGCTGGAGTACTTCGGAGTAGCTCGGGAGTGCTCAAAGGGTAGCACCCGAAAGCAGCTCTTATTGATCAATTTTTTGTTGTTTCTTTTACTAATAAAAACAATCCAAAATTTCAAAACAAGTGTGTTATTTTTATATGAACATTGTTCATGTTCAAAATAACTCGATTCCAGTGGCTGAACAATCTGTATCATAATGAAAATCTGTATCATAATGAAGTTCATTATGAAACAGATTTTATTCGTGTATTAGGAAACGTCAGTAGAAAAAATATAGTATAAACAAACAAAAAAATAATAGGTACTTGTATAAATTGAACTCTCAAAAACAAAATAACATTTATGCAACTGACCTGGGAATGCTCCTTATAACACACTGTTACGTTTTTTTTTTAAAGGAATCTATTTATGTATTTATGGGGGACTCATTCAAATACTAGGCTGGAATTATTTTCCATGTTCATGCAAGTGGTGGCCTCTTTTGATGGTTCCTTGAAAGATCATTATTTATTTCTAGGTACGATTTTGCAAATTGTCGCAGTTTTGTTGGAATTCGTTTTTTTGCCCCAAGGTGTCGGCAGTGGTTCCGATGGTACCTATTTAAATTATTAGTTTTTTTTTGGGTTCTAAGTACCGAACAGAAAAAGGTCGGTCAGAAGTCATTTGGTCGCGTGGACTGTATCGTCACAAATTAAACCACATTTTTGGTTTCCAGTTTTGGGAAAGTGAGATACTTTTTTTTTGGCAGTAAATTTATTTGGTTTTGCTCCTGAGTGAGTTAGTTATCGGTGAAATTTACCGCTATCGGCTTATTTGCCGGATTTATTCCGCCTTCCACTTTGAACTCTGAGGTAAGCCCAAACTTGTTTTTTTTATTTGTAACTAACACAAGATTCCTTCTGTAGAACATTTCTCGTCTGGAAGTATTATAGCTTTCCAGCTATAGAGGAAATAAACTACTTCAAAGCCACACAACAACCACGTAAGTCAAACTTTTTGACCCCAACGAATTTTCTAGAAATAACTATTTCCCTTCCTCCGATCTTGTAGGGCTTCTCTTCCTATTTGGATGTTAGTGTAGTTTTACCAATCAACCACCATTAAATAGACAATTCGATCGGCATTCAAAGAGAAAGAAAACCTATTGGATTCGATTTGGAACTGGATGTCCTGACAGATAGCTTCCATTCTCGGATTTGTAACACAACACGTGTTCCAGCTAAGTACCTAACTCATAGAGAAATTTTAATAAGGGATGAAGAGCAATCTTTCTATATCAACTTGGTGGAAAAGCAGATAGATTATTTTTATTTTCAAATATTAAATTATTTCATAAAGTTTCAAACAAAAGGTGGCCTGTGGGCCTTATAATAAATTTTAGGCAATTCATTAAATAATTTTTATTCGTATAAAAGACCGTGTAAACCGGTTGTGATCACAACTGGGATTGGCCAATATTTTTAGGTTTTATAAATTTATTAATTACTACTAAACAGAATCATCTATTATTACTTAAATTAAATATTCAGGGAGTTTTGTTTCACAAGAATTGTGTGTTTGTCTAATTAGGGTTTTGGGGTAGTACTGAAAACCAGTAAGCTCTCTGGCTCAAGCTGCGTCGAGCCAGTGGCGCTCGAACTCACACCGGACTAGCTAGGCATTATTTGCTACACCCCGCTGACCCCAAACCTGTTATTAAAGAAACATAATTAATAAACTAAATCGATATATATAATATATATATATTTTTTTTTATTATCCTTATTTGATTAACTTTTCTTCAATATATAAATTAGCGTGTAGCAAATTTTGGCGCCCAACGTGGGGCTGCTTTCCACCAAGGGTAGTTTAATTTAATGGTAGGTTTTTGTTTAAAAGAATTTTTTTTGGCAACTAGAACTATTTGCGTTGCTTAACTATAATTGCAATAATAAATGCTTGCCATCCTATTTTTTTTGCTATTTTGGGATTAACATAAATTTAAAGGTAAAATATTTCATTGAATGCATATAATATTATATTTTAGTCACTTTTCTCAAATTTATTCGAATTTTATTGACTATAGGATTTGCAGGTTTTTTTTTTGTCCTTCTAAGGTGAATTTTATTGTGTTGACCTATTTGAATATCGATGAGTGATTTTCTTTATTATGTAGGTTCAAGGTACTAATGTTGGATTGGTTTTTTTTTGTAAGTAAGTTTTTTTACTGGGTGGATCGATTAATTTCGGTTCGGTTATTTAACTTTTTGTTGAATTGCCAAAATAGGATTTTTTTTTCCCTGTCTCTAAGTGGATGGGAGTAGGTGCATTTTCGGGAAAATTTTGTTGGAGAAATTGGCAGTTTTTTTTTGGACTGTTTTTCCCGTTTATGTTTTTTTCCAAGGTTGTATTGGTAGGGTTTTGTTTTGATTTCTTTTCTTGCTTTTCTCTGGTATTTTTTTTTTTCATATTACTAGATATTGTTTTTGTCAGGTTATCAAGTTCTGATTTTTTTTTTTTTTTTTTTTTGAATATTTTTTCGATTTAAGAGTTAATATGGCTCCGCCACAGTACGAAGTGAATAGATTGAGTTCTGATGAGTTGACGTATGAATTGGCGGTCAGAGGAGTTACTGATCAGACGACGGTTGAGCCTATGAGGCAAACTTTGCGAAATCTTTTGAGATTGGAAAGAAGGGGAACTCCAATTGATTATCCCGATCACCCGTACGAGTTTGCGGCCGATTGTACTGCGTTAATTGCAAAAATTGCGGAATTGAATAGGCTGTTAACAGATTTTGACGGTTCGGATGACAATAAACATAAGAAGTTGGTGTCTAAAGGGGCTTTTACATTAGGTCGAATAAATCGTAGTAAGCCTACATCTGCAGCTGAAAAAGCGGTTAGATCTAATCACCTCGTTACCGTTCTAAATATAAACTCTGAGGTTGCAAAAAAGGTTAGGGCATTTAGGCGTATGGAACTTAGTCAGGAACACTCGGTCACTTTTGGTTCAGGCTCTTCCTCAACTGACGAATCTGAAGAGGAAATTTTTAGTTCCACGGTACAGGGTAGCACGAACAACCCGCCAAGACCAAAGTCAGTGCCAGTTTCCCAGTGGAATCTGAAATTTTCGGGCGAAAGTAATTCGATGTCTCTTAGTAGTTTTCTGGAGAGAGTAGATGAATTAAAAATGGCTCGTAACGTTTCTGAAGATGAACTTTTCCGATCTGGCATAGATCTTTTCCAGGGTCGCGCATATATTTGGTACTTGTCGGCGCGTAAAAAGGCACAAGATTGGCGATCGTTAGTAGTCTTACTTAGGAAACAATTTCAGCCACGGGATTACAACGACAAGCTTTTCGAAGAAATAAAGAATCGAACTATGGGTCCTAATGAATCCATAGGGATATATATCGCGGTTATGGAGAATTTATTCAGTAGGTTATCAGTAAAACTCTCGGAAAAGTCTCGTCTTAAAATTGTAATGAATAACATAACTCCATTTTATCAAACCCAACTAGCGCTAACTAATATAGATACAATAGAGGAATTGTTAGATTTTTGTCAAAGATTAGAAGCGTGCAAAACATCGGTCGAAGGGTATAAGGTACCTCCTTCTAGGAAAACCGATAGGTTACTGGAACCCGATTTAGCCTATGTAGACGAATACCGCGCGGATCCATCTAGTTCTTATGCCGACGAAGTTAATACACGAACTGTGATCAAATGCTATAATTGTAAAGTCGCAGGGCACAAGGCATCGGAATGCAAAGAACCTCATCATCGCCGCTGTTTTAAATGCGGTAAACCCAACTTTACTGTGCGCACTTGTCCCTCCTGTAACAATAAATCCATCTCGGGAAACGCGAATGCGAGGCATTAGGTGGTCGACTTGGTGTCTCCTTAAACTCTTTATCGACCGTAGATGCAAATAATAAATTGATATTAGATTATATTTTGACACATGCTCAAGGTGATCAGCGACCATACTTGCGAGTTACAATTTTGGGTTCAGAATTTTTGGGACTACTTGATAGTGGTGCCTCGCGAACGATTTTGGGTCGGAACGGTTGGGAAATTTTAAAATCTTTGAACATAACATTGAATCCTTCAACGATACCCTCTTGTACCGTTGCGAACGGCGACCAATGCGAAGTTTTAGGCACGGTTACAGTTCCAATACTTTTAGAAAATAAAGTAATTTTAATGGATATGCTTGTTATTCCAATTTTACCGCACATGCTCATTTTGGGAGCAGATTTTTGGCGTCGAACCGGTATTATTCCAGATCTACGAAATGATAAATGGTCATTCAATGGAAGCTGTGACATAGCATCGATCAATTCGAATTCGGGTAGTCTACTGGAGCTGTCATTAGATCAGCAACATAAATTAGATGAATGTGTTAGGGATATTTTCTTAGATATGGAGGACGGTAGGATAGGATGCACTCATTTAGTTAGTCATAAGATTGTTACGGACGCTGCCCCAATTAAGCAAAGGTATTATCCGGTTTCACCCGTCATGCAAAAATCTATAGATTCAGAACTTGATAAAATGATTCAGGAGGGAATAGTGGAACAATCCTCTAGTCTAGGGTGAAGCCCAACCCATAATTTTGATTTTAAAGCAAGATAAGAAAACTTATCGATTTTGTGTAGATTATAGAAAATTGAACAAGGTGGTAGAAATCTTCAAACCACTATAATTTGAGACGGAGGGATACTCAATATGTTGTGGGCCAGGAGGTCTATCGTCGGAATTTTGTACTCTCAAATGCCGCAAAATATTATACTGCAAAATTGGCTCCCAAATTTATAGGTCCCTTTGTCATATCGAAAAGAATTTCTCCATGGACTTATGAACTAAAGGATAAAGATGGCCGTCCCAGAGGTGCGTGGAACGTTAAGGATCTTAAACCAAATCCTGGAACGGATGATCTCTAGTAGTTGCAGGTTAGCTTTTAGGTTTAGAAAGAATTTCTACGAAATTCTTTTAGAAGTAAGAGGGGGATTTGTTACGTTTTTTTTTTAAAGGAATCTATTTATGTATTTATGGGGGACTCATTCAAATACTAGGCTGGAATTATTTTCCATGTTCATGCAAGTGGTGGCCTCTTTTGATGGTTCCTTGAAAGATCATTATTTATTTCTAGGTACGATTTTGCAAATTGTCGCAGTTTTGTTGGAATTCGTTTTTTTGCCCCAAGGTGTCGGCAGTGGTTCCGATGGTACCTATTTAAATTATTAGTTTTTTTTTGGGTTCTAAGTACCGAACAGAAAAAGGTCGGTCAGAAGTCATTTGGTCGCGTGGACTGTATCGTCACAAATTAAACCACATTTTTGGTTTCCAGTTTTGGGAAAGTGAGATACTTTTTTTTTGGCAGTAAATTTATTTGGTTTTGCTCCTGAGTGAGTTAGTTATCGGTGAAATTTACCGCTATCGGCTTATTTGCCGGATTTATTCCGCCTTCCACTTTGAACTCTGAGGTAAGCCCAAACTTGTTTTTTTTATTTGTAACTAACACAAGATTCCTTCTGTAGAACATTTCTCGTCTGGAAGTATTATAGCTTTCCAGCTATAGAGGAAATAAACTACTTCAAAGCCACACAACAACCACGTAAGTCAAACTTTTTGACCCCAACGAATTTTCTAGAAATAACTATTTCCCTTCCTCCGATCTTGTAGGGCTTCTCTTCCTATTTGGATGTTAGTGTAGTTTTACCAATCAACCACCATTAAATAGACAATTCGATCGGCATTCAAAGAGAAAGAAAACCTATTGGATTCGATTTGGAACTGGATGTCCTGACAGATAGCTTCCATTCTCGGATTTGTAACACAACACGTGTTCCAGCTAAGTACCTAACTCATAGAGAAATTTTAATAAGGGATGAAGAGCAATCTTTCTATATCAACTTGGTGGAAAAGCAGATAGATTATTTTTATTTTCAAATATTAAATTATTTCATAAAGTTTCAAACAAAAGGTGGCCTGTGGGCCTTATAATAAATTTTAGGCAATTCATTAAATAATTTTTATTCGTATAAAAGACCGTGTAAACCGGTTGTGATCACAACTGGGATTGGCCAATATTTTTAGGTTTTATAAATTTATTAATTACTACTAAACAGAATCATCTATTATTACTTAAATTAAATATTCAGGGAGTTTTGTTTCACAAGAATTGTGTGTTTGTCTAATTAGGGTTTTGGGGTAGTACTGAAAACCAGTAAGCTCTCTGGCTCAAGCTGCGTCGAGCCAGTGGCGCTCGAACTCACACCGGACTAGCTAGGCATTATTTGCTACACCCCGCTGACCCCAAACCTGTTATTAAAGAAACATAATTAATAAACTAAATCGATATATATAATATATATATATTTTTTTTTATTATCCTTATTTGATTAACTTTTCTTCAATATATAAATTAGCGTGTAGCAACACAAACTAATCGCAGATTTGATTGAATAATCAGTTTAATACAAAATAAAAATTGAATAATGAACAATGGCGGACAAGCAGCTTCTTCCCTGGTCTCTCATTTTCTGTCTCCTCTTCGGTACTCTTTCTGTGGCGCGCCTCCGTTCGCCCCTAGTTGACAGCGCTTACATGGTTGCAAAATTTATCATCTGGTTTTCTATAGTAAACGTTTAAAAAAGTCAAGATTTGAAGAAATGATATTTCAAATAGGTGGTTTTCCTCAGTACCTAATACTTTTCTGTAGAATATGAGTAAAAAATAATAAATTATACAACTTGAAGAGGTCGTATACATTTTGCGCGATAAGGATCTTTCGTAATGACCCGCAGGCATAAGCTGTAAGAGCAAAAAAGAAACACTTATGAAAAAAGGAAACCCATAAACGATATTATTTGATGTAAATCTCACTTTCAACACTCGATTCGACATTAATTGCTGATGCACATATCCAAAGTATGCTGGTCAATTATTGTTAGATTAAAGGAAAATGAAAAAATTTAACATCCAAAAAAAAGTAATAGGTACCTACCTATTAGAGCATTAATTGTGACTTTAATCAGGTTTTCCTATCAGGAACGTGAATTATTTAATCTAAAACTGTCTAAAGCCTAGAATTATTAATGGCATTGCAGAAAATTACATCTGTCACACACGGAAAAATTTAAATTTGGAAAGCCTTTAGATTTGGCTAATTTGTAGGGACGCGCCAAATTATATTTGACTCTACACCCATACAAAAACGGTTTATTTTAACGAAACGCAAGCTCGCGGATGGGCTTGTAATTACCAAAAATGGTTACAAAAAAGTCGTCCTTCTTTATTTTTAGGGCCCAGTCGGAAACCATTAACGAGAAAAGGCGGCCGAAAACATCCGCTACCACATGCCGACTGGTCATTACATATATTTTATTGGACAGAGGTTATACATTTTCTAAATACGTTCCCTCTGGTTCGCCTCTGAGCGAACTGCATTGCATAATGTGCATCAGATATGTTCAAAGTTGATTCAAAAGAAATTTTTAAATTATTGCTTTTGTTGAACTTATTCAAGAAGAAATACATTTAAAGTTTTTGAACAATTGCTGATTCAATAATTTTTCATGTTATTTGAATGGTTGCAAGATAAAAGTCAAAATATTCAAACAAAAGAATATCACAATCTTTCGTTTGTGAAATATGTATATGGTTGCAAGTTGCAACTTTGGAACAGCATCTATAAGTGGTTCTTGAATATTTTTCCGAACTCGCAAATTTTTACAAATTTTTTGGAGGTTTATTAATTATTGTTTAAATCTTTATGTTCAACAATGATCTAGAGCCCAAACCCCGTTGGAAAATTATATTACATAAGTTACTAATAATGCTTGTGTGAAAGTTTTCGAATTCGATCACCTAACTATTACCTACCTATTACAAATAGATATATTTTTCAGGTTAAGTTTTCTAAAGCATTCGGCAACTTCCCATTAATCAAGTCCAGTACATTAACTATAATTTTTAGTTTCTACTTTACTTCATTAAAATTTGCTGAAATTTTCTTTTCACTTATCTGCGTTCATTTAGGAATATGAATTCCGACAACAACCCACGAGGCGGGAAGTCAGGGCGAAAACAGGAAACTGTCCGAGGGGCAATCTCACTTCATCCTCTCGTACTTTCCTTGCGAATATCCGGTAGTGCGATAACGACCGACACTCAGCCGCCGCACCCCCACGATAAACCGGGAAGATACACCTGCTTCATTAGGGAAACTGCTGTAGTCTAGCCTCGATCGGAAAGATTTTGCAATTAAGGCATTAGATCTTATCAACGGTTAAAAATTCTCTAGAAAAATTCCGTATATACATATTTATTATTCTTCGATTTAATAATTGCACCAGCGGAAATGTTGTGTTCCTTGAATCCATGTAAATCGTTTTTGCATTTGATGTATTCATCAATAGGGAACTTTCATATTTCTCAATTTTTTTTTTTTAGATACTTCTAGTCATCAGATATTACATAGTTTTTTTTCCATTTTAATTTATACATTCTACGAAAAAAAAAATATTGAAATTCAAATCAAAAACTTTGGCGCGAAAACGCGAAATTTCAATATATGACAGCGCTCATGATTTTGTAAACATCATATGCAGCAAACGAATTCTTGCTGACTTGGTGCTATTTTTGTGTTGTGTTTGTGAAAATTGTGGCAATGGATGAAGAATATTGTAAAAAATTGCTTTCGTAAATTTTAGTTCACTTGTGAGTTCCCCATTGATAGGTTTGTTTACAGAATCGTGACGTCAAAAAAGGTAGCCATCATGGAAACATCGTTTTGGCGGGAAGAATTTTATTTCAAATTTTGTGTTATTTTTTGTGTAACAAGAGCGGTATTAGTAAAATAAAAACTGGTCATATAAACATTGTGCAGTATAAACTATCGATTTAAAACAAATTTGGAAAATTTCAGTTCATTTGCAAACTCCCTATTCGTTTACTATAATATGCTTATATTCAGTCAGTTGCTTGGAAGGAATTGAAAATATCGGAGGCCTAGCAACTTAACAGCGAATTGATACTGCTTATTTGAACAATACAGTACCTACGCAGCAAAATACCTGCATAATTCAATTCAGTTTTTATTATTTCAAAAACCATGATAGACTTTCAGAGGTTCGATAGTCCGCCACTTCTTAGTAGTAGCGTTTCAATTTTCTATGTAATTGTGTCAACTCGCATAACTACTTACTAAACCAGCTAACATCGAGCGAGTACCAACTACCTACTTACTAAACTCGCTGGTCATTTTGTCGAAGCTTATACGGTCAAACCCGAGGTCAAACCTGAACATGCAAACCTTCGCGTTTCCTGGGGCAAGCGATTACTTCAGAACTGCATTTCCATGCGGCATTTTATATATTTAATATGTGTTTATTGAAGAAAATTTAATTTTTTATAAATTATTATTTCTCAATTTTTTCATAAAATTGCGTCGCCAAGATTTCATCAATCGATCTCATCTTTTATTTGATCTTTGACTTGATTTGTAGAAGTTAACATGTCATTCAGTTTGTGAAATACTTCCGGAAATGTTTGAATGCACCAAAGCTCAAAACTCTTATGATTTTGATTGACTCGTATTGATTTTGAAAGAATATTTTCATATGTTTTTTTTAATTCTTGCTATTATTATTGGGATTTTGTATATTTACCATTGCGATCAAAAAAGAATAGTACAAAAATTATTGACCCCAATTGGAGCTCCTGGTGTAATATACAAAATTTTGCCAGTAAATAAACATCTCAAAATATTATGGGTTCGGGCAATGACACATTCTAGGTTAAAAAAACGGGTGGAAAAATGCCATAATCCGAAGCTTTCTGCGTTGAAAACTTGTCGAAAAATACCAAAATAATGCAACTTTTGGTTATAATAGGTATTTGTGTAACCAGTTGGGAAAAGCAATATTTTTCGTAACGAGCGGATTTCTGCAGAACAAGCGAAGCGAGTGCCACATCAGGAAGCGAGTTACGAAAAATAGTGTTTCCCAACGTTTTTCAATTCAAATTTAAAATATAAAAAATGTCCTTTGGATCCCCCTCTCTCTCTAAATCGTCAAGCGTTAAATGAGTTTGGAGATGTTTATTGGTTATTTCGTTTTTCTTTGCTATGAAAGCAAGTATTGCGTGAAGCAAATAATACTTATTTTTTTCCTTATGTAAATTATAAACCACTCAAACTTTGTAAAGTGAAGAAATAGTTATAAGATTCCCAATGTCCAATTCAGAAAGCGACGTACCTACCTACCAATCTGCTTTATCTAGAATTATTCTTAGGAAGTTAAAGAGCAATAGGATTTTTCTTATGTCAAATTTAGTTGATGGCGTGAACAATAAAATTTTCATAATTTTCGAAAAAGATATTAACAATACTTCAAGTAGTTTAGCCTTAAAACTATCAGAAATTTTATTTCTGTATTTTTGCACCAGTTGCGAAAAATTTTAATTTTCGCAACTGTTGATGACAAGTTAGACATTTGATAACCAACGAGTTGTGAAAAGTATCACTTCAAATTAGAAAACCTCAAAATCTTAAATGACACTCTAGGTCATGTGATACCTTGTTTAAAAGGTCTTTTAATTCTCTAACGGCCAATTTCATAATAGAGAATTAAAAGTTATTTTAGCTAAATAGACTTTTAGGATAGGATTTTTCAACTTCAAATGGAGCTTTAAATTTAAAGTTTACTTTAAGTTGGTTATGAAATTGGCCCTAAATAGATTTGCAAAAAAAAAGTTATCCAGATTTAAAGGTGACTCTAATTTTGATGAAACCCTTATTTGATCGGGTTGAATAGGTAATTGTGATTTAAAATTGTTTAAAAAAATAAATAAATAACATCATGGATAATTTTGAAGAAATCATCTAGATTTTGTTTTTTTGAACCCCTTTTCCCTCACTGTACCTGAAGGTGTTCACCTCCTCAAGAGTGCAAAGTTGTTATCTCGAAGCACGAGATATTTTGTGACAATTTAAATTTGTATCTGGATATTTTTTTTTGCAGATTCGTTTGGAGAATCAAAAAACCTTTCAAACAAGGTATCACATGTATAATTTTGAGATTAGGGTGGCTACCGCCGCAGGGGTGGTTCGGGAAGAGCTGAAAAGTACGTTGTTTTGGTGCCCCCTTTCAACCCTCCAAACGGATTTTTTTTTTTTTTTTTATCATTTACTGTTTTCAAGATATACACCCGGTATAAATTTTCCCTAGAGCTTTCCCAGTGCCCATACAAGCTGTAAACTCCTTTTGTGAATTTATTATGTACCTAATCTAGAAAATAGTATTTTGCCAATAAGGTCTAATTGAAGAAGCATGGCTGCTGTACCTATCTAAGTATTGAAAATTCACAAGGTGGATTTTCAGTTCTAATGTTGGGTAATGGGTAATGAATGGGTAATTTGGTAAATTGGTGAGAATTTAGAATTAATGCTGATTGATTTTCGAGGCGGCTAATGGAAGTTTTCCACTATCATCTACTTCTTGAGTTTCTTTGAGTTTTCAGGATTACTTAACTTATCTATAGATTATTCATTTCATTTAATATTATTATAAGCACATTACTATAAATTATATTATAAAATATTCAATTTACATAATTCTATAAACAAATATTGATTCTGCTCATTTGTGTATTTTGTGCTCTATTATTTCAAGTAATCGGGCGTTGATGATGATACAGACTTAGTGTCGAAACGCGAGCCGTTGATTCAGTCGGAATGTTCACGAAAGCTACTCATTATTTCTAACGTCCACATACGTAGACGCGACCTTTCGAGTCACTGGCTATGACACTTCGGGACAATTTACGGTATTCTCCAAGGCATTTTCAAAATCGGATTGCCACAAAAATGTTATATTTGCAGCTGTTGAGAAGCTATATTATGTTCCCTAAATTTGGAGTCGGGATTCTAATTTGAGCCTGTAAGTACCTACCAATGGTTCTATAAAAAAATCATCTAAAGTTTTTGTTTTTCGATAACTAAGTCTCGTGTAAATAGTTGAAAATTTACTAATCTTGTAACATTCGGAATGTTACAAAAACATATTTATCGTTCTTAATTATTTTTATGTATATTGGGCTCATGTAAAAGTACTATTGCGTACACCTAGAGACATCCATCATTCTTCTGACTAGTTTTTCTAAGCTACTACCGCGAATTCTGTTGTTTTCGGGCCACCTGTAGCGTTGTCATGATTTTGACAAGCTTGACAGACAAGGAATATTAGATTTAGATTTTTGGTTTCACCCTTTCGAGCCCATACTCTACACTGCAGCCTTTATAGGCTTTCTGTATTTCATTTGTATGGGCTCTACTCCTTCTCATTCATACTTGTAGATCAGATGATTGGCAGCAGCGCGGGCGACCCACCGTCCCGTACTACTGCGGTCACCCATCCAATCTCCAACCCGACACCACGTTGCTTGGCTTGAGTAGGCCGTCTCTCAAGTCCTTGATCAAGAACCAACGTGCCAGTTTGACAGACAAGGAAAAGACAGAACTTAATTTTGGTACTTTGACTTGCCCTTTTAGCTTTTGTCTTGGGATCGGAACAGGTCGTCCAGATTTTTGAAGTGATTAGTAATCCTAAAAGTTTACCTTTGTTTGTTGAGTGCTCGCTCGTGTCTACTTGAAAAATTCCTGGAAAATCAACCGATTGTTGATTTTTGTAAAGATTTTCCAAAGTGAGGTTATGTTAAATTTCTTTTTCTCTCTGATGAATGAGTTCTTATATCCCCTCAATTTATTCAGGCACCTTTGGTGGGACGGAAATCCGTGACTGCGCTTCTCCAAGTGAAAATTGGCAGGTTTGAGACCACGCTGTCTTGGAACTCAGAACAATCCTGAGCTCCCTTTTTGATGAAAGTTTGTGGCCTGCTAGAAGTTCATTCGGAACGACTATTTGGTTGTCTCCAGCCAGTTTGGGTCCTCCAGAGCTTAAATTTGTGGAAGCTTCAGAGACATGGATTCCGTCTAGGCTTGTATATCTACCATATCTACTTACCTATGGGTGTCTTAAACGTGCCATCTTAACTACCGTACCTTATGTCTCATTTTTTATCTTTATTGCCCCCTATCGTTTAGCTGGATTAGCTAATAAATATCTATGTAAATTCAATTACCGACTTTAATTTCTTACCGTATCGAAGTGTTTAGCTAGAAAAGCTAACTACTGCCCAAATATTAACTTTTATTATCGCTTTGTTTATTATTATCTAATAGGTACTTATGTATTGTTACCATTATAAACTTATTCCTTTAATATCGAGCATACTGATCAATATTATGCTTATCGTATTGTTGATTCTCTAACCTTAAAAAGGTTTATTTAACTTTTAATTTCAAATCAATGTGGAAGTTTTGCAAGATATTCTAATGTAAAATCTTTAGGTAGTCAAATTTAAGTTTTGTGTTTACCTATTTCGAACTTTAATCACAGGTAAGGTTGAGCTCACCCTGAAACTCCGATGATACCCTTGATTTCATATATGTTTTTGACATTTAAAACTATGCCTAGGGATTATTTTATTACCTTTCTGCATTGATAATTTTTTTAATTGATTTGATTGATATTCAGTCCGAAATCAAATGTTAATTTTTATTTTGACTTCAGCACTTACTCTTTAGAGGTAAGCCTCATCGTAGGTATCTATTAAATTTTTTTTTCCATAGCTACTGGTAAGGTGGCCTTTAATCTACTAAAAATAGTAGATAAAGTAGTACATTAATCGCAAGGGTAGATTAAATGATACTTTAACAGCAAGGATATATAAAGACGTTTATTTTGTCAAAAATATATACAAATTTTGTTTTTTATTTATTTGTCAAAGTTTTTCAAACGAATTTCTACTTATGCAAAAGTGTTCGACTCAAATAATTTCTAAATATTTTTGATACTACAGGCGTCCATAATTAGGCTATGTAAAAAAACTTAGTTTTACACACGACGATCAAATGCCATTATCGTCTCCCGGAATTAATTCACTCGCGATTCCGCTCGTGAATTAACTTTTCCGGTCAAGGATAAACTACCATTTTATCGTCTTGTATAAAAAATAACTATTATTTCAATCTTTTTACATAGGTACCTAACAAAATTTAGTGTTGCTTCTGTAAACTACTTATTTTTTTTTTTTAATTGGATACTGACGAATAGTGGCCTTTAAACAATTTCTTTGTTTTGTTGTTAATGAACAAAAATAATACGTTCGCCATCCGGTCATTGGTTATAGAATTCCAAAACTTGTGTTTTTATTGAAAAGGTTAATTATCAGCTAGGTATTGGATTTAGTTTACCTTCTCAGATTTTTGCAATTATCTTTTTAATTACTAGCTGATTATATGAATAGTGTCTAGTTTGGCTATTCTTTGATAATCAAAATAATTTTATACAAACTAGTGGCGCCCTCTCTAAATTGTACCAACTCCAAGGACCACCCCAAGCTAAACAACCACTGAGCATAGTCGAGCATTATTATGAGCGTTCTTATGTTCCAACAAAAGTGCGTTACAGTCTCTATTCGTTTTATGCATTTCTATTTTTAATTTTAGTTATTGGTCTAATACGCACGCATCGACAGACATGGTAAGCTCCTTTGAAATGCTTGAGACATTTAGACTTTATATTCATGAATTTTCCTTTCATTATAATACATTTTCATTTGCCCTATTCGTTATTCGATATCTTGTTTGTGAAAGAGATTAATACGAAGTGAATAGATGTCAGTCTCTGTCATAGCTAATGTGCAGTTAAGTAAAACCCAAAACATAGCCTCGTGATAAAAATTATTAATGGACATTATTGGATTAAAAATGATGCTGCAATGATAAAGCACGTTCAAGTGATATAAAATATGATTGATGTATGTCTGCCTGCCTCTGCTCTGGAATTTTCCCTTTTTTACTTTTCTGATACTCTTGATTTATCATATATTGGACTTTCATGCCGGGGGATGTTTTAATTACGGGGATTTTGTGTTCTTTTTTAATCGCTTTTGATTTTATATTAAAATAATGAAAGCAAAGATAAAAAATTTAAAAATATAAATTATAACTAAGTAGATATGTTTTAGTTAATATTATTTTTGGACGCAAATTGTTAATTAAGACTGTAAATGGATTTGGTTATAAGAATATGAACATCTCTATAGGCTTTAGGATTAACTTGGCAAAGTTGTTTGGGAAATTGAAAACAAACAAAATCCAATTAAAACTCCAAAATTGGCTTCGAGGGGTTAAAGTTAATTTACTTGTTCTGTGTATTTCTAAGATGTTGTTATGAGTACCTTAGTGAAAGCATATGTTTATGAAATATTTAATAAACTATCGAATTCCGCTGTTACTTAACTTGTGTATTTCTACAATGCTTATATAACTCCCGATCATCAGTCAAAAATTCAATAAATCCACAAAAATTCATGGACAATCAGCTGGATAATTGATGACGTATTTTCGTGTAAATATTTCCTTCCAAATATTGATGAAACAAACAACTAGCTGCGCAAAAATTAATGGGTTTGGCAAAAAAAATATTGCTCGTTCAAACTCAACACCTCTTTTGTAGTTTTTTTCATGGTGCATTTCGGAAAAAATACAATTTATAACTTTGTATAGCCTTTGCTGAAAACTAAGCAGTCCAGATTTCTTCTGTCTCATTATGAAATTATTCTTGTTGAAAAGTGAGCAGCTACAGCTGAGTTATTATTTGGTGCCTATCACAATTTTATTTTGAAAATAAAAATAATTCCATTCGAATTAAATCATTTGCTTTATTCTGATTTTAATTAAATTTCCAAATAAGGTCGCAACAGTCCTATAATAATTATTCATTGTATGAAAATAAATAATTCAATATCTGGCCACAATGCATTTATTAAAATTTAATTCGCATTGATAATTGGCCTCGCAGACTACATAATTTGCAAAAGGATAAATATTAACAAATAATTACTAATAGGGAAAGAAAGGTATTTTGTTTGTTTTGTTTGCAATTGAGGCGTTCTAATATTATTGCATTAAATTTTGAAACTTGATGAACATAAAGGTAATTAATAAAGCACATAATTAAATGTAATTTTAGTAACAATTTTGCCCAGCAACATGCTTTATCACAAGGAAACATCAGAATTGGTTTGTTGAGAATAATACATCAGAACGTAATAGAAGAGAACAGGAAAGTCTACATTATCTGGCAAAAGGACCCAAATTCTGCTCACAAAACACAAACTTATCCTTGAGCTAAGACTGAAGTACAAAAAAAAAAAAAAAAGCTGAAAAACACGGTGAACAACAGAGTCAACCGAATGGGCAGCAGCCTCTCACAACACCAGATCCTTTTCCAGCGCCACAGTGGTGCCTCTATAACAGGTTTAAAGCTCCTATCGGGAATCAGATGCTCAAAAATCTTGCTTCCAATGGAAGAAGCCTTTCCAGGAACTCCCACTTGAATTACAACAAACAAAAAACCCAATCAAAACCATTTGTTTTGTGTTCCTTCTCCTCAAGATGTTGAAGAAACTAACAACCGACTATAGAATAATGAAGCTGCTAAATAAGATGGAGTCCCTGATGAGCTTTTCAAGGTGGAAAGCCGCGCCTGGTCAAACACATACACAGGTTTATTACCAAAATATGAAATTCTATGATCATATTCAAGAAAGGTGGAATATCACTGCTCTCATCAGCCGAAAGAACTCTTGCCAGGCCAGGGCTTTGGCCCACTTATAATAAGATAGATAACCGTAGATTGATAATTCGGGAATTATTACTTTTCATATCGAATTTCAATGCTTACATAGTTCAAACAATGGTTAAATATATATATTAAATATAAGCGTTTAAGATAAAATGTTTAGGTAGCTACACTAAAATTAGGTCAAGGAGGTTTCCAAAACGATATTTTCCAACTATATAATGTCCTTTCCTGTTCCATATCAAACGAAAATTGAATAATGTCCCGAACGAAAAACCTGAACTTACGTGATGGCCTGCCTGGCCTGACTGGCTGCTGCTGCTGGATAAAGTTCTCCATTTGATGTACGAAGAAGGAACGGGTGCAGAACGTAACGACGCTAATTCTGTTAGTCTCGCAGAGTGTAATTGGTAACCCTATACGGCATTGTGTTCCTTTTTGGGCTTGGAGGCTCCACTAACACGAAATGCAATAAGCATCGGGGATGAAGGAATATTGAATGAACTTCGCAAACTGTAGTGGAAAACCAAATTTGTTTACGTTTTTGTTAAAATATTTGGTTACTTTGACAAGTGTTTTTTAAAAAGATATTTTTTATTACGCATGCATCATAATCAACCATTATCGCACGCTGCAGCATGTAAAAGGATTTTGCTATAGAAAGGTTTGCTATAGAAACGTCTGATCTACCTTTATTACTTTATGTCATACCTTTACATTATTGTGTTTTTATACCTTAGATACCATCTACATATTTCATTACTTTATGCCCATGCGGGCATAAAGTACACATTATGGCCCGCGCGGGCATAAAGTTGCAAAAAACAGTTTTCAATTAACTTATTCTTTATTAACAAAATATAAATTTTTGCTTATAAACATATTATTTTTGTCAAAAATGATGATGTTTGCACAGTGATGACAATTTGCGAAGTGACACTTTTTTCCCGGGTATTTATTATTCACAACCAACTGGTATGACATAAAAGTTTGTATGCACCACGGGTACTAAGAGATATATATACCCTCGGGCGACTTACGAACCCTCGGGCCAGAGGCCCTCGGCTTTGTAAGACTGTCGCCCTCAGGTCATAATCATCTACTTAGTACCCTTGATACATAAATAACTATTATTATATACCTAGATATTCACCTGCTGTTTAAATTACTATTTATAAGAATGAATGAACACCTTTAAAACATTTTTGAGCTTATGATGCATTTGTAATAAAAAATAACGTATATGCGTGTATAAGAGCATTCAAAGCCCTAGCACTAGTGCGTGAAGTTATTTACTATTACACACTAGTGCGTAAAATAATGTCAATGACAGATGTCGACACCGTCAATTTAGTATTTTTGTAGTAAAATACTTCACGCCCTAGAGAAAAGGAAAATTTGTCTTTCGACAGGGTCAAGCTTCATCAAGTTCAGTATATTTTCCCCATTTGATGGATTATCAAGAGAAAGACAACTAGCCTGGTTATCGGTGATCAAACGGGTCGATCTTATAAAGTAGCAAACCAAAGAATTTGTAATGAGCATGTCTATGGCACTGCTATTGGCTATGTTATTTGGTATCATGTATTCAATTAAATATTATGGTTTTATAATAGGAAAACTAAGTAAGTTACAGGGTGTGGATCATCCTATATTATATTGGAAAAATTAATTGCATTATTTGTTCATTGCTGTGAAATCTATAACTAAACGCCAAGTAAGCAGCATTGTGTGGATATTCCACTGGCGCAACACTAGCCAAAGAATCATCCAATTCGGAATCTTAAAAATATCTGGATCCATACCTCCAATTAGGTTTATTTTATTAAAGTACCTAGAAAATAGAAATACAATACAATATACAAAAATATAACGTCTCTAATTAAAATATTGTATTAATAGCAAAACAAAATTGCACCGCTTCGATATTTTGGCAAAGGAAATAGAAAGAGTGTAAGCATTATTCATAGACAACTAACATTTTTATTGCTACAAGGTTGAAGTTTAATCAGCTTTGCTTTGATTCAAAAAAAAAGGACGGTTCTGGAATGGTCAAAAACAATCGCACAGTTTCTTATTTTGGAATTTTTGGTAGCCGTGCCGGTGTCATTTTCTTGATCGATAAATTGTGCGATTGTTTTGGATCGTTCTAGAACCGCCTTTTTTGGTTATTCCATAACGCCACGTTTGAGCAAAGAATATAAAATATTAAGTGAAAACTATAGGAAAATTCTTAAAAAAAGTAACAGAAAACAATGGGTCGTCGTCGATCATAAATGGTGAAGAGAAAGAAGCAGGAAGCGGAGTTCGATAATTGAAGAAAATATCGATAAGGTAAAGATAAATAGGCCCGACGCCATTAACATGTTGCTGTTGGGGGCGTCGAACCCTTCCAATGCCACGAGATTTATGTCTGACAAATGTGATATCGTTAATATAACATAAAAAACAGTCGATTGGAATTAAAACTACACGTACATGTATCACCGTTCTCAGGGACGTCAGAAAGACAACTTCACGAAGAGCTAGCGCGACAATGTCCCATCGGCCAGGTTGAAGATATGAACAAAATTGTCCGACTTGGTGTTATGAAGCCGCTCGAGAAGTTTGGCATGTACATGAGTTACAAAATTTTTAAGTCGATATACTGGGGACTATACGATTTCGAGCTGAAAAAATGTTTTATTTGAGGCCACCTAAAAATATCCGAAATAATAGGGTGTACGCTGACGTACAATTTAAGAGAGAAATCCTATCAGGGCAATTTTCAATTGAAAAAATTATTTTTTAATAGGTCTAATGGTGTCTGTGGTAGTATCCATGTTGGAAAAATCCAGTCTAATATTTTTTTAAACATAAAAATTTCGCAACACTTATTAACTGAAATTGAAGAAGTAAGTTTGTGACAATTATACTTTTCAAGAAGATGGGGCTCTATCGCACACTACGAGGATGTAGGTACTTGAATGGAATTTGCCAGGATTATAAATCCAGCCAGAGACGTGGCCACGTAGCAGCCTAGAATTAAATCGTATTAATCAACAGGATGTTTCTTTGAGCTAAAGAAACATTGGTTTATTTGGAATAATTTTGAACAGGGAACAATAAATGGGACAATTTATGGCATAGACGAATACTAGAAGTGATAAACAATCATGGTGGCCACATTTTTATTATCGTGCTCTATATTATAAATCATTTAGCCGTTTTTCCAAAAAGTTGTTATTCATTGTACCTAGGTACCTATTATTTATTAACCTATTTCAATTAAAATATGTTTTATATTTCGCACATCCAATCAAGTCGGAGAATTTGTTTTTACTGAAGTATTTTGGATAGTTCAACTACCAAAATGGCAAATCAATTTAAACTTAGCGTAAATAGGTTTCATTTGCAACGAGCTTAAATGCACCGGTAATTTTTTTTTATAAGTCCGGTCCTGTAAATCAATTACTTTTCTAATCCTGCCGTCTTATTGAGGATATTATTCCTGTAAAATAAGTCGCCCAAAAAGCAAACAAAAAAATTTAAATTACAAAATGCATTCCTTTATTTCAGGCCACAGTATACATGCGTACAAGTATTCTCCATTACGAACCTTATGCATCCATCAATTTAGCAACGTTATGTGTCACGTACGACAATGTACTCCCGATAGCATTCGAATGTAGAATTTCAAACGTAGACGTCACAACTAGTTGCAAACTTAGGTGTGGTGAAGACCTTGGGGAATTCCCAGACACCATCGTTGTTTCTTACGCTAGGCAAAGCTCTGCCGACGTCAATGAGGACGCTAACTTTTGTGCGGGTTTCTTAAATTAAACTTGACAAAGGTTTTTTATTCTGGTGTAGCATAAAATTTAATTTGATAAGGTATGATACACACTTTATTTACTTACCTACTGCCAAGAGTTTAATAAAATTGTAAGAGCAATAAAGATAGATGTATTAAAAGAAATATAAATATATACAAATAATTTTTCAGTTCTATTCAGATTAAATCAACATACACTAATTGAATATGAGTAGCTTAAACAGTGGAAGAGTTTAGGGAGCAAAAATATATTGAAAATTACTTCTTTTGTATTTTCAAAAATACCTATAGAACTTGGTTCGCGTAGTTCATGCATTAAAAAAATTTCAGTGTACAGGTGGATTAGTACTATTATCACCAAGCTAATACAAGGGCTATGTATAATATGCATTTACACCGCCTTAGAGGGAGATTTGTGGGTGTGCTCGAATCAACGGAGAGTTTTCAGGGTGTGATTAACACCTAAAAACCATGCAACAGTCCAAGTTTGAGCTTGTCTCTAATTGGTTGACCTCGGATTGACCTGGGCTATTATTATTCAATGAGCTGGGAACATACAACGCGCAGGTAGCCCAACATAAAACAAAAGAGTGCCAAATAATTTTGATTTAACTATAAAATATTGCACCGTGAAATGATTTTCTACAAAAGGATGTCCCTTGAAATGTGCCGCATACAGAGAGTAGACCTTATTTCAATCTAGAGATGTCCAGCTTTGAAAGTCAGCTTTGGTTTGGTTTTCAGTTCCCTGCCAACTTTTTGATTGATACTTGCTAGTGAGAACGTCCTTTCATTAATTATTAAAGAATGGCTAAATACTTTATTCATATAAATACACTGTAATAGTTTTCTTTTAGTGTCTACATACAGGTGTGTCTAGCATATTGATGTTTTTTTTTTTGGATTATTTATACTTGGTTCTGCAATGTGTACCTACCTACATGATTCAATAATAATTGTCCAGTTTAATTTTTCCACTTTTCAGTTCATTCAGATTTGTCTTGACATATTATTATAGTGTAAGATTCTGTAATTTTTCAGTCTGCTCAAATAAGCACCAAATATTGACTGTAGGCATGATAGGGAGTATTTCTTGAAGGTGTATGTGTTCGAACGCAATTTCTTATTCTGTTTGAAATTCATTTCTTCCTTATCTGCTTCTGTACCACTTATAAAGAATATTTCTGCCATGGTGAGAAGTTCTTTTGTTTTCTGTAATATCTATAATACTTTGCTTGTGATTTTTTTTTTCTTCTCGATGAGAAATCATTTCTGAGAACTCCTCAGTTTTTTGTATGTCACTTTGATGTAAACTGTGTTTAATGCTTTCACGTCTCTCCCAATTTTTTTTGTGATGGTTGCATCTGGTTGTTTTATGTTATCCGAATATATTGGTCGCAGATGAAGTGCGGACGTTAGAGGTCTTCCCACCCTTTACCGTCTAACTCTCAAACTGACATGCATAATGATTAATTGAAGATTTTGGGTTATTGTGCACTTTAACAATCTTCGAACAATAATATTGGTGCAGTTGTGAGGATGAAAAACTCTTGGTTTGTTCATAAAGGCAACTACACGAGAGTTACAAGTGTATAAATTATTGCTATAGTTAGAATAGAACATACCTATAAAAAAAAATGACGAGAGTACAGAATTTTTCGTTTAAATAAAATGCCCTTCATGTAATAAATTGTATAGTAACCGATACTTTTTTCCAAGCGATGGAAAAAATGACGAACATATAGCTTCCAAGCACTATTACCAAGGTGTCAGCTACATCCCTAGGTTTTTAATTAAGCACAAAGGACTGATCAATTATTTCTTCACACATGCATAATATTTTTTCCTCTCTGTAAAAGAAAGCGTCGGCTTTGTCACGTACCTACGTACGCGAAATTCGTTTGTGCCGTGTTGCTTTTGAAGCATAGAGTCGTGAGACGTGAAGTAGCTTCAAACGGAAATTAATTTTTCATTTTTAGACGATGATTTTGATAACTTCGTTTTCGATATCAACTTCTCATTGCGTGGACAGATATAGTGACCCCTGGATCATTGAAATCAATTCGGAAATTTAGTTTAGCCCCAGAAAGGAAAACTTTTCTCCCAAAAGACTTAGTTGTAGAAACCAGCAGTCCAGTCACGTGTCGCTCCGGTAAGCAACAATGGCTGCAAGACAACGTTGCTAATTGCATTGGTTTCGTGCGTTTCTCGTTCCAGGCTGCCAGCCTTTGTTATGCCCTCGGAGTCGCATCAGATCGTTCCTAATTCGGCAGATCCAGACTTTTAGTCCAGGACCGATATGGGGTGATTATGATGAACGAGGGATGGAAACTAAAACGAGTTTGTGTAGGAATGCTTTTATTTAATACCCGAGTCATCAAGCAGGTTACTATAGTGAAAGGTCACGAAGCCGACGCCGCGAAGCCAGTGATGGTTTATTTTATTACATCCTTCAATTACGCACCTTGAGACATTTGATAATTAAATACACGCATATTAAATAAAAGCAATAATTTCAACCCGATGAAATTCAGAAAGTCCGGCTGTATTTTACCTGCGTACCTACATGCTTTAAATAATAGCATGTAAGGGTGAATAATTGAAATTTTCTGGTATCTAGAAACGTCTGGCTATGCATGTACTGCTTAGTATGTGAGTTATTGGCTCTACGTTCCTCTCGAATTATGTGAGAGATTCGCCATACATTTATTTATTTGAAAAACATTATGGAGAAAAAAAATATTCATAGGTTCAATAAGCTTTTTCGCGTGGATCGGGACAAAATCAATAATGTCTTGGGAATTTTTTCAAAAGCCAACAAAAAAGTTATAGTGAAGCATGTGCATAGATACAGAGTTGCATTAATGTTAATATTCAGCAAATGGTTCAATTAAAATAACGTTTTAGAATACGGAGTTATATTTTTATATCAATAACGTTAATGAGTTCCAATATAGGCGTGGATGTTTGGTTAGCAAATCCGACAATTCGGTTACGCACAAATAAAATTATTTCATTTATTATTATAATATTTATATTATTAATGAAATGAAAATGGTTTTATCAATCGCAATTCAGTAGCCGTGTTTGTTATATAATGTATATATATAAATATTTTTCATGTACTACCAGGCCGCAAAGTAACTATTTGCGCCCTAACTTGCGGGTGCAATGTGATACTTTTTGGCCCGCAGGGCTGCAAAGTGCTACCATAGGATGTCGGGGAAGCTAGCAACACATCAGAAGCAGGATCGCTGAAACATGTTCCTGCGTGTGCTGCTATATTCCTGCCGGATCCTGCTTCAAATCTGACCCTAGAAACACCGAATATTTTTGAGATTCACACTGGTAGCATTACAAGAGTCTAGTCGTAAGAATAAGGAGAGCTCGAGACATCGTTGCCAAATGTATCGTAATGAGTGCTAGTCTTTGCATGTTTGCATTTTAGACGAAAAGAGCTAATCCAAACTAACCCGTCCTCATACTTATAGTCTAGTAGGCAGTGACGATTTTCGGCACTTATTTTCCCAGTCAGACAACATGCATAGAATTGTAGGGTTAGTAATTCTAATCCTAAGCAAAATTCATATATTTTTAGGGAAGGTTTTCCGGTGGGTTGACGCGCAAAATGCGATAGAGCTTACGAATGCACGGCCCTTTTTTTTCCAGTGATAAAAAGTCTTCTTATGAGTATACTGAAGTTACGTAGAAAAATAGTCCAGCTAATTACGTAGAAAAATAGTCCGGCTAATCTGTGAGTATGGATAATACGTCTGGCAAGTGAAAAACTGAAGATCCAGAAAATTTCAGCCATACTCACTTTCCACTATCTGAGATAAGCCAAATTACTATTTTCATATACTTTATGTTCCATTGCAGTGAATGTGAAATATTTATGACTGGGAAAATAAGTGTACTTGTATTTTTCATTGATCTTGTGAACGCATCCGAAAATTTTTGTGAAACTCAAATATTCTTGTTTTGTATCACCAAGAGAACAAACTATTCAATATACACCAACTGGGAAAATAAATGCTAAAAAATTTCACTGCCTCCTGGACTATAAGTGCTAGTCTTTGTATGTTGATATTTTAGACGAAAGGAGCTAATCCAAATACTAACCCAAACTAACCGATCCTCATTAAGTGCTAGTCTTCGTATATTGGTATATTTTAGACGAAAAGAGCTAATGCAAACTATCCCGTCCTCGTAATGAATGCTAGTCTTTGTAGGTTGGTATTCAAGACGAAAATAGCTAATTCAAGGATTGAATTGAAATTTTACCCGTCCTCCTAATAACTTATAAAAAAAAATCCTAGAAAAAAGTAAACCTGCAAGTAATCGTAGAAATCGAAGAGATAAAGTGTGCTACACACTGCAAAAACATGTTTCAGCGATCCTACTTCAATGTGTCGCCAAGGGTGAAGTTAGCAAACAAAATAAAGATCGCTAAATCTTGAAAATAGTGAATGTTGCTTGGGTGTGATTTGAAGCAGGATAAGACAGGACCATAGCAACACAAGCAGGAACATATTTGAGCAATCCTGCTTCTAGTGTGTTGCCAAAGGTGAAATTAGCAACCAAAATAAAAATCGCTATCTCGAAAATACATAGCAGCAGAAGCAGGAACATGTTTTAGCGATCCTGCTTTCAATGTGTTACCAAGGGTCAAGTTAGCAACGAAAATGAAAATCGATAAATTTTGAAAACGGTGGGTGCTGCTGGGTTGCGGTTTGAAGCAGGAAAAAGCAGTGATATAGCAGCACAAGCAGAGGTGTATCCCAAAGATCCTGCTTCCAATGTTTTGCTAACTTTCCCAACGCTAGTGATGTAGGTGACAAAAATAGAAGAAATACTGGTACAAATTGGTTATTTTTAACCATTCTAAAACCAACCAAAATGATTAAATTGAATGTTTGGTTGGTAACTGCAGTTTCTACTGGTAATTTACAAATAACTTGTTTTGTTTATTAGTTGACGGAAACACCCCAATTGCGTCTGTGGTAATCTTTAGCTTTTTTAATATGACACTTCCCGCATGAGGAGCGAAGGGAGGAAGAACAGGTGTGAGGTCAGGTGACCATTATCGTGCTAACGTAGGGAGCCGGGTGGAATGTGAGTTGGTGCTCGGAGTGTACAATAGTACAATGTGTATTAAGAGCTGAAAGGAAACGATTCCGACGAGTCTGAAGTTATCGGCCGAGC
This sequence comes from Ceutorhynchus assimilis, assembly GCA_917834065.1. Lineage (NCBI taxonomy): Eukaryota > Metazoa > Arthropoda > Insecta > Coleoptera > Curculionidae > Ceutorhynchus > Ceutorhynchus assimilis. Next base: position 34,622,365 of record OU892278.1, on the reverse strand, counting down.
GAAGCAAGGGCAGCTATCAAACAAGTTGAAACCGGCTGTAGAAGGCGCATGCGGGACACTTAGTGGGCTGCAATTGTCAACGTGCCGCCTGCTTACATGTTTCAAAAAGTCGTGTTATGGAGCAGGTTGCGCAAAAAAAAAACTATTATTGGGCAGTAGAATTCATTTGCTTATAGAGTAAAGCTTCTCATGATTTATTCATATCTCGCCGACATATCTATCAAAATTGAGAAAATTATCCATCGAACATACAGAAAACACAAGACTTTGAAAATCTGCTCATCATTCCATGCAGTTCTTTCAGAAATGTTGAAAAACATTACCCTCATTACCGGGCATACTATTCAATATCCAGAGTCAATTTAATAGCAAGAAAAATTGAAAGCAAGATACAAAAAAAATCGAAACTAAGATATTTCAATTCTGAAACCGACATCGAACTAGAAGATGATTATGAACTTCAATTTCACTCGGAAATGCCGTTGAAATTCAATTTCGATATATACGACCAATGCATCCTACCTGTCACAATTTATGGCTCAGAATAATTATGAATCCTAGATGAGAAAACGCTACATAACCACTCACCCATACAACAAAGAGCAACAGCAAGAAGAATATTGGAAATATCCTTTAACAACATACTAAGGTACAGGATGCCTTGAGAAAGAGCATTTGATATAGGGCTGGGCCGGTCATGTAGTAATACACGATGAACAATAAAGCCATAAAATGGCGCCTGGGGATAGAGGAAAAAAAATTTAGAAGCAACTGTGGCACGGCGATATAAAGCACACAGCTTGCCAAAATTTGTATCTACCACTAGGAATCAAATGGAAATCCCTGAATAAACTTTTGCTCATAAAGTAGAAAACTCTGACCTATAATACCACTAGTGCCTAAATAATTCAGGAATGTCGATCTTTCACAAAAGAATCGATTCTTAGGATCGATTTAGAACCGAAACCTAAAAATCGATTCTTGAAGAATCGATTTTCGATTCTGGCATTGATATCTACCTATTATTGTTCAGAAAACTCGACTATCTTGACAAAAATAGGTATAGTCTTTTCCCAAAAATGTTGAATTAATAATAAATTCTTAAATGGAACAAAATTTGAAAAAAATCTTCATAAAACAAAAATAAATATACATATAATTATAATATCCAAACAAAAAATAAAAAGTAGGTACCTACTTATGAAGATCAAAAAATGGTTCGGATCGATTCAAGGGAAAAAGAATCGATTATAAAAAAATCGATTCAAAAAATCGAATAATCGTTTCAAAAAATCGATCTTCAAAACTATCGATTAAAAATCGACATCCCTCTGAAAACTTTCTGAACTCATGAATATTTTGTCGAACGTAAATAATTGAACATACCAGCCATGTGTCATTTAAAAAAAAAATCTAAAGTTCATTCCACGAAACGAGATAGTAGAGGTAAATAAACAGGCGGAGCTTAAAAATTCAGAGAAGGACTGCAAAAATTTGAACTACAACTAATTACATTTATTATTGTCAGGTTGTCATATGAATCAATAAGTTTAATGCCGTATTTCCTAGTATTTTACAATTATTTTTAAATAGTGTTGGGTGAATTATTGTTAATTAGTATATAATATATTCAGAGAAGAGAAATACAGAACAACCCAAGACGGTCCTGCCTAGGGCGGAGTATAATCCTTTTCTAGCCAATAAAATTTGACCTACCTGTCAAAGTTTGTTTACTTTCACTATCTCGTTTCGTGAAATGAACTGTAGTGTAATTTCGCTTAGGGTACCCTTAAAGAGAAAAATGATGAAAAAATTAGAGCCCCTCTAATTGGCAATAAAACCTAGGTTTGAAATTTTCATTTAAATACCCAATGGATCCGAACCCATTTCTGTTTCCTGAGGGCACTGAGCGCAATATAGTAAGTGATTGAACGACCAGTTTCCCGAGCTGGACACCTGAGGTTAATGTGAGCATCATTCGAAAGAGTCTATTTGACTTTATCACTGTCCTTATTATTTATTCCAGTGCTAAAATTTTTATTGAAGCTTTGAAGAACATCAGGCTATAAAATTATAACAATGTTTTCATTATTTCCGATATACCTCAAACAAATATATAATTTAAGACCTAGTAAGATCTAACATGTACTAAATTTTCAGTAAACGTGGACTTTTCGAAAAAGAATATCTCCAATTACTTTCAAAAGTGCATAAAAAAAATAAAAATATGATGGATTCCAGAAAAAAAATTGATCGGTTCATTTTTTTCTAATCAAGAGTACCCTTTCAATTAATGGAGCACTCATCTGACTCGCTTAAAAGCTTTGGCACTCCAACTTGGCCATTTTGCCCACAACCTCGCCTTGCCAAACTCTTTGATGAAGACGCGCTCGCCTCGTATTATAGGTTCGACACCTTTGAAGTCGGTTTACTTAATTTAACGTAGTTAACTATTTTAATATTGGGGCTGAAATTTCTCTTTCAAGTTGCCGTGTGCCTTACCGGAACATGGCGGAGCTGAGCGCGAAATAAATTTCGCGCCCTCGGGCTTAAGAATAAATTAGGAACGTTTAATATAATAGCCCGCTATCGAGCGCGTGTTACTTTGTCTTCACGCTTTCAAAATATTTCTGCCTGCCTGGAATATTTTGCGAATTATGTAGGTCGATAGAATGGCTCAACGGTTAATTTGACCCGTGTAATTTTCTGGGATTTTGTAGGCTTTAATTTCCACTCGTTGGGAGAGTGCGTACCTGATTCTTTGAGGTTTTGATAATTATGTGTTTTTTTCAGGCTCATGAATTTATTCCATATTAGGGCGAATTATTCATACATATATCATTTCATATAGCCTCCTATCACGACAGGTAATACAAGGAGAATACACACTGTCGAACAAGATCTAGTTCACAACTTGTTGGTAATTATATGAGCTATTTATCGGCGTACTTAATGACGTGAAATATTGGCTTACCATTAAATACCTACACCATAACAAACTACCAATACTTAAACCGGTAATTGCCGCTGGCGGACTAGGCGGTGATGAATGTTCGCCATTTTGGATATAATTCTAATTACACCTGAGGGTAGTCGCCTATCCCCCTACTGTATAATGAATGGCATACAACATGCCACAATCTATCAAGAACGGAATACTGTTTACACGTGTTCAGTACATTTAACAAAAGCCAGGGTCGCGATTTGTACTCAATTGATTATTCGTAGTCGTTTCTGCATGCTACACAATTCAGGGAGGATTAAAATGGTTTCATCAAGCCGATTGAAAATTTCTGGCTAATGTATATCAGGAGAATACACGAGAATAATATTGAGCAACTGTTCAAATGTAATATTGCTTTTTACGAGTTTGCCATTGCTTCCATAGTTTTTTTCAAGTGAAATAAAGAACTGTATGTCATAATCTACAAAAATCATGAGATAAATGTTTCAGAAAATAAATATGGCCGCTTTTTTTGGAAGTAAGACTGAAGACTTAAATACGGCCGAAATGTCGGCGGCTTCCAGCTAGGAACCAGTATCATTTTGCCCTTAGAGCGTCAGAGAAACCCACTTTTATTTATCAATCCAAGCTGAATACCATATGGATGATATACATCCACAGTGTTCCCACAAAGCAATATACCCAAACATAAGCAAAAAGAAGGAAAAAAGATACATTCTATACAATTCAAATTCACAAATAAGAAATAACTTCGAACATTATATTCGTAAAATAGACCAGCTGAAAGAAAAACATCCGAAAAATGTCTGGTGAGGCTGTTTTACATGTTCCTCACCTACATCCTGCAACAGTCTTCATTAATTTCATTATTAATTGTTCTACTCCTGCTCTAGCTGGAAATCTCATCAAATGACTCAACTTGCTCAATTTCGAATAGCTCAGAGGATTCCTCAGAAGCTTCAAATGGGTCAGATTATCCTGAGAATTCTAGAACAGCTATCAGCTAATTCCGTTCTCCATTCTCAACCAACAAATTTGATGTTGTAGGATGTTCCGTAAACTCTTTGGTATCGGGAAGGAAAAAGGATCAACAGTATTTTCTTTCCCCTAACGATATAATATAAAATTAAAAACAAAAATCAATATTGTGATCGAATAAACTTTAAGTTATCTATTTTAAGGTTTAAAGAGAAAAAGTCCAAAAATATCTATTAAGTCTGTTTCACACTCGGTTTCACATCATGGAATCCTACCTGCAAGATAAGACTATTTTTCTTGCCATTTCATTGCCAAGCCTTGTTTATATTGGTTTGGGTTATTGCTATTTGAAGTGATTGGAAGAAATAGATAGAAAAATTCGATACATCTTCTGTTCGATCTCAATATTTCCCTTAAGACAATACAGCTGTAATTACATTGATCCACAAAGCACAAAGATTTTTTGATAGTGATTTTATTATTTTTCTAAAGTTTCTTTTTGATTCTCTTCTAACAAATGTCAGTTGAGTTCATTAGAAATAATTCAATTAAGAAGGCCAGGCAATTTATTGTACCTGATAATTACAATTGAATGCTGAGCTCTCCAATAGCAAAATTTGTTTATACGCCAATTATTTATGAATTTCTAAGCCGTCTCAGTGAACTGAGTGGCGTCCGGATTGAACTTTACACAAAAACTCATTGGTTCAGAAGCGATACTACTGCTGACGCCCTTTTTTAAAAATTCTAATTGAATAATTTCTAGAGAGCTTCCAGCGCAATTTAAATATAAATCCTACATGAACTACGGTACGGAGATACAATACCAAAGATTGTGCATTGCATGAATATAGGTATTTAAAAATGTTTAATAATGAATATACTTTCTGAACTGGTCTCAACTTGCCAGACCATAATCTAACAAAATCATCTGAAGCTTAGGAGTTCGCTGATTGATTCTTAGGCTTCAGAACACACAAAGCAAATCGAATTATTCATATATGTACATAGTACACCCTTGAAGCCCGAACTACTACTACTCCGCGTAAGAATCTATTGTCTCGAATATTATAACTACAAACATCACGAAACCTTTGATGTATATTGGTTATTAAATGGACGCATTTGTGTTGGTTAACGTTGGATTTGTTGGAAGAATTATTTCAATTAACTGCAGCGCTTGAAATATGATTGTGCTGCTAACAAATTTGGACGGTTTTTAATTAGCTTTAGATGTGAATCCATCATAAATACTGAATAGCTGTTAACATTTTTTTTTTCTTTTTGTTACAGGTAAGTGGAATCCTGGCACGTGATTAGTCAACAATGGTTAAGATTTCAACGTAGCAGAAATTCAGGTTTTAAGAAAATTTCATTATATTTGAAGAACTAATTTTAGAAAGCCATCAATAGAGGTATTATAGGAATATTGACTGCATCATACCTAGTATTCTTTCATTCTGAACAAACTGATTGAAGTCAACTGAACTGATTGAACCGTGTTCTTTCGATTTCGGATCATTTCCCCCACCATACCCACCAAATGATTGCAATCAGTTAAATCTTAGCCCCAAGTGATCGCAGAATTTTTACGTTCACTTCTTTCAGATTATTTGTGAGTCCAAATCAGCTGATATAGATTTTTGTTCTTTCGATGCGACAGTACTGAGCGAAGTGATGTGAATATAAAAATCACTTTCAGTTAAATCAGATTAGTTTGTTCAGTTCGATTAGATCGAAAGAATACCCCTATTATCTGTGGGTTCTTCAATTGCCGAATAAGCCTATTCTGGAACCACAATCTCCTGCATCGTTTATACACCAAATTACAGTTTCACGTTCTTTTCTATGATTCCGTTTTATGTTCAGACCCGTAGCCTCCCAATCGTCCAAACCGATCTCACACCACTTGCCTTGATCACTGGGTGAGGACATCTTTGTATTGTTCAAATTGTCTTCCTTTGCTGCGGTGACCATTTATTAGTTGGAAATACGTTATTTGCTTAGAAAGATGCGAGTCTGGCATACGGACGACAGGGCTAGCCGAGCGAAACTGATGTTGAATGAGCATTGGTCCAATGCTGGTGGAGGGTAGTCGTCTGGATTAAACTCCGAGTATCGCTGCAGTCGGAGGCTTATTGTGCTGAATCTTCCTGTTTACTGCACCCATTCCAAAACCCTGGTTTCCTGCAGTGGGCGAAGTAGGTCTGTTGGATGTTTGCCATATTTGTCTGGATCTATTTCATCTTCTCGAAATATATTTTGTCTTCTGCGGGTTAGTGCATCGCATCCTGATATAATATGTTGGGCTGTTTCAGTCTCTGTTCCGCATAGTCTGCAGCTCGTGTCTCCGTTGTACTACACGCCTATTATTTGCAGGTGCTTCTTTACTGGGGCATGCCCAGTAAAAAGGCCGGTTGCTATTCCGAGTTCATTCCTGCTTAGTTGTAGCAGTCTTTTTGCTATTTTTCTGCATGTCTCACGTATTAAGATTTTCCCATGTGCATGCTTGGGTATTTGCTTCCAGTATTGAGCATGTTTTGGCTTGATCCATTCCTTCAGCTCCTTTTTTACTGTGCTTTTAGGCACTTCGTTTACTGGCTTTAATACATTAAGATTAGTTTGTAGGTCTTCCTCGGTGTTTGCGAGGACAGCGTTATCATTAACATAATGAAAGTCAGAAACAGTTGTTGCGGACACCTTGTTCTTGGCTCGAAGTCTGCTTAGAATAAATAGCTTACCATTAGTTGTATAGGAGCAAGTGATGACGGAATATTGAAAATTAAAAATGCTCATTTGCACACACGTATTGCAGTACCGCCCACTAGCTCCCTAGCGCGATACGCCGAATACCGCTATGACTCTGGGTCCTGGGCACCACGCTTGCGTTCTGTCTCCATCCCGCTTTGTCGAGGTCTATAAATGCCATTAAATAGTAGTTTTATTGGAGGTACAAAACTATAGCAATAAAGATAACATATAATATTCATTCTGAGATATGTCACACCTTATCGGCTCTAAATCCAGTTTAAATATTCCCAGTATAATCTAACATGCTTAATTAAGTTCAACAGTTATCATATCGTCTTGCAACACAAACCAAATAGACAATTATCTTAATTGTTATATGTCCCCTAACGGCTAGAGTCGTTATCAAATTCGTAGAGCCGTTGCCAGGCCGCTACCCACAATAACTTATTAGAGACAATATTAATTATTTGCTAAAATTATTATGCAGATCGTCCGTTAATGGTATTACACGCAATGGTGTGGATATTGTGTCGCTTGGCTACAATTTTGCTCCATAAGCAATTTTCATGCTGGATTGTGTTCCTATTGGTATGTGATATTAGTTGAAGATTTTATCGAGAGGCGTGTTGAGATTAGATATCAGAGAGGGATAAAAATATATGCCTTGTCGCGAAAATGAATTAATAGCAAAAGTTTGTGGTCCACCTCAAACATGTAAATAATAAATTAATGATACCGGCCATTGAATTCGCTGGAGGTCTCCCTTTCTAACAGTTGGTCTTTTTCAAGCTATTTTAAATGCATAATTATCTTTCTGTCACGCCTCTATACAGTCGTTTGCTTGTTGTTCTTCGTATGAGCGCCGCCCGTGTAAAGTTTAGTTTTGAGGAAAATATTTTTTTTCGGGCAATATTTTACTTATAGCGCTTTCAAGATTTTATGTTCGACAAGTGAGAACTAACTTTTCTCATCATATATATGATGTACTTTTTTGGAGGATCCTGGTCTGATAACCGCGATGATTGATGAAGGGATATAAAAAAATCTTTTCTTAGCTCTTGATGATTTATTTTAATTTGTGACTTTTATGTATACCTAAAAGCCAAAAATTGTATAAATTGATGATTGAAACTGAATGGGGTGCGTTCTGATAAATTAATTAAACCAGATTATGTATTTAATTAAACCTATATTCAGCTGTTCGCTGAAACATCTATTGTCCAACAGCTAACTGTACAATATAATTATTATAATGTCAATATTATATCGTACTATTATACCCTTGTGCTTATGGTTATATGTATATAATTTATCGTTCATCTAGAGACATTAGATAGGATAGGGGTATTGCAATATATTGCCTTTGGGCTGTTTAGTCATAGTCATTCACATGGGAGACATTGTAAAAGCTGAATAATACCTACCTAATTGATAAAACTGAAATTTTCAGGTTAAAAGTTTAAACCAAGTGAGAGTTTAGCTGAAAATTGAAAAAATCATAACAAACAAACAAAAGTTTCAATCATGATCAATTCAATATATGTATATAAAAAAAAAATATAGTCCTTTGCATAGATGCAACGGAAGGGCATTGAAAATAATGAAGTAAAATGTAAAGTTGTCCAATTTGAAAATAAGAATAATGTATTAAAGAGTTCTAAGTTGAGATTACAGAAATTTTACAGAACGAGCAATTATTGCCCAATTGAAAGACAAGTACCTAAAATTAACAAGTGAGAATCTTAACCTAACCGTTCATTTAGAAAGATATCAAAACATAAGAAAACAATAAACAGTTAAATATCAAAAAATATATAGCATTATATTAACATAAAACATAAGGTTAAAACTACAAAATACTTGAATAAAATTAACTTTTTTCTTAAATTTCTTTAATTATAATTATTTAGGGACAATAAAATATCACAGGGTACAGGACTTTAGCTGAAATTTAAAAACTTTTTGATTATCAAAACAGTCCAACCTGTCAGAATACTGATTAGTAAATCTAGCCGACCTTGACAGAAAAGAATTAGGTATATCCGTAGTTAGTACGATGGTGTGTAATTTGGAAAGGCTGATTAAGCCTTGTTTGTCTAGAAGGGACATGAATATTGACTTAATACTGATTAAAATGGGGTTGAATGCTGTGTGCACGTTAAGCAATTAAGCAAAGGAAGGTTTTGTATATCGTGCAAATTTTATTAAGAAAAATCAGTGCAGAGCGCTTTCCGCCTTAGGCCATCATCAGTGCCACCTGAAAAGCAAGGAAAATCCAACATCAGCAAATGAAAAAGGGGAATGTAGCCCTTGAAATTATAATACTTGTGTTTTACTCACTTCGTCAGGTGTATATAAAAGAACTTGGTTTAAAAACAACGGTGCACATGGTTACATAAGGTCACAAACTAATCAATAACATGGATTGACTGAACAATTTAAAATTTAGCAAAAAACCGAACTAAAATATTCGGGGGATGAACTATTTTTATAATTTTCTCAAGGAGGAATCCATCCTTTCAATTTTCCTTTTTGGAAATTAATAAATTCAACTCAAAAGCAAACGTGTCTAGATGTTAGGTTAGAGTACTTTGGTATACAACAGGTGTGACAATTGACAGTCTGTCCAAGAATACAAACCGCGGGCAATTTAAAAATATTTTAAAACCAAACCAGGAAAAATCAAACACTTTGTCTTTGATGCTAAGGAGCTGGACTCCTCAGTGGAGTGTCCTATAATATCATCATAAAGTGACGTTTAGTTTAAAAGGCGTCTGTGCAGAGGGATGTAATTTCTGTTTAAATTGACTTGTGTATTAAGGCAACGGTTGTTGTCTGCCAACTCTTTTTGTATCTCGATGTCCTCCATAAAGTCAAGACGATTGAAATTTTTTGAGTTTATATTATGAATAATCTTCGAATTAGACTTGGGGCTAAACTCATGCTTTGATGCTTTGAGGTGTTCACCGAAAGCTGAGGTTGTTCTTTTCAAATGTTCGTTGATCCTAGTGCCCAAAGGTCTACAAGTTCTACCAATGTAGGTGCTGGAGCAGGAGTTACAACTCAATTTATAAATGCCACTCTTGGAAAGTTGGTCAATTTTGTCTTTAGAATTAACTAAAAGTGATGAAACAAAGAACAGTCTTTCATCACTTTTAGTTAATTCTAAAGACATCACTTTTAGTTAATTCTAAAGACAAAATTGACCAACTTTCCAAGAGTGGCATTTATAAATTAAGTAAACCTGCTCCAGCACCTACATTGGTAGAACTTGTAGACCTTTGGGCACTAGGATCAACGAACATTTAAAAAGAACAACCTCAGCTTTCGGTGAACACCTCAAAGCATCAAAGCATGAGTTTAGCCCCAAGTCTAATTCGAAGATTATTCATAATATAAACTCAAAAAATTTCAATCGTCTTGACTTTATGGAGGACATCGAGATACAAAAAGAGTTGGCAGACAACAACCGTTGCCTTAATACACAAGTCAATTTAAACAGAAATTACATCCCTCTGCACAGACGCCTTTTAAACTAAACGTCACTTTATGATGATATTATAGGACACTCCACTGAGGAGTCCAGCTCCTTAGCATCAAAGACAAAGTGTATGATTTTTCCTGGTTTGGTTCTTGGACAAACTGTCAATTGTCACACCTGTTGTATACCAAAGTACTCTAACCTAACATCTAGACACGTTTGCTTTTGAGTTGAATTTATTAATTTCCAAAAAGGAAAATTGAAAGGATGGATTCCTCCTTGAGAAAATTATAAAAATAGTTCATCCCCCGAATATTTTAGTTCGGTTTTTTGCTAAATTTTAAATTGTTCAGTCAATCCATGTTATTGATTAGTTTGTGACCTTATGTAACCATGTGCACCGTTGTTTTTAAACCAAGTCAATTTAAACAGAAATTACATCCCTCTGCACAGACGCCTTTTAAACTAAACGTCACTTTATGATGATATTATAGGACACTCCACTGAGGAGTCCAGCTCCTTAGCATCAAAGACAAAGTGTATGATTTTTCCTGGTTTGGTTCTTGGACAGACTGTCAATTGTCACACCTGTTGTATACCAAAGTACTCTAACCTAACATCTAGACACGTTTGCTTTTGAGTTGAATTTATTAAATTCCAAAAAGGAAAATTGAAAGGATGGATTCCTCCTTGAGAAAATTATAAAAATAGTTCATCCCCCGAATATTTTAGTTCGGTTTTTTGCTAAATTTTAAATTGTTCAGTCAATCCATGTTATTGATTAGTTTGTGACCTTATGTAACCATGTGCACCGTTGTTTTTAAACCAAGTCAATTTAAACAGAAATTACATCCCTCTGCACAGACGCCTTTTAAACTAAACGTCACTTTATGATGATATTATAGGACACTCCACTGAGGAGTCCAGCTCCTTAGCATCAAAGACAAAGTGTATGATTTTTCCTGGTTTGGTTCTTGGACAGACTGTCAATTGTCACACCTGTTGTATACCAAAGTACTCTAACCTAACATCTAGACACGTTTGCTTTTGAGTTGAATTTATTAATTTCCAAAAAGGAAAATTGAAAGGATGGATTCCTCCTTGAGAAAATTATAAAAATAGTTCATCCCCCGAATATTTTAGTTCGGTTTTTTGCTAAATTTTAAATTCTTCAGTCAATCCATGTTATTGATTAGTTTGTGACCTTATGTAACCATGTGCACCGTTGTTTTTAAACCAAGTTCTTTTATATACACCTGACGAAGTGAGTAAAACACAAGTATTATAATTTCAAGGGCTACATTCCCCTTTTTCATTTGCTGATGTTGGATTTTCCTTGCTTTTCATTTCAGGTGGCACTGATGATGGCCTAAGGCCGAAAGCGCTCTGCACTGATTTTTCTTAATAAAATTTGCACGATATACAAAACCTTCCTTTGCTTAATACTGATTAGCAAATCTAGTCGACCTTGACAGAAAAGAATTATATCCGTAGTTAGTACGATGGTGTCCAGTTTGGGAAGGCTGATTAAGCCTTGTTTGTCTAGAAGGGACATGGATATTGACTTTTACCAGTAGTTCTGGACCAAAGCTATATGAGTGCAGTAGATTATAGAATATAGTAAGATCCTTGTGCATGGGTCTGATCTGGACAGTAGTGATATTAAGGGAACTTTCAACTCCTGAGTAATTGATATCTTCAACTTCATGGCGTTCCTTATATGAAATAAATATCAAGAATTTATGTTGGACTCTCTCAATAGCCTGGATATGGACATTGTAGTGGGGAGACCATACACAAGAACAGTAATCTATATGAGGCCTCACCAGAGAACAGAATAACATTTTGATGGATGCTATATTAACAAAATCTTTAGCACACCTTTTAATAAAACCTAGGATTTGGAGTGATTTTGATACTGCCATTGATATATGGGGTATGTAGGATAAGTTGGAATCAAGGACTACACTTAGATCTTTAATTTGACATACAGATTCCAAAGGGCAATCATTTATAGTGGAGACTTGTTCTGTGGGATTCTTGCTACGACTGAAGACTATCAGATGGCACTTTTCAACATTGAGTTCCATACCAATAATTTCGCAGCAGTTGCTGAGGCGATTCAAGTCGGCTTGCAGTTTTAGGCAATCAATATTATTTTTGATTCTTATGCATAATTTCATAAGTCATCTGCAAACATTAGGAAGAAGACAAAGACAAAAGAGGATGCAATATCATTCACATATAAATTAATAAGAAGAGGGCTCAATTGTGAACTCTGGGGTTCACTCGACGGTACTTTAGTTTCTATTGTTCGAAATATGGTGATTGTAAATTTGCCTTCTTCCCCCTACGTCAGCCATCATTCGTCTACTCCCGACCAATAAAGGTCTCTTTCATCTATTTCCACTTTCCACAGTGGTTTATCTTCCGCTGCGTGGTAATTGAAATTCACCTGCCTTCGATTGTGAATGCAATTTTAGCTTCGAATGATCGATATTTAAATGGAGTTGTAGAACAAATATTGTTAGCAACTCGTGCGCGAAATACTTTGGTGATCTCGACTATTTTTGTTAGCATTTCGCGCACTAGATACAAAAATAACTATTATATCAGGGAGGCGAAGCCAATAAGATATATATAATACCTAACTCACCTGATTTCACTTACCCCCTCACCGCCAGTCACCCTAACTAAATATTAAATACTCAATATTCCCAAATGACCAACCCCCACTTGTGATACTTTATCTTATAGTTCCTCAAAAATGCTTTTCAATGGTAAGCTACAAGCTAACATTTGATGTAATAATGGGCTCTTTCACTAAAATTTAAATACGTAATTTAAGTATAAAATCCCAAAGGAGGGACTATTTTAGGCATATATACCAAAAAAAAAAAGTTCTACAAGGTTAAATAAGTTTTTTACAGGCATTTTAAACTAGCAAAATTCAAATTAATTAAAAACGAGCCGATTTGCTGACGTCGCATAAATATTTTTCATTTCGCTTGTTGTTGGAAGGAGCTGACCGCCTCGGCTGTATTTACCCTGTAGTAAATGCAGGTAAAGGTTCGAATGCGCTGTTGTCGGTGGTGACTAAATGTAGTGCAACGTAAAATAAATAAATAAAACTAAACATAAAAAATTATATTAAATTGTGTTTAAGCATAATTTCAATAAAAATGTTATAAAATCTTGAATCCATAACCAATTAATTTAACTACTTTTCATGATATTTTGCGAACATTTCAGAATTAAATCTATTACAAATTTTCAATGTTGACAATTAGTGGCAACACGGTCAAATTGCGAGCTGCGACGTCATAGAAATAAATTCTGGGTTTTTATTTGGAGGTATTTCTTTGTTTTCTGTTTTCTCAAGAAGGACTTTGAATTTTTCAAAAGTAAAAATACAGAAAATTCTGTTTTTAGTTGCTTTATCCAAATATGCCAATTACAAAAAATAGTGAAAGAGCCCATTGTCAGCTTTTCAATATAAACTTAACATTAATCTTGAGACTCGGAAACATTTTATGTCTGTATTATCTTATGTTTATTCTTTGCTGTGGAATTTTCACATGAAAAAATTGATAGAAAAAAGTGGGGTTTTAAATTCCGGCTTCGAGAGGTTTTTATTGCTACTACTTTGAAGCAAAACGCTAGTGTTATTGGAATTATTATTTATGAAAATTTGACTGAATGAATAACTGAGCCATCAAACTCGGCTAAATAACGCTAGAGTCAACTTCAGCCAAGCGAGAGAAACAGTCATTACATTTTATTTATAGTTATTTTTGGTTCTATAGTGCGCGAAATGTCACTCGAACAATTTTTTGACTCCTATTCGCGTCGTCAAAAAACTTTCGTTCTCGTTTACCAAAAACATTTCGCGCACGAATTGCAAACAATATTTTTTCTACAACTCCATTTAAATATCGATCATTCGAAGCTAAAATTGCATTTATATGTTTCGAATAATTGGGAAACAGTCAGTATCATAGATTTATTACTCTTTAACAATTATTCGAACCATATCAATTATTAATGGTCGTGATCCGTAATAGTTATTTTTGTATCTAGGGCGCGAAATGCTACTTTGGTGATCGAGATCTGATTTTTTTAACGAGGCGTAGCCGAGTTAAAAAAATAGTCGAGATCACCAAAGTATTTCGCGCCCGAGTTGCAAACAATATTTTTTCTACAACTCCGTTTAAATATCGATCATTCGAAGCTAAAATTGCATTTTCAAATAAAAGTAGGTGAATTTTAATTATTTTTGGTTTCCTGACTGGTATGTGTCACCATGACACCCAGTGTGCGAACTAGCTATTTCGCGCACACGGGCGCGAAATAGCTAGTTCACGCACGGCGTCATGGGAACGTTAAAAAATCAATACCTGGGAAAAAAGTGTCACTTCGCAAACTGTCATGAGTGTGCGAACATCATCATTTTTTGACAGTTGTAGAAAAAATAAATTATTGCATTTATAATAAAAGGCAGGTGAATTTTAATTATTTTTGGTTAGCTGACTCCGTGCGCGAACTAGGCATTTCGCACACTAGAGAATCATTTCGCGCACGGCGTCATGGGAACGTTGAAAAAAAACTACCAGAAAAAAAAGTGTCAATTCGCAACCAATGGGCAAACATCATCTTTTTTTTGACAGTAAATTTTTTTTTAAATTTTTTCCTTGATCGTAATTTAATATAATACACGTATGTAACTGTGACTGGAATTGTTGTGAAATACAGACATAATCTAAAGAATATTTTAGCAAATAGATTCGAATCCGAAGTTTTCATCACATCTTTTTTTCAACATAAAGCTATTTTTGTTTGTATGACGCGAAGGAAGATCAATCTTTGAATGGCAATGGCAATGGGCAATGAATATGGAAAGCAAAAAAAATATAATATAAATTTCGATTTTTTTATAATTTTTTTGGTCACATATTATAGCCATTGTAAGTTTTTAGAAGTCACTCCGTATAATTCAAGTTATATTTCATATTATGTGTAGGTACTGTATCTTGCGCTACATTCGTCGATATCCGAAATCGGAATGATAAACGACCGAAAATAAGGACGGGTTGTTCGGTAAGGAAGCCGCATTGAATGTAACGTGAAAGTGAAAATACAACTACTATTATAACAATAACACAAAGCGGATGAAGTAGCTAACATATTTCCAAAGAGATATGTATTTCGCCCGGAAGGGAATACAATTGGAAGTTACCCTCTTTTGCGAAGTGGCCGAGCGCCCATAAAATAAAATAGTTTGCTGACGTTACGATAAAGGAGTTCCTCTTTCTTTGCTCGGCGGTTTCTCGCTTTTGTACTTTTGTAAAATATTTAAGATATATTTTAGCAAAAAAGCTAAAGTTTTATATCGGCCAGTTCTGCGATATAGAATTTTTAATATCTATTCAGAAGTACCGGTCGTTCTACACCATTTCCACTTTTAGTTCAAAATAGATAAAGTTGATTTAAAAAGCATCAAATGTATTTCAAAATAAAAACTTTAATTTAAAAAAATATCAAATGTATTTCAAAATCATCAATTGAATATCAAAAAGCATAAATTTGATTTCAATCTTTATGAATTTTATTTCAAAATACATCAAATGTATTTCAAAATTACCAAATTTATTTCGAAATACATCAAATGTATTTCAAATTAGTGAAATGTATTCCAAAAATGGTCAGTTTTATTTCAAAGATTATCAATTCGGTTAAAAAATAAAGTATGTGTTTATATCGTACAGTTAAAAAAATCAAATCATAACCAGACACCCTGTACCTCCCTTACAGTTTTTGATGATATGAGAAATGATGATTTTGAAATACATCTGATTTTTTTGAAGTATAAATGATACAGTTTGAAATAAATTTGATTAATTTGAAACACAAATGACATATTTGGAAATAAAAGAGACAAATTGGAAATTAAAATATCCATTTTTGAAATAATAGCTATTTATATAACAAGTACATAAAGTAAGGCTTTATTGTACGAATAATTTTATGGCCGAGCGAGCTTGCGAGCGAGGCTATTAAATAATGAGTCAATAAAGCCTGTTTATGTAAGCGTTATATACATGATTTTATGTACGATTGCGACTGGTTTCTGTCTAGGTAGGCAATAAAGTAGCACTTTATTTTACTAGTAAAATAAAGTAGCACTTTATTTTACTAGTACAATAAAGTGCTACTTTATTGACGCAAAACTGTTCTATAAATAGCACTTTATTGGTCAATCGGACATAATAGCTATTTATATAACAAGTACATAAAGTAAGGCTTTATTGTACGAATAATTTTATGGCCGAGCGAGCTTGCGAGCGACGCTATTAAATAATGAGTCAATAAAGCTTGTTTATGTAAGCGTTATGTACATGATTTTATGTACGATTACGACGGGTTTTTGTTAAAAACTAAAAAAAGTCTAATGAAAAAAGTAAAATTCGCGTAAATATACCGGTTTCACCTTGCCAGGTTGTCAGGACCTGTTTCGCCTTGGCAGGTTGTCAGGACCTGTTTCACCTTGTCAGGTAGTCCAGGTAGGCAATAAAGTGCTACTTTATTGACGCAAAACTATTCCATAAATAGCACTTTATTGGTCAATCGGACATAAAAGTGATTATTTTGAAATACATTTGACCCATTTTGAAATACTGTTGGAAATGGTGTAGTTACTTAACGTATGTCGCTTCTTGAACACACAAATAAAATTAAGTTAGGAAATTCCTATTTTTACATGAAATTGACGTAGGTATTAGCAATCGACGTTCGTTTTTCTTGGTACTTTTTTGTTTCATTTGATTCGTAATTCATAAATAAGGATGAGGTTATTCTAAATGGGTATCAAAAATACTATAGATATCATGCAACATTACTTCGAAGTACCGACACTCCTTGTGTTAGATTTAATAAACCCTCACCTTTTAGCCAAATATTAGTAGTGTCTCTTCAAAAGCTAAATTAAATGTATGTCCAAAGCAGCTTCCTAATAGCTGTATCTGTAACTGCCATAAAATTAATAACCTATTCAGTAATTGATGGAAATTAATCACGACCAAATACCCTCGGTTATAATTACCGTAATTAAATCGGACTGGCTAAGCAGAAGCACTATTAGCGAGATATGAGCTTCTGTGATAGTTTCCACAATTTAATTATTATGTGTCGCCTTCTCCACATAAGTTGCTGCCACTGAGTAAAAATCATTTCAGCAGTAAAGCTTGAAGTCCAACAAATAGTGGAAATAAAGTATCGGCTTAAAGGGTTGTGACCCGAAAATGAAAGTTTTAGTACAAAAAAATCCTAGAATAAATATTTAAACCGCATCTCGCTACGATGAACCGTTTTCGAGTTAGGGCGGTTTAAAGTGATGAACGCCTAGGCTGTGACGTCACACCGGCTTCGGAGGCACAATTAAAATAAGTATGTGTAAAATTTTCTTAAACAAAAAGTCAACTATCTCACTTAGGACGGGTATTATAAAACTGCTTTGACAGTTAACTTGGAGTTAACTTCTTGAATTACATGTAATTTCAGAAGTTAACTTAAAGTTAACTCTCAAAGTAGTTTTATAATACCCGCCCTTAGAGCGAATTGCAACTACCTAAAGCACGGTTCACTGACGACTGAACAAACAGAAGACTGCAATTTCGGTGGTTAGCCGGTGTGACATCACAAGTTCGCGCATAATTTATATTGATGAGGGAATATCTTGGGAACTATTTTGATTACTTATAGGACTGCAGTTTTCACGAGAGATCCTATTTTTTTTTTCTTGATTTAAGTATCTTAAGTTATTTTTTTGAGTCACACCCCCTTTAAGTATTTATTGTGGCAGAGAGAAGTTGTGGGTTGAGGACGATTATACAATAATCGCATTTATTTACCTAAAATTGGAATTGGAAAAATAGAAGTATAATTTTTTCTTTAATTGTTTATCTAATAATTGTTGGATAACTGTCAGTATCATATTATGGTAATTTGGTAATTGTACATGTCTTTTCTTGCCTTGCTTAATGCTTATAAAGACCTGAATATAAGGTCGAAACGTCGGCGAATTTGTGAATAAGGAAGTTTTATTCCTCTTCGTCCTTTGCCCCCAACTTCTCTCTTCTACAATAAGTTCAACAAATAACTTTATTGCATTCTATAAAATATATGAAAACTTTTCATGATCAGCTGGAGCTGAAACAAGACTTTTCCTAATGTACTTCTATTACCTGAAATAATAAAAAATTTTGCTCCGAGTGTGTTCCAAAAAAAAGGACTTCAACCAAAATATGGTTAATGCCAGTGTCCATTAAGAACAAAAGTTCAGAATTCTGCGCGGTAGTGGCGCCTCAAAACTTTTCGCAAACATTTAATGCGATTAGATTTTTATGTGTTACTCCGTCTGTTCTTTTCTGTTTAGCAACCCCATGTATATAAAAGTAAATATGTTGCCGCTCAATCGGAAAATGCGTCCCGCTTTACGGTCGAGTTTATTTCTTTGTTTTTTTTTTTTTCCTCGGAATCTGGCTAAAGTTTCGCTGGTGATTTATAAGATTAATAAAAACCTACATTTTGGCAAATGCAATGGCGCTATTATTCCTTCGGATATGTAGTTTAGAAAAGACATATAAACTTGATGTATTTATTGGTCGTAACTTGGAGGTACATTGGGTCCATAAAACTTTGAGCTTTAAAAATAGTTTATTTTGGTACAAAACTAAATGTTCCACTGGATTTCCTGATAAAGATTTTTCGCTATAATAAATATGTAACAAATATTGCCAACGAAGATTATGGATGCATGATCACAACTCATTTTTAACAAAAAGGGAAATTCTACCCCCAATGCGGCGAACTACCTATGAGCTCTGCATTTATAGCAAACAACTACATCAAACAGTTTGAAATGGAAAAATTTGGAAGTGCTCTCGACTTAATCCTTATCTTACAAGGCAAAATAATGGCCCCGATGATATATCTATTGTCGATTAGTTCATAACATGGAGTTATGACGTTTAAACCATATTTTCAACCATAAAGCCCCAGCATTTAGCATGGGAAAAAATCAGGAGGCAAACTTGCGTTTTTAGACTTACAGGCATAGCAATAAGAGACAATTCGATAATAACGCATCTATATGCATTCATAGCCAAAAAAATCAGATTGGTGTCTTAATTTCAATGCAAACCAATGTCAAGATTGCAACTGAAATGCCATACTTGACGTGGTTGGGTTCTTTGGTTCAACTCACCAATCAGGCGAGGGAAAATCCCAAAAAATCATTGCCATTATGATACTTAGACAATAAAACGCACATAAAAAATGAGCAGCCCCTCTATTTTTATTTCAATAGAATCAGGGTAAATTCAACAAAATGGTTTAAAGAGTTCACAAACAATAATTAAATCTGACCACGTAACCTCACTTGCCTTGAGAAATGAAGTGGATATTAACAGCGACCAAAATGAAGGTAACGTATTTTTCAACTCAACTACTTACACATATTATGTATCCTGAAGCCAGTAATGGTGAACTTTTACGTCATAGCTAGACTGAGGGTGTGAATTCGAAAATTCAGAAGCTAAACTCAAAAACAAACAGGATCGCAATCAACAAACCAAAAACAAAAACCACAGTCCCAAATTCTCGAGAATTAAAATTCTGCCCCCTTCTTCTTCCTTCCCTCAGTTCCGTCGAATAATTTAACATTCTTTGGTCAATAGAGTTGAAGAAAAAACACGACATGTCTATTCTGTAAAAACAACTTACTTTTGGTCTGTAACCTATAAGTAATCTTGAATATTTATCAAAAAATTGTTTCTGATAGCTGTAAAGAAACCTTATGTCTGATTCTAACCGAGGTTCTAACATATATTTCTGACGTACTTATACATCAGAAGGAAGTTTAATCATTATTAAGTAGGTACTAATTTTATGTTCATTTATTAAGTACAAAATCTCTTGAAATCATTAAATGTAGACTTTGTTTACGACCCTTACAAAGGTTTATTGAAATATATCTCTAAATTTATTGTCATTAAACGTTTAAATAATTGCCAACCAAATTATTTAATTTGGATATTGTAATTATTCAAAAACGGGAAATTAAGGGAAAACTAAAGTTAATTTGAGTATTTAATTTTATTATTTTGTGTTGGATCTATCAATTAGATTTTACGCATTACCTAAATCGCTATTTTATATCATTTAAATGTCCGCGCCAGCTGGGTTCGGTATAAATTTATTTATCAATGCAGAAGAAAATAATGTTTTAAATAAAAATTTAAAAATATAAATGTAGGAATATAGATTTCAACTACCTATATTATAGGTATAAAACCGGACTTCCAAAATTATAATTTCTTTTATTTTCAAACGTCATATAGCAGTAATTTTTGTGATCATTTTGGAAAGGTATAGTGTCACTTCAATGACTTTTAGCTTGAGCGGCGTACGAGTGTTATACTCCGCTGGAGTATACCATTTATACGCCGTTACACATGAATTTCCATAGCGATTTAAGGTACTTCACCTGTACATACAGGTATAGGTGCGTATAAAGGTGATCCTTCTAAATATGAATGTCATAATTTAAATTAAAAATTCTGCACTATTCGGAATAAAGATTGTTTGAAAATAAAATATTGTATTTCATTCGGAGTATAAGTATTCTTCATGTGACTTGTATGGATTTGATTCGCCTCGCTGCGCTCGGCGTTCAAACTTTCATGCGCGTCACATAAGTATTACTTGTACTCCTAATAAAATAAATATCTATTATCTCAAGCAGTCTATAATTTAAACTTTATTGCCGTCAACACTTGACAGCGATCCATTATGTACCTAGAACTGAGAATATTTTTATGTATGGGATAGCTTGTTCGTTTTTTTTATTTTATTTTTTTCGCTAGATGGCAGCTTCACGGACCAAGTTCGGGAATTATCTCCAAGAGCGTAATTTATTCATAATTGACCTATCTTCTTTTACCTTGACTGCGCGCGCAACTCGCAGGTTGCAGGTGAACGTCCAATAAGAAGCGAGTTTGTTACAGGCTCGCGTCATATTCTTATTCAGGTGCCAGTTCAGAATTAATCGTTCCTTCTTTCTTTGTAACGTGTAATTCGACAAAGAGCAAACTATTACTTTACGTATTACTTGAACTCACCGCAGTGTCGTTTAAGGTTATGTTAGATTATATTTGACATATTCCTTTGCAATTTCATTGTGCGATGTTGCCGGATGAAACATTTATC
The DNA here is from genome assembly GCA_917834065.1 of Ceutorhynchus assimilis. Classification (NCBI taxonomy): domain Eukaryota; kingdom Metazoa; phylum Arthropoda; class Insecta; order Coleoptera; family Curculionidae; genus Ceutorhynchus; species Ceutorhynchus assimilis. Next base: position 34,600,925 of record OU892278.1, on the reverse strand, counting down.
AAAATAAAAATGCAAACATACACTTTAAAGCTCTTCTTTAGTCTGATTTAGGGCGTTGTAAGTTGTGAAACACTTGACACTATATCACTTCTTTAATGTTATAATGTTCGATTTGTATTGTCTACATTTATTCTGCAACAATACAAACTGGCTATACTGCAACCCACTAGTTGCGCGCGCGTGTCATCTTTTATTACTTTCCAACTTGTATTTATTACAATGAAGCTATCTTTTTCTATTTATGCGAGACAGGTCAATTTGCACTAAGTTAAGCATGAAACTACGAGCATAAATAAATACGGATAATCAAGTTAATGCGTCTGCTCGTTCCGAGTGATCTAATATTGATTCGACATTTGAAATAAACCGACTTGACATCTTCTTGGCCTAATGACATAAATGACTATTTTTGATGTCTAAAAAAAAAATTCAAATTTGAATCTGTATATATTCCAATAAATAGCGCAGTATTTACTACTCAATACACAAGTAGTCATTTTTGATAATTGATTTTGCTGATTCGAATAAGTCTATTAAAATAAATCCCTGGAAATTACTGGTTTAGTAAATTCTTGGTATTCAATGCACACGATATAAAAGAACGAATTCCTGATTATTTCACCGATCGTGCACTGGCAACAAATAATAATATAGACGCATTCTTGAATTTTTAGATTAGTACCCTTTCTTTGGTTAATATTCAAAGATATATCCTACTGAAGGAGTATGCTATTCGTTCCATTATAAATAATACGTTTCAGAGAAACTAGGCAGTAAATAAAAATTTGTGTTGTGCGCTCTGGCTCCTGATATGAATTTAATAAAAGAGAATATGCGAGATTTATAACGCGGCAGAACGGCCGAGATGCTCGCTTATTTTTACGATATTTGGTGCACTTTACGACCTTTAAATTTTTTAAACCGGACTCCTATTTACGAATGACTAAGCCTGCGTGATAAAATGAGTTTTATATATGATGTAGTCAATTTTATGATTATAGATCTCGTCAATGGATCTCGTTTAAACTGCATTATATTAAAAATCGAAAAAATTACCAACAAAATTGCAGAACAAGGAAATGTAGCTAGAGCACTATGTTAACATTTTCCAATTTAAATTTTTCAAATTTTGAATATGGATTTTTTGATAAATCGAAAACCCTGTTCGCAGAAAAATTTATCTCTTCTTGAATATTAATTTACTCTGGTGATATCCAAGCCTTTTGTCCAATTAAATGTTCGTGTACCTGTATTACGAGCTACCACATTGTTCCCTCTAACCAAAGATAAGCTCTCGGCTGTCAAAGAAATTTGTGACGTGTATTATCGTTGAACAATTTACCAGAGGATTATTCGCTCTCGCGAATCAATACGTCAATCGTTGATAATCAGAATATACAGAGAAAGCCAGACGGTTTGTGTATGTGTACATGAATGGTGTGTGTTGACGTGCCAGCACAATCTGTCTACTCAGCTGTTCTAATTTTCAGGTTCGCGATAGCTGGATAGCCCTTGAAATACGTTGAACGAAGCTACTAGTATAGGCTATTATGAAAATTTGCTGCATGCCAAGTTTTCATTCCATGTTGAAAAATAGATTTTTCATAGGTATCACTTTCTGTCCCTGCCATTACGCGTTTTCTACTCAATCTAATTTGTTTGCATGAACATTATATATATTTTTCAGGATACGCTTTTTGTTAATGATCTTCACTTCGCAATAAAAACACTTATCTCAAAACAATTCGTTAATCGATGACAATAAGAATATTCGAAGCGCCAGACAGTATATGTACATTGCTAGAGTGTGTTAATGTGTCAGCACAATCTGCACACTCAAACTTTTTTTAGTTTTCTGTTTCACGATAGCCGTTGAAATACATTAAACAAAGTTACTGGTTTCGAGGATTTTAGCAATTTATGTAGGTGGATATGATACTTTTGCCTTTTTCAATGCGTTTGAGTACAACAGTCTTTCCTAGAGGATGTTTGAGCTGCTCGCTGGGTTCGAAAGTTGAATTTAGTATGCCATGCTGTCTTGAAATATGTTATTTATCTACCTTGTCTTCCATAGTGGATTGTCTTTATTTGCGTCTAATATTCCAATATATTTTGCTCAGTAAGAAACCACTATTCGTGTAAATATATGTTCATGCTATCTAAACCTTTTTTTTTAAATGCATGCTCAGACGAGAAAGCCTATAGTTGGAACTTTTTACTACACCAAGAGATTTCTGTTGAATTGGATTAATTGACTTTCACAACCGCATTTTCACAAGTGATTGCTGGATTTTATTGCAGTTTATTTTTGGATTTATTGATAACGATAATGGAACAAGAACACACGTTTGCAATGATGTGTCATCAAAGGTTTGATGTATTTGGGAGGGATGCCGGATTGAATCTGGTATAAATCTGCTGGTTAGCCATGTTTTACCAGAAAGCGTCTGTAGGATAAATATGATTTAACAAATTAATGTCATGTTGTTTATAAATTGTAGACAATCGCGCCAAACTTTGCCATACGGATTCAAATCCTCATTGATTACCTTCAACTGCCTGTCGACTAATAGTTCTGCAGCGGAAACCATAGGTACTGGTGTTCTTTGATGATCGCTTTCACACTCTTCACACGAATATTCTGGATAGCTAGTTTTGGGCATATTTGATGCTCTGATATTCTAGCGATACCTCTATCATTTTTCCCGTGATATAAAAACCGACTGTTTTCTTCTGTTGATCTGTTCCTAAATCAGTTTTGTCTTATTCAAGCTTTCCTTTGTAGTAATTCTTTCTTAAATGGTGCTCCTAGAAAATCTGATGGTATCTTTTGTAGAAGCTAAAAAAATACACATAGATGTTTTGCGTATTTCGTAACAAACAGAAACTGCTCATTTGCCCACTCACTATTTACTGCACATAAATTTGTATAACTGATTCTCTGGTGACTCTATCTGCTTTCCCTTTTTTTGGATATACTTCATTCGAGCGCACATTTATAGATATTTGCATTATCAGATTATTCAGATTCTTCAATGATTGTTGTATGACCTAAGTGTATATGATATACATTGCATAATTTTTTGGAAAATGTCATATTTAATAGGTAATTGCAATTTACTATTGGTTGCTTTCGAACAGCATTTTTTCTCTAATATAGACAGAATATCCTTTTTTTTTTCGATTTTCTTTTGCTCAACTTCTTAGCTCTGCGTCCTTCATACTTTCTATAAAGGAAAGCTCGAATCTGTGTATTACATGCTGATATTCACATTTTTTTTTAATTCAAACATTGGCACGTATGAATTAGAAAACCCACATGTTAAATTAATAGTAGTAGAAAAACGCGAATAGTATTGAAAAAATTTGAGAAATTCGTTCACTTAATTGTCGGTAGCAAAATTCGCCTCAACTGGAATGTCTCTTTTTTAATAACTGTTTCATTGTACTCAATTTATCTTGATAACATTTTAATTCGCTGTAACTTTTTTGTTTTTAAAAATATCAAGGTAAACGAAAAAAAAAAAAAAATGTAGAGTGAATAGCCAAGTTTTTTTTTTTTTGAGCTATATATAAAACAAAAATTATCAATTTTCTGACATATAAGCCTACATTATATTTTTTTTTTAAATAGAACACCCTGTAGGTATATTATATATGTATTTAGAATATCTTATACCAATTACAATGATTTACCATACTTTATATTCAAGTCCACTCGTTTTTGACAAAACGGCAAAAATATGAAAGATTTGAAGTGAAACTTATTAGGTGGTTGGCAGCGGTCTAATATGAGAATTATTAAGAATTTCATATTTTTGCCGATTTGTCAAGAACGAGTGGAATAAAATATAAAGTGTGTTATATAATTGTAGTCGGAATAAGATATTCTATCAAATACATATATAATATACAGGGTGCTCCATTGAAAAAAAAATATATAATGTATGCTTATATGTCAGAAAATCGATAGTGTTCTGTTTTATACAGGGTGTTCCGAAATTAATGCACAAAATTTTTATGGCATATTCTAAGTCAATAATAAGCCCTAGTTTCCTATATAAACATATGTCTGGAAACGCTTCCTTTTCGAGATACAGGGTGTTGAAATTCTAAGAAAAAAACTATTTTTCCATCATAATTTTCAAGCCACTCTAGATATTTCATTGAAATTTTGTACATTGCTTTCAAGCAGCAAAAGACATTTTTTGATGTGAAATATTTGAAAAAAAAATCAGTGACGTCACAGGAATAATTCAACTTTAGGTGTTTAATGTTTAGAATTTTTATCATAATTTTCACGATTTCGCCATGCCCCAAAATGGTTCTTTATTTTTTATTCGAAAATGGTGGTGCATCTTTCAGAAAAAAGTGTAGAGATCAAATTTGTTCCAAATTGAATGGCGATTTCAAAAATAATTTTTATTTTAGAAAAAAGCAGTGGCGCACCATTTTTTTCTTGAAAAATATTCCATAGAAATATGGTACGGACGTCACTGGTAATTTTTTTAAAAAATAATTTCATATCAAAAAATGTCTTTTGTTGCTTGAAAGCAATGTACAGGGTGTCCGAATTTGGATGGTTTCAATAGGAAACGTCAATTTCTGAGCGAGATACAAAAAAATGAACCCCCCACTCCGAGGCTCAAATTTCTTGAAATTTTGATTGGTGCAAACCGCATTTTGATATCTTCAACCGTTTAGCCGCTAGAGGGCGATTCTCGATTTTGAGCAATACTGTGAAATCTTCATAACTTTTTTGTTTATGAAAATAACTGATTTCCGTAAAAACTTCCTAGAAGCACTTTTTCAAGCAGAATTCAGTGACGTTTTCAGTTTTTTTCTATTCGGCCTCGATTTCAAGATATTGACCAAAATACGATTTTTTTCAATGGGACACCCTATATATTAATAGTTCATTATTTGCTGATTTCAATGATACAAATTTCGATAGGTTTATCTCTAACAGTTTTCGAGAAAAAAAATATTTCGGCTTTTGTCATAAGAAACAATGAGTTAGAAAGAGACCTTTATCAGTTTCCTTACAGATATAAAGTCCTTTTCTTACACATTGCTTCTTACGACAAAAACCGAAATAATTTTTTTTCTCGAAAACTATTAGAGATAAACGTATCGAACTTTTATCATTGAAATCAGAAAAAGCCGAGCTTTCTAATGAGCTATTAATATATAGAGTGTCCTATTGAAAAAAAACAGACTTTGGTCAATATCTCGGAGTTGGGACCAACTAGAAAAAAACTGAGAACGTCACTGAATTCTGCTTTAAAAAGTGCTTCTAGAAAGTTTTTACGGAAATCAATAATTTTCATAAACAAAAAAGTTATGATGGTTTCACATTATTGCTCAAAATCGAGAATCGCCCTCTAGCGGCTAAACGGTTGAAGATATCAAAATGCGGTTTGCACCAATCAAAATTTCAAGAAATTTGAGCCTCGGAGTGGGGGGGTTCATTTTTTTGTATCTTGCTCAGAAATTGATGTTTCCTATTAAAACCATCCAAATTCGGACACCCTGTACAAAATTTCAATGAAATATCAAGAGTGGTTTGAAAGTTATGATAGAAAAATAGTTTTTTTCTTAGAATTTCAACACCTTGTATCTCGGAAAGGAAGCGTTTCCGGACATATGTTTATATAGGAAACTAGGGTTTATTTTCGACGTAGAATATGCCATAAAAATTTGGTGCATAAATTTCGGAACACCCTGTATAAAACTTGAAAGAAAAACTTGGCTACTAACCCTAAATTTGTTTTTTTTTTTGTTGTCCTTGATAGTTTTAAAAACAAAACAAAAATTATGTTCCTCGCCGTACACGTGGTAGAAGTGAAGCTTCTTAAAAAATATCCCCCCTTATACAACTTTTATACTTAGCGTATGAGTCGGAGTAAAGATAAGGGAAACGCGCATATGTAGTGCCGTCACAAGGGCATCGGCGGTTGACAACAATAATTTATAGTCCTTGGTTTGTGTCAAATTTTCGTCGGCTATCATTGTCATTGAGTGTCTTTTTCCTTCCTTCTACGTTATATTTTCCTTCTCTCTCGTGTAACGAAATTTGTCAAAACGTGACGCGTCTTTCAAATCACTCTTTCTCGTCCAAAAATCAGACCGCCGCTTAAGAAGTTCCACTTCAAAAAGCACAGGTCACAAATATATAAATAACGGAAATAATCACTAAACACAATGATAATAGTATAATAAAAGGGAAGCGCGCACCGTTAGTGACGTCACAAAGGTATCGGCGCTTGATAATAATAGGCAGTCCTCTTTGCGCTTATAATCCTTGGTTTGTGTCAGTCAATAGCTGACTTTCTCCGTCATCTCTCTCTCGAGTAACGAAGTCTGCCCGTGACCCTTTTTTCAAATCACTCTCCATTGTCTTCCAAATATCACACCGCCGCCTAAGAAGTTTCATTTCAAAAAGTTACAGCGAATTAAAATGTTATCAAGATAAATTGAACGCACGCTACATATTATAATAGGTATTAAGATTTTGGACCCTACATTTTTTACCAAACACGCAAACCATTCTCTCCAAATAAATAAATTGGAACTTCGATTATATTGCTTAAGTTGGTCTTTCATTGCAACAGTGTATATTGTATCTACTCGTAACATTTTACTAGATTGAAAAGTCCTCCAACTCGTTTTATAGCTCTTCAGTTGTTTGAGCTAGCTTTTAAAGTTGTCGTAACGCTATTTTCAATATGCTCGCACTGGCGGAACTTTATGAAATGATTGAGTTCACGAATTTGGCGAAGTAGTATAAACTCTTTATGCCATAGCACATTAAATATTATGCCCTTCTTTTTAGTTTCAGCCTTGAAAGGATCCTCGTAAAGAAGAAAAGGCAAAATAAAAGTAAACAACATAAACGCCTTTTGTAATTTACATATTTTCCCATCTTTTATGCAAAAAGATACACACGCGAGAACATAAATTCGATAGCTTTTTACCATATCATATATACTCGTATCCACCCTCTATTGGAATATGGCATTATAGTTTTAATACTGTTTTCGGAATACGATGTAGGAATAGAACAATATCAACGTCACATTACACGGTTTGTTTACAATATGCTACCGCTGGCGGCAGTAAAATTGCCAATGCTACCGCTTTTAGAGAGTTTTTCACTTCTTATAGCTTGCATGCTTAAATTTGATTTAAATCGAAATGTGAAAGAAGTCAAGTCTAATCTAATCTAAAAAATCTAATCTTAATAAGGAAAACAGACAATTTTTGGATTAGATTTTTTGAAGAAAGTTATTATTAATGTCGTGGAAATATGCATTCGCCTGACTAGAAACCGTATTTTAATAGGCAATAAAAAATATAAACTACCTTTCGACAATATCGTTTGCCAATAAAAACATAGTTATTGGCTTATTATCGAACATACACATTACACATATCTTAATTGACTTTGTCACGAAATTTTGCGTTAATAATTAAACCTCCACATGGTAACCCGTTCACAGCACACACACACAAACATGTTTTGAATTCAAATTCTGCAGAATTTTATACAGAAATACGTCATGCTCATTTACCGAAACAATAACTATTTTGGTTCTATTTATTGGTTAGGGAATCAGGTTAAAATATAATTAATTGCGTGGGCTTTAGATAATCAGATAAAATAATTCGTTTTTTTTTTTTAACAGTGTGAACATTCTAGATCAAATGAAGGGTGTCGATCAATACATACGATATACGAGTGTGAAGGCTTTCCCTGTTTTTTCACAACAGTATTAATTAATTCGAGTAATTAATTGAAAGCAATTTGCATTAAATTGCAAAATACAAAATTTGAACAAATTAAATCTTTTGCACAGTAAGTGCGCATTCACATTGACAGCGCTCGAGCGGTGAGCGTAGCGCGATGCCGCTGCAGTGATGCCCAAAAATAGTTTTAACATTAAATTTCGAATGAATATGTTCACACTGGATCGGTGCGTCACGAGGTGTTAACATATTCATTTGAAATATAATGTTAAAATTATTTTTGGACATCGCTACAGCGGCATCGCGCAACGCTCACCGCTCGAGCGATGTCAATGTGAACGCGCACTAAATCTGCGTCACAAAAAAATTTAAAACTTCCAGAAATATTTCTTGAAAGTCTCCAAATAACAAGTTAAATTCTTATATAAAATTAAGATATTATATAAGAAGTAAAATACAAAGTTTAAATTCTCACACTCATTTAAGTTGCTATGCAGGAAGAACGAGCAAGTTAGATTCTTGCACAGTGAATCTACGTCACAAAAATCTAACACGTCTAGAAATAGAAAGTCTCTAATACTAAGTTAAATTCTCACATACAATGAGGTTGTTATGTAAGACTTAAAATAATATTCACTGACATAACCTCAACACAACTTTAAGAAATGGTTTTGGGTGTAACGAAACTGTTTAGGATTAGCAACAATGCACGATGGAAACCAAAATCGGCTTACAAGTTGCTAACCTACTGTGCGAATTTCCGGTCCGTACGGCAAGTTAAGTTTTGTGTTCAGTGAATCTGAATCACAAAAAAAAAAAAAAATATATGAAAATAAAAATAATTAAAAAATTTAAATAATATAAAAAGTTTACCTTGCGATGCAATTAATAAATAATTGAACCATTCATATAGCTTCAACTACGCTCTCGCAAAACAATTACTTCAAAAAATAAAAATAATGCAAATGATAAAAAAAAACTTGAAGTTTGCCTTGCAATGCAATTATGAATTGGATTTGTTATTCAATAACCTCCAGTTACGCTCTTGCAAAACAATTACTTCAAAAAAAATAAATAATAATAATGAGAATAATAAAAAACTTAAAGTTTTCCCAAAATCAGCTCAAAGAATTTCAAAGAATTGATGGAAGTATACAATCGATGCCAAACCAATATTTTACTGAATTATTATACCAAACAGACAGATATAGTTATAAAATTACATAAAATGAGGTATAATTAGTACAAAAATTCTCCATGATAGGAGAAGGTTGGTTTCATCAGGGAATCAGTTACGAGGAGATGAAAGTTCAAGATTTAATTAGGAAAATGTAACTAACTTGTGCAGTAAATTTTGAAGGTCCTGGCCTGAATCGTAAGGATTTGCATGTGGAACCTCCGCGAAGTTTCCCTCACAATAACTCGTAAGGATCTTCCGAAACGCATCAAACAGCAAATGCGGTGTCCACGAAACTCCCAACAAATTTCTTAAGGCCGCCATTGATATTGGTTAACGAAGACAGCCACCAGCCAAAACAAACGTAGACTCGTCGTCAAAAGGACTGCTTTCAAAGAAAGGGACTAAGGGCTTCTTGATTCACATCAACAAATAGGTAACTTTTAGAGGCTCGTCGATTCATCCAATTATTGGCATGAAGGTAATGAAGTAAAACTGGTTTTCCAAATGTTGTTTTATTGTCTGATTAACTCGACTGATGAGACATCTTGGAGATAAAATTGGACTATCAAGATAAAATCTGACTAATAGCCAAAAATGTAACTAGAAGATAAGCGTTAACCAGTAGATAAAAGGTTGAACTTGAAGTTAAAAGGTTTAAAGATTATAACGTACTTATTTTGGCAATTGCCTAATTATACTGCTACGGCTAGTCAGCTTCAGTTCGGAGGCCATGGGTCTATGGGTTCTTTGTATACATCTTACCTTTGGGCGCCACCAAGTTAATTGTGACTTAACTAGGAAGATAACTTAATAATGTTATAAACAAAACCTGTGCAATTGGAGAGCTTAGCAATAAAACAACTAATTAGGTACAATTATGTATCTGGCTTTCTTTATCAAAAAATAATAACAACAATGAACAGGGATAGCCTGGACGTTGTTAAAAATGTGTATACATTATGGCCTGCACCAATTCATAAATATTTGATCATAAAAAAATGAATGCAAATAACGCATATATAAATATGAATTCCAAGCAAACACTACTAAAAACCTTTTGGTATCCACACTTGTGAGTGATAAGAAAAATACAGCATGGGTTGCACCCCACCAACAGGCAAATTAAACACAGAAAGGCGAAAGTTATTGTTAGGGCAACCTCAGGGTAAAATTCTAGAATTTTATTTAAGGGGCACTTACCGAACCTAATTCAGTATCAAGTGATTTACATAGGATTCGCCTACATAGCAAAAGGTGCAACCCACATGTGATACAAGTGTTTGCCATCCTCAAATGTATGTGTAAATCCAGAAGTTCCAAAAGTGAGGCCATCTACATGTTTGGTCTCACTGTAGATAGACAATGGTATGGTAAGTGAGTCATGAGTCCTATCCACGTTATATCTGTTTAATGTAGGACTCCATGTGGTTCAATCAAAGTGGTACCAAGAGGTTTGCTGAAGGGAGGCTACCAAAGCCCCAACTGAGAGCAATCTAGATCCATTCTAGAATCTCTCTAAATACAGCCTAGGAGCTGTCTAGGTACAACCTAGGATCTTCTGAGTATAGTCTAGCACTAGGATTGTCCAACTATAGCCTCAAATTGAGGGATACTCTAGACCAAAGGTGAAGTCTTAAACTTCCAAAAGCTGCTCGGAACAGTCCGAAACAGAATCCAAAAATGACCAAGGGACGACTCTAGACAATTATCAACAAGAAATTAGTCTAAAACTTGAGCTCCCTGGCACAAAATTCCAAAAAGTCTCGCCCCAAAAATAATTAGGGCCGAGGCCCGAGACCGGACGACTACTCAGCGTGAGGTCGCAGATCAAAAGGGCAGATTCTTCATTTAGAATTTAGATTTCGGAAGAAGACTTTCATCTGTCAAACATCTAATTTTGACATTGAAGAAAATTATAGAAAAGGACGTGTTCAGTTTCACCCCGAAAGTACGAACTGAAGGTTTGGTTGTGTAAAAATGACTGGTGAATATTGAAAAATGCCTATTAGACTATCCAAGATGCTGTCAAACTTGAATTAAAATGGCCGCCAAGAGGCACACAAACTATTTGTTTATGTGTCATCAAATTTGTCATCAAATAGTGTATGAGCTTAAAATAGGGCTCATTGTGATTTGTGAATTTGCGTTCTGATGCTTAAAACTGTTATTTTCATTAATGTTAGAAATAGTGTATGTAAATAGTAGTAAATAGTTCTCAAAAACGCGAAAAACATGCCTACAACGTGTTACAGCATTAAATGTGGAAGTCGTGGAGATCAGCAAATTCTTAATTTTTTTCAGATTCCAAGTGAAAAAAACAATACAAGTCAAAACACAACACAACACTGTACGGTGGATTTGACATAAATAAATATTTTCCCATCAAGGGTATATAGATCCTGCGTGGCCAAGTGAAATGCAGGTAGAGCAACCTTGCCCAAACGATAAGGATTGCGTAATTGAGTAGAAACTGGCAAAAATTGGGACGCACACAATTGAAAATAAGTATTGAATTATGATTATTAATGACATAACATAATGACGTTATGGTTTGTGTTTGTGCTTGTGTCAATGTTTGTGTGCCTCTTGTCGGCCATATTTTGCTTGTCAAAGGCACGTGTTTTGGATAGTCTAATAGAACATATATTAAAAAGTAGAACAGGTCAAAGAAAACGCCTAGACAAAACAGCTGTTCAATGACATGATGGAAATGAAAAATCAAAGAGTAAACAACAATTATTATCATAACCTCAGATTATTTATTAATTGAATTTGCGAACAGAGATGATGGATGATACTCTCTCCTTTATATAAGATTCTAATCAATAACAGCGGGCCCTGCCGTACTGAATCAAACCTTCCTAGATCAATTAACAAAACTTGCAAACCTGCACCAAAAAAACTTTCAGTAGAAGGCAGTACTCAAGGTAACAAAATCTGGGCACAGAAAAGATAGTCGTTTATTCATTTATTTCATTGTAGTTCTATATGGAATCATATCTACTAAAGCAAAACAAGGTAGCTTATTAGCCAAGAAATTGAAAACGTTACAAGATAAAAGTGGAAGTGAAAACTGGTAAAAGTAAAAGGTGGTAAAAGTGAAAGCCTGTTGGTCTGACTTTTGCGGACGATTATTTTCATTAAAATTCCATTTTTGGTTCAAAATAAAACTTATTTGTTTAATCCAGCATACTGCTGTAGGTACTTCTCAATGAGGAATTTTAAATTTTACTTCTTTTCTTTAGTGGCTTTAATACCCTATTCAGGTATCAGATCACTTGATCGTTCAAATTCTGGCAGCTAAAAGGGACGATCTTTTTCGCTTTTCCTTAAATAATCTCTTATTATAAAAAAAATGACATTTCCATGCTGAAATCTTGAACAAGCGCCAAAATCTATTAATTGAGGTTGAGGTGAGGATGACTTTTGATGTGTTGCTTTGTCGAAAAGAAATCCCTGAGCGGAACCAATAAAAGCACTTGGGTGTCCGAACTCTGATCGACAAAGGTATTCCGAGCGCGCTCGAGAACCATACTCTGTGCAAAATTCAACACTGATTTGCATCATTGGAATGAGCATATTAAAATGCTTGTTACAACCTAATGTATCTTTTATGCTGACCGGTATGCCGAAAGTAGTTTTTTTTTCCAAACATACATACATCTATTTTTATTATAAATATTTTAATTTATTGCATTCTATGATGTCATTCCAATTTTCTATATACCAATAATCGAGACTCCTCTCTTTGCTCACAGCATGTATGTTTCTGTCAGTGTGACAAATTTAATCCGAATTCATAGTATAGGTTTTAATTACCTCATATCATGAGATTGTATCGCTTGTGGATATACTTGGTTTTCTTCGTGAGCTTCACGATGCACGTCAAAAGTGTGTAAACATTCCACTTGGAAATTGCTATTTTCAAAACTTTCAATATTTTTAAATTTTTTATGAGAAAAAATTGACGTTTCAAGCCAATGAATGCAAAAATTCCATTTCATATTATATTTCTCTTGCCCTTGCCAAATGAAAAAGAGTAAAAATATAAAATTTAACTCAATTATTGAGCGCGCATACAATTGCATACTAATGTATCAATTACTGCGTTCCGTCAAAATTTAACATAGTAAGTGCCAGTACATTAAAACGATGAGCGAAGTTTTGATAATGGTCGGGAATAAAATGCAAACGAAATTTAGTGGGTTTTAAATAGTTGTCTAGAATTTTGCATTCGAGGATTAATTAACTTTTATAAAACAAAAATTACTGCCGCAAGGATCTAGGTTTCTACAATAATATAATTTTCAAACTGAAATAACAATTATAATAATAATTTGGCCGCGAAGGTGGCACCCATGGGTATCGAAAAAGTTATCTATTTCCGTCAAGGAATTTTTTGTCTCAATGAAGGAGAACAAAAAGTCAAATCTCACAATTCCAAAAAGAGATATTTGTTTTTCAAAAAATCTCTCAATTAGTCTAATTTTTTATTTTGTACGGAAGTTTCTATTTTAGCATAAAAAACGACCAAAACTGATGAAAAAAGAAATAAAAACTTGAAAGCTTTCAGCACTTTACTTTATTGACATCATTCATAAAAACTTCAATCTACTACACTTCACGACTTATATTCGAAAAACCACAAAACACAATATTTCGAACAAAAGCCGTTCCAATTAGTAGAAGGAAGTCGAAACATGTACGATGACCTCAAAAGAAGCATTCCCATTAATTTTTGGGACAGATTCTGGTGTCCATTTCTTTTGGCGGAAGTAAGAAAAGCCGAATGAAAATGCGAAAGTAATCCGGAAAACAATCGAAATACCGTTTTTCGACTTAGCTAATGGTTAGCTTCCGCTAAGTACACTGGAAAATGACCTTTTTTCTAATCTGGCTCGGTTGCCAATTGAACGAACCTTGGAACTGGCCAGAATAATTGGACTTTTGCACGGAGAGTTGAAAGCATTCCCGTGCTAATTAATTATCTTGTATACAAAAACTTCAAAAGCGCTTAAGTGAAACGTTTCCAAATTTTCTTGTTCATGAACAATAAGCATTTCTTGAAGGTAATATATTGTTTAGTAGGTGATTCAGGTCGGATATCTCACTACCTATGTCAGGAGTATTCTCGTGCGTATTATGTAAATAGTTTTCTTCATTTATATCATCAAAAACATACCTAATTTAAACTTGTCAAATAAATGTATTCAACTAATGTTTCTTGTATTTAAACAATTTGCTACAGTAGTTTTCTTGGATGGCAAAACAAGTTTGTCGAATAACATTCATAGCTACATTTAGTTTGTTTGGTAAAAAATCATAAATTTTCAGTATATTTTGTTTTTTTATACAAGACGATAAAATAGTAGTTTATCGTTGACCGGAAAAGTTAATTCACGAGCGGAATCGCGAGTGAATTGATTCCGGGAGACGACGATGGCATTTTATCGTCGTGTGTAGAACAAAGTTTTTTTTTCCATATCCTAATTATGGACGCCTGTAGTATCAATAGTATATTGTGTATTTAGGTGGAAAAGTGACACATTTTCGGCCGATGGTGTAAGTTGACGGGCGAGGCGTAGCCGAGGCCGGCAAACACCGAAGGCCGAGAATGTGCTTTTCCACCGAAATACACATACTATTTTTTCTGCGATCGGTTAAATACCTGTTAAATGTTTGTCTTTTAGTTCCAATTATTCAGCAATACGAGAATCACTTTCCCGGCCTAGGCCGGAAAAGTGTTTCCCGTATTGTTATTCATTGATTCTTTAGCAACTATTGAAACATACTTGAAATACCAGAATATTGAGTTTTGCGACCTGTCAACTGGTCAAAAATGCTGACATTTCTTGTCAATCGCAGAAAAAAATATTTGAAAACTATTTGAGTCGAACACTTTTGCATAAGTAGAAATTCGTTTAACAAACTTTGACAAATAAATAAAAACAAAATATATATCACTTATGTATATATTTTTGACAAATTAAACGTCTTTATCTATCCTTGCTGTTAAAGTATCATTCAATCTACCCTTGCGGTTAAAGTACTACTTTATCTACTATTTTTACTAGATTGATGGCTACTTTACCAGTAGCTATTGCCCGTGGTTATTAACACCTGATAATTCCCGTGGTACATAGATAATTTTATTTCCTACTAAATTTACTGTATTTTGTCCATTTTTAAAAAGGAATAAACCATAAACCAAAATTTCTATTTTTTGTCAAAGTTTCACCTATTCAAGGTAAAAGCGGGAGTTATGGAAATCCTTAACTCCCTTGAGAGTTATGATATCCTTAACTCCCGCGCGGGAGAAGAAAAATAAAATAATCAGTCATTGTCCTATTCTATTAAAACCACCTGACGCGAACAATAAAATTTAATATTCAATGCTTATCTACTATTAAAACTCTAATTTCACTCCAGTCAAGTCAGATTTCCGTGCATGAAATGTCTGGATGGAAGTCATTTATGGCGTTTTGATTGGCATTCTATAGTCCGCATTTTAATACACTACACCTTCCTATCATAGGGCTGTCTGTTAAAATGACATGATGTTATAACATTTATAAAGCGCTTTGTTATTATTAAATATGTGTGATTCAAATGATAAATGTGCCTGCATATAAATCTAGAGGAATTTGTGGAATCGAATAAATTTGTTTTTATTTCTGAAGAATTTAATAGATATTTTATTCTCCATTTAAAGCCGAGACTAAATATGAGACTCATATAGTTTCGAAACTCAATGTCTTTATGCTTGTTCCTTTATGATCTCAAAACTGTTTCTTTTGGATTTGATATAGTTTTTACTAATATGTTTAAGTTTTCCAGTTCATTCTGGCAAAATCCCAACTACTAAGCTAAAGTGAGTCCCCACTAAAGGATTTTCATTATGCTAGTTGTCTACTAAACATTATCTAGTGGATACTTTCGCAATAGATGCGCCTCCAAAGTGCTTTCATTACTCGATCCTTTATACTTTAATATGCTCACAATTCCCGGAAAATTATTCCTTCAGCCGACGCAGTTGAATCTAGAGATTTATATTTTTGTTTGTACGTTTATTAAAAATTTTCGTAATGGGAATTAACCAACTTGAAAACGTGGTGTCTGACGCATTATGAACGAGAACAAATGCGAGAGCCCCAACGTTTTAGTTAATTACTGTTGTGTTCGCGACGCAATGGCGGGACGAGTTGAATAAAAGTATATTTAACTGCACAATGTCATCATTAGGGGAACATGGATTTGCTGAACATATTTTTGACATCCTTGATTTTAATCAAATGCGCTTTGTGTTTGGTAACAAAGGATGAATTGAATTACATCAGGAATTTGCTATTATTCAACATGGTTTGGATTATTCTTGTCGTTTTTGGAAATACTATCCAAATGAAAATTATTTCAGTGAAGAGTAATCAATCATCAATGAACCTTGAGAAACAAAAAGTATGCAAACATGGATTTGATGATGAAATTTCTCACATCCTTGATTTCAATCAAATACCAACCATACCATACCAGGTATCGAAGAATTTGAGATAGATCAAAAGGGCAGATAATGATCTGAAAAACAATGTGAATGCGCTAGAAATGGCCTTGCGAATCTGTTATCCCAAATATACAAGGTTACTACAAGTACCTACTCCTGACAAATCAATAATTAAAAAGTTGAAATTTAGACCTTTCTCGGGTTGTTGGTTGTTGATGTTGTCATTGGTAACTTTAAAACAGGCGCGTTTTTGAATGTTGGATTTAAACACGCTGAGGAGTACTTTAAATAAGTGAAATAGGTTATCAATAAAAAAAATAAACTTTCTAAGTAAAATTACGTCATCGTCGAAAAGCAAAACGTCAAAGTCGTCCAAAATGTCAGAAATTTAAAATAAGGGAAGTTTACTGCCTCGCACTAACCATACACAAATAAAGACAAGCAGTAACCTTATTAAGGGAATCCTTATTTTCGTACCCAATTGCGCATGCGTAGATGTCAAAATAAGGCTAATTTTAATACTGCTTGTCCTTATTGCACGTCCAATAACTCTCTATTATCTATAGTACTAAGGATTTAAATATGCTCATAGATAAAGATATGACATCCAAAACACATATCTACGGCGGGCGTTAGGTGAAAGTTGCTAAATAAGACATGTAGACTAGGCACCAGTTCAGTAGGAAAAACACACCGTGTGTCGAAGCAACTATTCTATTATCCCAAAACAAATAACTATTATTCTATCGCGAATGGTAACTTATCATTTAATCGACTCAAAACTCGTTGTTAATGTAACACTTTATTTGGAGTAGTGAAATCGAACAATTTTTACCCACTCATTTGTCAATTTTACCCACTCATACGTCAATTTTACCCACTTGTACGTCTATTTTACCCACTTGTTCAAGTCTTTTATAATAATTATAGTGTTTTTGACATAAATCTGATATGTTGCATGATTGACAACACCAGAAATGTGTCAGTTTGTTAGGTAATTCTGTGTTTGTCAGTTTGTCATAATCTATGCAAACTTTTAGCATATTTTAGTTTATGATTTTAGTAATTGTGATAAATAAAAAGTGGCTCAAGAATAAAATAGAATATTACACACGACGGTAAAAAAGCTTTACCATCTTTTTACCGTCTTGTATGATAAATAACTATTAAATCTTTTTGGCATCATTGATGCAAAAAATGAAAATTTCTAGCTTAGCTAATTCAACATTTATCTGTAGAGGCAAGACTGGGTCGAATAATTCTCATTCTTTTGGCATTAAATACAAAAAAATATAGTCAGAAATTAATTTGACCCCACGTTTTAAAGTCAGAAACAGGAATATGTAGTGTATGCATATCAGCTAAAACCTTCCCATTCGATATTGATATATCTTTGCATCCGCCTTTGGGAAGTTTCAAATAAACTCAAGAAAATCACGAAGCGATTGATGAGAAAATAAAACTGAGAGACAACGGGACAAAAAAAAAAAAAAAAACTAGAAAAACTGAAACGTGCAAAAAAGACTAATAATAATGGAAATATCTGATATAGAAAAGAACTTTGACGATAATAAGGCATCATAGACGAGATGCGTATTATTAGAAAAATATAATCCATAGATGATAAATGAAATACTAGCATCAACATGCAATAGGAACATATACTAAAGGGAAATCCGATAAGAAATAAGGCCAAAAAGAACTGGACGGGGGGATTGGTGTGAAGAATTTATATGACAACATACATAGAAACAAGTGCCAAAGAAGCCGCAGGTAACCATAAAAAAACACAGATGCAAGACTTATTCATGAAAATAATGGCATTATTATTGATAGGCATAATCGAAAAATTAATAAACGGCATCATTACATATCAAGCCTCATCTCTCGATCTTGCTAGGCTTCAAAAATATAACAAATATGAAACAGATCCTTTCATTACACCGGATGAAGTCAAAAAATATATGGCTCAGATCAAGGATGGAAAAGTTCTAGATCTAACCACCATCGGATATCTATAAGCTATTCGACGAAGTCGGAATTGAATGGTTTGTAGAGGTTTCTGATCAAACAAATAATTCCGGCGAAAAACCAAATCAATAGCAACATTAGAAAAGCTCGAGGTATTTGATCTGTGCCTGCATCCTTCCTATATCATGGACCAAACATGTTACTAATGGATCCGTTCCGCAGATTTGGGACAACGAGACCAGAATATTTGGGAGGATGATGAGCTAGAATACGCATTGATTATAAAATGAGACACAACCCGCGATATGTGTAACTTGAGATAATACTTCGGAGGCAAGTGTTAGGCAAGTGTGGTCCTGAAAGAAGAATTTCCTGGTTGAAAAATGTTACGGCTTTGATATCTCAACCACTACCCTATTCAGAGTCAAAAAATAAATTCATATACTATATACATATGCATAGCATCAGTTCAACATTAGACAGGTACAGGGAAGCCTCGATCACTTGTGAGACAAACAAGTCACATGTACTTTTAGAGTGTACACTTATCTACGCAAATACGTGTGCGTGCGGAGGGTTCGATGATGAAGTTGCTCCAAATTTTTCCAGTAAAAGAATCGCCTTGCCAAAACTCTGCGGCTGGAACGTATTTACTCTTCGTCGTGCTTGAGTACCTACAATATTTTTTGTTATTTCAAAAATTGGCGAGTTTGTTAGAAATTTAGATAGTAAATTTTTCTTTGATGCACATTGCAAACACGAATAATTTTCCTTTTTCTTGCAGTTAGTGAATGGCGAGTAAATAATTCATCCCGTAAGATATTGCTTTTTCTAAATAATTTAAATTCTTTGCTTTACAATTAAAATTCCTAATTCTTTCGCAGACGATGCCGGTTTCGTGCAGTCCCTTATTTAAATTTATCGGTTCCAGTACAAATATTTGCCAAACCTAGAAAGGGACGCAAGCCATATATCAAGAAACCCTTGCCATTGCCGAATTCTGTAGTCAAATTAATTGTGACCGAACCATAGAGTAATTGCTTCTCGGCCGATATGCGTCCCTTTAACTTAAACTCTAAGATTATTGCATTAGTGCTTAAACTCTCGAAATACCGCCGAGTTAGCTTCTGTCCGGATAGTGATTTTCTACGGTAAAGTAACAATGGAAGCCATTGTATAACTTAAACTACAGTAATTGAATTTGACTTTGTGCAACAAATATTATCAACCGAAATTCCAGAAAATTATGGATGTTGGAATACCCACCATTAAAACCTATACATATCAATAGCTGACATTCAGGGCTATGCAGTAAGCACATTGACTTGAAGTCAAGGTTGAAATTGTGACATAAAGTTGAAATTGTACAGACATTTCAATATTTGCTATGCAGTAAGTCCACTTTTCAATTATTGACATTTTATAATTTCAAGATGTTGAAATGAAGTCAAGTGACCTCGTGAATTTCAATATTTGGTATGCAGTAAGGAAAAATATTGAAATAAATTCCAAGTCAACTTGAAAAAAGTCAATAATCCTAACGTAACGCAAAATTTAGCCCGTTAGAAATCTTGAAATGATGTCAACAACAAAACTTAACCTAAAACATTTGTTTTTTTGAGATTTGTTGGGAGTTTGTTTTATTTATTTATGTGAAATTCGATTTTTGTGAAGCTGTGGAAGAGAAATGCATTTGTTTTTCTATATCAATTCAAAATAAAATTCAGAAATGGGTAGTTCAAATCAAATCATATTTCGCCGTTTAGTGCAAATTACTCAATTTTCACAATTTGCTTTTCAGTACCCAGGTATAGGGCCTTAAAGCAGTTAAGTCCCATGTATACCCACATACTCCCACTTCTCCATCTTCTAATATAGGTAGATACCTATACCCATAGTCTTTTAAAGTTTCATAATTTTAAAGCTGATGCTGATGTACTTTCCTACACATTAAAATTTGCCTCAAAAGCACAATTGCCTAGTAAAAAATGTACTTTCTACAATACAATACAGGTATGATATGAAATGATTTAAACTTGATTAGGGTAGAGCTTCGATAGATAAGAAAAATCTGCTTTCAAGATGACGAAATTGAAGCTGAAAAAATCAAGTCAGAAATCAAGAAGATTATTTTGATCGTGTTGAGGAAAACTATTCTTTACAACAATCGTGATTATGGAAAACAGTGTGGTGGAAAATTATTGTCCTTGAATTATAATAAATACATCTGCATATTTTGGTTATGTTTATATTTACTTATTTGAAGTATTATCAGATTATTAATTAATTTATTCAGGACTTGCAGGCTCTTTTCTATGGCAAATAAATAGATTTTGAGAACCTTCAATTTTTTTCATGTATGTTTACATCAATAGATTTTCCTAAAAACAAAATTAGATAAGTTGAAATAATTGTGGATACCTACACACAGTACCTAAGTTTCGACCTAGGTATATTTTCACTATGTATTCCCATCTTTATACAAAATAAATTCATCTGGCTTTCGACTTCGTTCCCGATTCTGGATTCTCATTCCCTCAAAATCTATTTGATAAAATAAACCCAAAAGCATCGTTCTACCCATGTTCTAATTTGCCAATGATCTATTTGGATTTTTTTATAAGCAAGAACAAAATTCCACTCACTCTACTAAATCCACAAAAAGGGTAAAAAAAGTAAAATTAATAATTAGACTTGGCTAGGAAAACCAAAACAAACTTTCAGTTTGTATTTTTAGGTTAGAAACCCATCAAAAACTCTTCTTTTTTCACGATTTTACAAAGAAATACAACGTTGCCACATAAAAAATTGACATCAATTTCAATGTTTTTCTATTCCAATAAAATTAAATCAAGGGTACTTACAGCATACCGTTTTTTTTCAATATTGAAATGAGAGTCAAGATTTATTGAAATTATTTTAATATTGAAATTAAAGTCAATGTACTTACTGCATAAGGCTGATTATCTAAATATTTAATATTTATTGCATTGCATTGGATATATCTCATATCGCTCATCAAATTCATATCGCTATTGAATAATGTATTTATTGAAATTAATCTTGTATCGTTGAGAAGTGGGTGATTCAAAAATTAACATAAATAGCGAAAAGCAGATTTTACTCAAAAATTATCTATATTTTTGAGGCATTATTTGAAATTTTAAATTGGATTCTTGGCTGTAGCCCACATAGGTAATAAAAATTCAAATATAAATTGTCGAATGTTTTAATAATAAAGAAATATAGTCTAAGAGTAAATGATCACTGGCTCATCTCTCAAAAAATAGGCCGTAACTAAATGGTCACTGAACAATGTCCCTGGCTCTCCTATTAATAGGTACATTAATTTTTTTATTTTCTACTTTACTATTATAGATCCATAATACCTAGGAAACGAAATACGTTAACACACCTATAACAACCTGATCCATAACGCCCGCTTTTGCGGGCGTTATGATCTATAACGCCCGCTTTTAATACCTTAAGGTGTTTTTGTTGTTGTTCTATTAATTTGCACTTTACCCTAGGCAGCCACTAAATGTCTGACCGAAAATAATTTTTGGTCTAGCCAGGATTCGAACCCGGTCTACCATCAATGTTTCCCATGTAGTCCAGCGCGTTAACCCACAGGACCACCACCGTTGCCTTGCCTTATGAGATGTTTATAGATATATTAATGTATTTCGTTTCTATGTACAGGTCGCAGGTACAGGTACAGGTCACAGGTACAGGTACATGTCAAAATACAAAACAATATTCTGTCACACAAGTTTAACTGCTTTTGTTAATAACAAATTGATGAAAAAACATTGTGTTGAGTAGAAAATAAAGCATTGTATGCACCACGGGGATTTCAAGATTATAATGCCCTTCAGGCGAAATATATCCCTCGGGCCATAGGCCTTCGGGCTAGTTTCGCCTTCGGGCATTATAATCTACATAATCCCCTTGGTACATAAATAGCTATTTTTTTTTTAAGATATAGCTATTTATTTTCTACTCAACTATTATAGATCCATAATACCTAGGAAAAAAAATACGTCAACATACCTATAACAACCTGAGGGCATTATAAGCCCAGCGGGCGTTATGATCCATAACGCCCGCTTATAATACCGTGAGATGTTTTTGTTGTTGTTATATTAATTTGCACTTTACCCAAAGCAGCCACTAATGTCCGACCGAAAATAATTTTCGGTCTGGCCAGGATTCGAACCCGGTCTACCATCAACGTTTCCCATGTAGTCGAGTGCGTTAACCCACACGACCACCGTTGCCTTGCCTTATGAGATGTTTATAGATATATTAGATTGTTTCGTTTCTAGGTACAGGTATATGTCAAAATACAAAACAATATTCTGTCACACAAGTTTAACTGATTTTGTTTGATAATAAATTGATGAAAGAACATTGTGTTGAGTAGAAAATTAAGCATTGTATGCACCACGGGGATTTTTAGATTATAATGCCTCTCAGGCGAAATATATCCCTCGGGCCAGAGGTCCTCGGGCTAGTTTCCCCTTGGTACATAAATAGCTATTATGTATCAAGGGAAATATGAGGGTAGTAATACCCCAGGGCAAAGTTTGTGTCCCGAGGGCCTTCGGCCCGAGTGACACCGATTGCCCGTGGGTATTAACACCTGATAATTCCCGTGGTACATAGATAATTTTATTTCCTACTGAAATTACTGTATTTTGTTCATTTTTATAAAGGAATAAACCATAAGCCAAAATTTCTATTTTTTGTCAAAGTTTCACCTATTCAAGGTAAAAGCGGGAGTTATGGAAATCCTTAACTCCCTTGGGAGTTATGATATCCTCCCTCCGCGCGGGACTTAAGACCCTGTTTATGATTATCGTAACCAAGGTATATGGTTATCTATAATAGTTCAGTAGGAAATAAAAAATCAAATACACATTGTCAACAAAAAATGAGCCTGAAAAAATAAATAATAGTAACATAATAAAACCGTTGCCTTTGGCGTACCCAAAATTTGTGAATTATATATTGCCAGTTTATTTATATGGTTCGTATGCGGTTGATCTCACATATCAAATTTGATTATTTTAATTTATTGAAACATTTTACGTATTTTGCTATGTATTGAAATTAACATTAAATATTAAATTTATTTCTAAAAGGTTGGATTTTGAAATAACTTGCATAAACAATGTAGTAGAATTAATTAAAACTTTTTGTTTAGCTGATTACAAAGGCTTATTTCCACTTGTATAGATTTTGATTTTAGGTTTAGGTAGTAATAATAGTGAGAGGGCGAGAAGGGAATACATACATACCATTTGAAACGAAACAGGCTAAATATCTGATGTCACGTTTATTTTTTGAAAAATCGCTCCTAAACGTAATTTGATTTTCAAAGGGGGAAGTTTTCTGCAACCATTTTTATCACTTCAACTTTCACCCTCTAGGCAGGGTGGGACCAACACTCACTATTTCAAATGGAATAAGGGGTCGAGTGATAAATCTTTTAAAAGAGCGTTCCATTCTCTTTCATTTGAAAGAAAATTGAACGCTCTTTTAGAGCAGGTGTCACTCGACCCCTTGTTCCATTTGGAATGGTAATGATTGGTCCCACACCCCCTAGAGGGTTGAGTTAGTGCTGAAAATGTTCCAGACACTCACACAATCAAATTACGCGTACGATCGATTGGGTTTTGATATCGATGAAAGTGAACTACTGGTCCAAGAGCCCAGAGCCGCCAGACACAACTCATTTTCTAAAGGACAGAATATATGGGATTGAGTATCACTTATAGGTACTATGAACGTATGTATACCCGATAAGTGGGGCAGACGGCCAATGAAAATAATAATAACAGCTGAAACTGTTATTTGTAAATAACGGTTTTTCCCATTTCTATTCTAGACTGGAGTCTGGAGTAGACTGTAAGTTTAAGAGGGGAAATCAGTTGACATAGATATCTCGCTCACTCTCAAACGCATGCATAGTACCCTCGCGCTCACACTCCCGGAAAAATTATTATTGCGTCTGTACCAATAGGTATACTTTGAAAACTAAATGTCACTAAAAATCGTTAAAAAATGAGCTTTATTCTTCAATGATTTTGCGTGCGAGAATAATGACATTCACACATCAAAATCGAGAAAATGAGTCTACGAACGTAATTTCTTGAAAATTCTAGAAAGAACAGTCCAAGTCCAAGTCCTTGAAAGCTCCAGCCAGACTTGCAGCAATTTTAGCAAAACAAGAAGACCGAAGAAAGAAAAAAAAAGCAAGAAAAAGAATCATGAAAACAAAAAGAAAAACAAGAAGAGGCTGAACGAAGACAGAAACAAAAGCATGAAGAACACGACCGACTCGCAGTACTTTCACTACAAGAAAACCGCAGACAGAAACAAAAACGAGAAAAACACGACCGAAGGAAGAAAAACAAGAAGAGGAAGACCAAATACAAAAATACCGGTTTGCAGTACTTTCACAACAACAAGAGAATCATAGACAAGTAGAATATGACCAACTCCAGAAAAATTTTACATTTCAAAGAGAACGAATGCAAATTGTAATTTCGGAGTAACAAACCAAATTAGAGAAGCTCTTGAAAGTTCAAGATAAAAAGTTCAGGAATGCAATGGGGGAAGTAGGTACAGGGTGGCCCGTTTATTTTGTCTTATCTTGGTATATGGAAATTTAGATTTTTTATGACAAAAAGTTCTATACAAAAGTTGTATGTTTTGAATCAATAATTTGTTATTTTGTTTTTGCGCATATACAGGAAGTGTCAAAAAAGTGTGACACATCAGATTTATTTTAATAGAACACCCGGTATCTTTCTATATTTTTTGATAGCGCTTTCAAAGACAAGTTTCTAAAATAATCTAAAAATTGGCCGTTCCCCGAAGATAACCGTCACTAAGTCCGAAACCGCACATAACAACCCTATAAAACTATATATATTTATATTTGTCTTTGAAAGTGCTATCAAAAAATATAAAAATATACAGGGTGTTTTATTAAAAAAAAAAAATTTGATGTGTCCTACTTTTTTAACACCCTCTGTATATGAGCAAATACAAAAAAAAAATTAATGGTTTAAACGTCAGTTCGAGACTGTTGCAATGGCTAATGGTTGATGCTCTCATGATACTGCAGGGTTGATTGTAGCATTAAATGTCCCTGCATTAGATCTGTTAAAGACTCTTCGGCTGGATTCCCGATAAAATTATGATGCGGTTGTCGTTGCCTTAGAGCATCGTTATCGGAATCAACATCCAATGCAGCTTCACCAGGTACAGCTTAGAACCAGTCTGGTTAATTTGGATAATATGGCCTATCCGAAAGCAGCAGTAGAAATGCGAGAACAACTAGCGGCCGAAAATTGTATAAATGGAGTTAGTGATGGAGATGCACAAATAATGCTGCTTATAACCAAGCCATCAAGTCGCAGAGGAGATATAATCAAAGCCTAGAAATTTAGGAGGCCTACAACTTATCTGAAGCAAAAATCAGAACTGTGTCAATATGAGAAGAAACAAAAAGAACCAATAGGAGGAATTATTAAAGATGAAGGAAGTTCTGGCAAAATTACGGATGACTGTTACTATAATCACAGAACTAGGATAGGGGCGTTGAATGTTACCGCTGCTGAAGAAGAGGACATTTTAAGCGTGATTGTAGAGTCATTATCATCATCATAGGCAATCACTCGAAACCGAGTATGATTATCTTCTATTCTATTCTTCGTCAATTGTGCGTTTTCTGATGGCTATATGAACATAGAGTACGATTGAGATCTTGGTTTCCTTCTTATATGTCTCAACCTTCAATGGATATCTTGAATGATGGCTTTACTCCAAATTTTACCGCTGCAAAAGAAGGCAACATTCCAAACGTGACGGTAGAGTATAATTGATATCTCGCTCTCCTGACAACTCTCAGCCTTCGATTGAAAACTTGCAACGGTACAATTTTCTGAACAAACATCGTTCTGGTGGAAAAAACTGCCGCAAAGTTGATTCGCATGAAATAGTTCCTGAGATATTAAGCAAATAAATAGATGGAATCATTACGGATCTGAGTGGAGGTATAGTCGTAGAAGAGGAGGTGGTGCATCTTGATATTCAGATCGAGAGGATTTGATTTGAGGCAGTGTTATGAAATTGCATCGACAACCCGGCCAGAATTCTAGGAACCACGTTGTTTACCTCAAAAGCGTCCACTGTGGCAATTTCATTGTATTCGAGAAAGCAAGGCTTCTAGATAAATCTGGAGAACGATGTCCTCTGTAAGTAGCGCGTAGTCATTTAAAAGTCAGTCTATATAGAAGATTTAATGCTTTGTTGGGTTTCAGTCAGTTTAAATAAGACTGTTGCTGTAGTCACTCAGTTTAAATACGAGATTTGTTGTGTGCATTTTGATAAGTGATAAGTGAATTTTATTTAAATCAATTTACTCGATTATTCACTTGTTACTGGTTGTAAAGTGAGTTCTATTGGACCCAGAATCCGCGACAAGACGATATGTTTAAGAGACTGGCTCGGGAATGTGCATCCGCCGACAGTTTGTTAATTCAAATGCATATCCTCGACTTCAAGTTGTTCACTAACTGGATGAACATTGTCACAATTTTCTCTTTTTTTTTGTATTTGTAATATTTTTTATTTTTTTTTTCTGTTGCTTCTCCAAATTCCTGAAAAATTAATTTGATAATCCCGAACTCAAAACTCATTGTAACTCAATATCTATAGGTAGGTACTCTATTTTCCTAGTGTAAAATAATACAGTGGAAGTTTATACAAAAACTCACTCTGATATTGCACTTTGGTGCTATAGTATGCTCACATCAGCCACTATCATTTAATATGTAACAAAATACTCTTCCAATGTAATATACAAAATACCTAGCTGCATTGTAAAATGTGGCGGGCAAAGTGTAATCGAAATTCCAGGCCAGATAAGTTGACATAAATTCTAGAGATGCAAAAAAAGTAAACATTTGGTTTTATAGCAGATTAGATTTCAATTTTTTTCATTATGAAGTGTCCCCAGAAAAATCTCTTCATCATACGACCGCTCAATAAAACTAGAATAGAAATTAATTTGAGGTTATATATCAAAGACAAACATAAATGATCTATGCGAAAGGTACTAAAGGTAGGTATGCTAAACACAAAATAGAATTCAGTTACGGGGGGGGGGGGGGGGGGGGAGGGGCAACATTAAGCGGCCGGGAGAAGAAATATAGACCTGATAATATTAGGCTTTCCATTTGGATACATACAATGCGCCACATATATCCGTTCCCCGTGAACACGATAAGCCAAGCAGGCCGCCCTGCTCCAAAGACACATTCATGCGGAACTAATGTTCCAAAAATGGAGGCGCGGCTCGGTTTCAAATGTGCATTCAGTTCAGTTTGCCTCCGCATTTGTAAACAGGACCGCTACGGGACGCTTATCGTCCCCTATCCTGAAAAGTTGACTTATTGAGGTTGAACTTTTTCGCTTTTGTGTATTAATTTCTATGGGGTAGCCATTCATCGGCTAACTAAGGCTAACTGACCGTCAGCTCTTTTTTTGTTGAACTGACGAATGGTATGGCAATTTTTAGGTAGGAAAGCAAACAGTAAAGTGCTCATCGTACTATTTCATTGTAATCAAATTATGTATTTTTTTTATTGGTAATCGTAAAGAGCAACTAGGTACCTTAAAAACACAAATTCAATGGTATTTTTGTAACCATCACGGTCTGCATTCATCTTGATGCATCGGGTTTCTTTAAGTCGTCTAGCTATCGCATTTGCGGCCGTTCTAATTGCATGGTTTTTTCTGTAATCTTTCTATCTCAAGGTAAAAGAAAGTCAGAAAGTATAAGAGATATTTGATTGCGGTTTGAAGCTTATCAGAAGGCATTGTTTGGTCTAGCGGTATTTGGGTTTGTGTTCATGAATCGGAACTTTATCTCCAACAGGGTGTAAAATAAAACAGAGCAAATTTCAACAAGTTCCACGGCGACGCCATTTCTTCCCAAACGAAGGTACTCTTTCTTTTTTTCTGGGATTAAGAAGAACCATTAGTTGAATTGTGAAAAACAACTTGAAAGTATTTTGATCTGTCGTAGCTTTGCAGAAATTAGAGTTTCATTGAAATTCAACACCTGGAAACTTTCATCACCCTGATTTGTCTCAGTTATTCGAAACATTTTTTTTTTGTTTCATTATTATTGGTTCATAATTTTTGTTTATAAATCAAGTGTTTTTATCGAAACAAACCCATCTCTCCTAAAACCATTATTCTCCTCATCAATCATTATCTAATTTTTTAATATTTTTTTTTGTGGAAAAATTTTATGCAAATAAGCTATCCCTGTTAGCAACAATAAGCATTGGTTGCGGCTATTCACAGCTGGAGGAATTTTCATGCAGACTAGATATGGCATCGATGTTCTCTAAAGATTGTATAAAGCAAAAAGCAAAGAAGTGAACTAGAAGGCCGTGAAAAAAGCAGGCGCAGAAGAATGACACTTTCCAGTGAAGGGAATGAAAATTGCATTTCGCTAATTACGGTTATATAACCGTCAATAACCGATAGACCTTGATTTTGGGGATCCTGTTGTTCAGCCTATATTGCACGTTGATATTCAGGTTGAATGCTCAAAAAAAAGTCCCCAAATCATAAATAGGAAATTTTTTTGCTTATTTAGTCTTGCATTTAGCTCAGTTATAAACAAATTCTCACTTTTCATAGGCTTTCTTTCTATTCAAGTTACATATTTAATAAGGAAATTTAATTAACATATCCACTTTTTACAAGGCTCAAGAACCTTTTTACCTAGTAGAAGAACGATGCTTATTTAACACGGCGGCTTGTAAAACAATATAGCCTTATCTATTATAGCTGTTCGCACTGACAATTGTTGTTAACCAAACAAGTAACAGACTTTTTTTGTTCCAGGGATCGTATTTTCAAACTCAACCTTAGCAACATTAATCAGTCCAGTTGTGAGGTAAGTAAATTAAAAATTTCTATTTTTTATTATTGTAAGAGCCTTTTCTAAATACTTATCACTACTAAACCTTTTAAGGAAATTTTATAGCTTGAATATCTGTATAGAAACCTTCTTTTTCTCATCCATTTTAAATAAATTAAATTTGAACATGTAGGTACCTATTTCATATATTTTAAAATAAATTGAAGCAATATACGTATTCGATATATAAATTAACGGTGAATGAATATCCACAAATCACTCGTTTTTTGCAAGAATTGCTCCCAATGATCCGCTTTGCTTTTCAATACAAATAACATTCCATCAATATTTATGAATTCTAGTTTAAAATTAGTGAATTTTGTGCAGGTTTGCAGGTAAATACAATATGCACAGCACAACAAGCACCAATCTACAATCTGCTAACCTTGTATTATTTGCAAATGTGTATCCGAACAATTTTTTGTGCCTGTTTGAAAATTAAATCTAAAAAATAAACAAGAGCTTTTACCAAATTTGTTTTCCTAGTATATTTTTTCATTTGGAAAAATATTTGTTTGCCATTCGTATAAATTCATTTGACGTGCTTTAACAGAATTTGCGCATTTGTAATTTAATTTGCATGAGCTACTTAAAATTCAAATTATATCTGGATGACCATAAAATTACATTTTTTTCAACAAACAGAAGGCAAACTTATTTCATTTGGGAAATATTTCGGAGGGCATCGAACATACGAACTCACCCTCATCTTTTTGCATAACATCTTTGTGGTAAATGAGATCAGTTAAATCCTCTTCTGTGTTTACATTTCTGTGTAGATAAATGTAGTGCGAGACTCTGCCAAGGGCATACTCACTGAACCACCATCTTTACAGCGACAGAACCGATCAATAGGGCTAAGTTTTGACTGGAAATAACGTTTATTCATTGAAATCGAATACTTTTACATACAACTACAGCTACTCACCTTGAAGGGAGAACAGAGCACGCCAACTCAGAGAAACAGGTTGGCACATGGAAATTAGAATTTTCTACGTCTCGCTTTTTTCGGCTTTTCCTAGCATAATCCTTGCCGCGTGCATCGAGGAAAGTTATCCAACTTCTGAATTTACCACGCAGAGTGGTCAATAATGCCAAGCTCTTGAATCTTCTGATCCCATCGGTTATTTCTGACATCTTCAAGGACTTGCCTTAGTGTTGCGCGGTGGCTTAGTGCTATCCTATTTTTTTCAGTCTTTCGTCTTCACCATGGCACAATTATGGACCACTTGGATGTTCCTTATCTTGCTTTTCAGTTTTTGCTTATAGATGTCTCATCTGGTAGCGCGCTTAAACTGATTATCCCCTTGTTAATGGATCGATCCGGTTATCAACTTAATCGTATTGTGATCCAATATACTTTCTCCTATGTATTCAGCACAGTAAGACTTTCATGTGCTTCTGGTAGGTACGATGGTTTTCAGGACCTTTGACGTTGTCTCTTTGAGAGACTTCTTTGTATATTTCCTTCAGCCTGACTGCATACAAGTAACGGCAGGCGGAGTTCTAGGCTGGGGATTCACAGCTATTGAGATTCATCAATATGGCTGAGAATCCTCTCTTGGGGCAAATCCTGTATGACTTTTTCCAGTGAAGTAGCCATCCAGTGATGGTAAGTACGCTGAAGTGCTTCTAAGTCAGACTTTGATTGTCTAATGGCCGTTTGCACCGAGCATTTTTAGAAAGCCTCAGCGATAAGTATTCCTGAAACGGCTATTTGTACCGCTATAACTTAAGGAATATTTAATCCAAGTGGAGCTTTGAATGTGACTCTTGTAGAAACAAAAGTCATATTCAAAGCTCCACTTAGATCCATTAAGTGATAGCCATACAAATAGCCAAAAATTACATTTTACATGGAGAAACGTCACTTGAGGAATACTTATCGCTAAGGCTTCCTTAAAATGGTCGAAGCAAACGACCATAAAATCTATAAAAACTGTCCGCAATTATTCGACATGATAGAAACTCGAAAGTTCTCGGCTTCAAAACCTTGTGGCTAAAATGTGCGTTCTCTTTGTGCTTCTTTTGGAGCTCTAAATAAATACCGTTTTCTATTTCCCATCCTTTCTTTAAAAAAGCCGCAACTTACAATTGTGCTGCCCTTATTGCTTTAGAAATTAATACAAACCATTTTCTTAGTATTTCTGCAGTTTGCATAGTGGAGCTGGAGTAAGAATACGAACATGTCTATTTTCTCCAGTGTTTTCAGCTGTGAGTTTAGATGGCGCCATAGGTATTCATTGCATGACAAGTGACGGAATAAATATTCTTCTACTCATCATCATATGCGATCACTCGATACCCAGTACCTATGATTATCTTCTTTTCTCATTGTCGTCGATTGTGCGTTTTCTGATGGCTATATAAAACAATTCTAGAGCCGCACACTCTTACACAGTCTTGGCTCACACAGTCTCTGGCAGCATTGTCTATCCCTCTGTTCTCTCACTCCTTCCCACATTACAGTGAAAGATCATTCATATTCTCAGAATATTCCCCCAAAGTGCTTCTTGGAATGTTCTTTTAGGAATTTTTAATGAATATTCTAAGACTATTGCGATTGAAATATTCATTTTTGGACGTTAATTTATGTACTAGGAATTTTGCTTCTATGCACCTACCTTAAAGATTATGCTAAGAACCTCCTTTATATAACATTATTTGAATATTGTCATACGAACATTATTATAATGTACCCTAAAAAATGTTCTTTCAGCTAATATCTCTATCAAGTATTAAAAATAAACCTACCAAGTTGTGCTGAGAAGTTCATGTAGGTAGGTACTTACCCATGATAAGAATATTTTCATATTGTTCATCTTATTATCTAAAGTACCTACTCAAAAATCTTAATTGAACAATTAAACAATAATGCTCTATCTAGAACCTACTAAAAATATTATAGGTATATTCTTTTTCTTTTGCTTTGTAGGACTTCGAAGAGAGGAAGCCACGCGCTAATAAAGATCTACATCTTGCCTAGCGTTTGAATGTCGTTGGAACCTGTTTCTCTCAGTTGGCGTGCTTACCGCGACGAGAGCATAACAAGCTCGAAACTGGAGCTTTGGTTAAACACTTGTGTTTTCCAGGGAAAATTTCCAACAACTCTTTCACTGCCTTTAATATAAAAGGACTGAAAGGAGTATTATTTGGATACGAAAATTAACATATCCCTAGAATCAAAGAAGAATGTTATGTCTAGGATGCATATTGAGAATGATATATGTAGATATATTCTAGGAATATTTCAAGCATATTGGTATAATATTCTTTTGAGAACATAACTATAATGTCATAGAAACATTCTTTGGATGTGAGAATATACATTTCAAGCATATTTTCAGAATCAAACAGGAATATTCTTTTCAGGATGTATTGAGAATCTCATAGGTATATTCTAGGAATATCCTAATGGATTTCCCAGGAAGTTCTTGGGTATTTCGAACAGTATTTCTACAATCTTTTCTCAGAACATTCTTAGGACATTCGCAATGGTTTTGGCGAACATTCTAAGAACATTCCTCCTAAAAAAAAACACATTCCCATTACATTCTAAGGATGCAATTTTGTTATGTGGGTTCCTGCGGTCCCTCTTTTCGATCCCGTGTCTCGTGTCTGCATCGCTGTCCTTCAAAAGTTTGGGGTTCGTCGTGGACTACTCGACTCCATGACGGCCTATCACTTGCCGTCATCTCCCAGTATTACCTTGTCCCTCTTTTAGTTGACTATAGAAAATTTTGTCATGGAAGACGTGTTTCGGGCATACGGACGAGGTGACCTGTCCAGCGAAGCTGGTGCTTAAGAGAGCTTCAATGCTAGTTGTTTTGGCTTCTAAAACACTAATGTTCGTTCATCGGTCTTGCCATTTAATCCGCTGATAGGCATCGCTGGTGGTATTTTTTGTGTAGGTGGTCCATGTTTCGAAGCCATATATAATTAATGGTATTACAACTGTATTGTAAACGCGAAGTTTGGTCTCTGTCGTGATTGTTGAAGAATCCCACTAGAAGTCGTTCGAATGCCGCGCTGTATTGGCCATCACGACGTTATCACCTGAATATTGGAGTTCAATCATCGATGTCGTCGATACTTTCGTCTTGGATCGTAATATGTTTAGGTTGAATAAACCGCCATCAAGTCTGTACAGGATTTCCACTCCTGATGGCTGTAGTTACTTGAAAAGTCTCTCCATATTCCTCGTTGCTTAGGGCGGCTGCATTCATATTATCATGAAGCAGGCGGAGTATCTGGATGTACTTTTGCGGACACCCAACTTCTGCCAATATCTTCCAAAGAGGTGACCGAATCAAATGCTTTCACTAAATCTAGGAAGGCCATGTATAAAAGGCGATTTTGTTCCCTGAATTTCTCTTGCATTTGTCTTGCACTGAAAATCATGTCAGCTGTACCTCTGTTGGATTTAAAGCCACACTGTGCCTCTGGAAGGTTTTCTTCGGCGGTTGTGTTTTAACGATTTGATAATAATTCTTCTTCCACTAGTAATGGAATTAAGCTATTTCTTTATCAAAAACTAAGTCGGAATGGACAAATTCTCTAATAGTCGTAGAAAAAAAAAATATTTGTTTCACTTTAGCTTATCATGGCTTTGTAGTTTCTAGTACGCGAATGTTCACTGTTTCATTCCAGGAATCGAGAGGACAGACACAATCACAATAAAAATCTTTTTTTTTTCCATTTTCTATATGTTTTTGTAGTTTCTAAGTTTTCGATTTCCTGACGTTCCTGTCTGAAACTATAATCCTATGATCGCGTGTTTGAATTGACTGACATCTTTTAGGGGTGATGGCCAGACACCCCAATTATTATAATAATAATATGTACTAAAACTTTGAAAATTCGGGTTTGGTATTATAGCTGCAAACATGCCATCTATAATGCAACCGGGAAGTAGTTGAAGTTGGGAATTAGTGCTGTAGATATTCGTCTATAGTGATGAAGATCACGCACAGGCATAAAAAAGAATTGGAATTTGAGTTTGGTAGGTGAATATTAATTTTTTTAAATTCTTAACCTAGTAGCAGAATAGCAGATTTATTTAAAATTTCAAATATCTGCTTATATGCATAGTATGTATTCCCTGATTTAATTTTGTGTCTTGTATGCACCCCTAATTTAGTTCTGTGTATGTGCAAACTTCTAATTCTGCACGGTCGGTAGTATTCGGCTTCAATGATTATCACTTAATTTCAAATCCGACTAGTTTGCATTCTATTGATGCTGATTATGATTGTGCACGGAGAAAAGCCTTCCTTCATTGGTATTGAAATGTGCCTTCGTGTATGACGTATTAATTTTATTATATTGATTAGGAATCAAAAGACAGCATAACTAGGAGATGAATTAATTAGCAATAATTAGTAACTATCATTAACTGAGACACACTTACATTTTTCAATACGACATTATTTTCATAAAATCACTATTCAAAAATTAGTTAGAATAGTATGCTTTCGTTTCTTGAAAATACCTTACATCTAGGCGGATAGCTTTGCTTGATAAAAGTAACAAAAGTAGCCTAACGCCAAGACCTAGGTCGTCTAAGCCTTTATTTTTATACACTCAGCTTGGTCGATATTTGGAAGTTTTCAAAAACTAAATTGTTTCTCCTCTACCTCACTGAAAATAATCTAGGATTTGTTTATGAATGAAACTGCATATATTGCCTGCAGCGTTTGTAATAACTGAAATTGTGAGGATCACCAGAAATTATATATTTTTTATATGCCTTGAGATTAACATCTTCAAATCTTGGGAGATGATGTCAGTCCCCTGAGTACTTTTCATGGAGTCTTATTGGATAACTTTAGACGTGGCTTCCCTTTGCGATGGATAAGGCAGAAACAAAGTGATACAAAACTCTGGTATTGTCTGTTGGTATCAAAACTTCTTCATGTAATCTCCATTGCTTAAATTACCTAAAGAAATTCTTTAAGTTAGAGTGGGTTTTATCTTATTGTAAAACATACCGGGTGTCCCACCGAAAACTGTCAATGGCCTATATCTTGAAAACGGTAATCGATTAAAAAAAAAAAAAAAATCCGTTTGGAGGGTTGGAAGGGGGAACCAAAACAAGATACTTTCCAGGTCTTTGTGAATCACACCTCCGGCCGTAGCTACCCTAACCTCAAAATCTTAAATGGCACTATGGGTCATGTGATACCTTGTTTTCAAGGTTTTCCAATCATCTAAATGGATCTGCGAAAAAAAATTATCCAGATTTAAATGTGACTTTATGAAGAAATCATCAAGATTTTATTTTTTTCAACTCCTTTCCCCTCGCTGTACCTGGCAGTGTTCACCTCCTCTAGAGGGCAAAGTTGTTAACTCGAAGCATGCGCCATTTTGTGACAATTTAAATTTGTATCTAGATTTTTTTTTTTGCAGATTCGTTAAGAGATTTAAAAACCTTTCAAAAACGGTATCACATGACCTATAATGCCAATTAAGATGTTGAGGTTATGGTGGCTACGGCCGGAGGGGTGATTCGGGGAGAGCTGAAACGTACCTTGTATTGGTTCCCCTTTCCAAACTTCAGCGAATGAAACAAAGCTACGACATCAAGAAAGTTTTTGAAAAAAACCGCGATACTCTGCGATGCATAGTTTTCAAGATATCGTCACTTGAAGTTGAGAGTTTTACCGGCCGTGCTCTACCCTAGGTAGCTTTGCAACACTTAGCGCAACGCAGCGCGGCCCGATTCCTTCGATCTGACTGTTTTTCAAATACGTAGGTATCTTAAGTTACTTTTTAAGTTACCTAATAAGTAGGTACTTTATTATTATTTCCAAATAGCAGGTGAAAAACCGATTAAGCTATTGCTGTTTATTTGGTCCACAGGTTTCAGGTTCAATTTTAAAAACAAGAATTTGTATACTTGGTTTAAAAATCCCAACTTCGAGAAGGTTCAATTATTCTTCTTGAGTATATTGTGGGATCTCCAAGTCAATACAGCTTCTCATATCGGTGGATTGCTCCACATGGACACTCACTACCTACGTGTATTCCACGCGTTCTATCCTATCCGTATACTAAGTGGATTGGATTTTGGATTAATGATGAGAATTAGTAATCGTGAAATAAACACCCAGGATTTTTCATTCCGACACTGCTCAGTCTGGTAAGGATGCTGTCTACCACGAGTGTCCACAGGAGAGGCGAAAGGACACCACCTTGTGGACAACCTGAACTATAAATATCTCAATTTTGCCAGAATGAAAGATAGAATAGACATAAGAACTATTCAAATCAAATCTTATAATTCTAGTCACACGAATTAGGCCAAGCAATGAAGGAAGTTTACCTCAACTTAATTAGAAGTTAACATTTTTTGGGGGGGACTGGTCTTGAATTTTAAATTAAAGCCTTTATTTTTATACACTCTGTCTTGGTCGATATTTGGAAGTTTTCAAAAACGAAATTGTTTCTCCTCTACCTCTCTGGATCACTGAAAATAATCTAGACTTTGTTTATGAATGAAATTGCATATATTGCCTGCAGCGTTTCTAATAACTGAAATTGTGAAGATCACCAGAAATTATATATATTTTTTTTTATATGCCTTGAGATTAACATCTTCCAATCTTGGGAGATGATGTCAGTCCCCTGAGTACTTTTCATGGAGTCTTATTGGATAACTTTAGACGTGCCTTTCCTTTGCGATGGATAAGGCAGAGACAAAGTCATACAAAACTCTGGTATTGTCTGTTGGTATCAAAACTTCTTCATGTAGTCTCCATTGCTTAAATTACCTAAAGAAATTCTTTAAGTCAGAGTGGTTTTTATCTTATTGTAAAACATACCGGGTGTCCCACTGAAAACTGTCAATGGCCTATATGTATCTCGAAAACGGTAATCGATAAAAAATTAAAAAAAAGAAAAATCCGTTTGGAGGGTTGGAAGGGGGAACCAAAACAAGATACTTTCCAGGTCTTTGTGAATCACACCTCCGGCCGTAGCTACCCTTACCTCAAAATCTTAAATGGCACTATGGGTCATGTGATACCTTGTTTTCGAAGGTCTTCCAATTATCTAAATGGATCTGCGAAAAAAAATTATCCAGATTTAAATGTGACTTTTTGAAGAAATCATCAAGATTTTTTTTTTTTTTGAACTTCTTTCCCCTCACTGTACCTGGCAGTGTTCACCTCCTCTAGAGGGCAAAGTTGTTAACTCGAAGCATGCGCCATTTTGTGACAATTTAAATTTTTATCTAGTTTTTTTTTTTTGCAGATTTGTTAAGAGATTTAAAAACCTTTCAAAAAAGGTATCACATGACCTATAATTCCAATTAAGATGTTGAGGTTATGGTGGCTACGGCCGGAGGGGTGATTCTGGGAGAACTGAAAAGTACCTTGTTTTGGTTCCCTCTTCCAACCCTCCAAACGCGTTTTTTTTATCGATTACCGTTTTCAAGATTAGGCCATTAACAGTTTTCGGTGGGACACCCGGTATAAGACAAACAAAAATTATTGTTGCGGCAAAAGAAAAGTATTTCATAAATAAAATTTTTCACTCAGAAAACCAAAGGAAGAAGAGCTGGACCATTGTTAATAGTATTCGTAACAGACCACCCCGAAACAGGGAGGTAACAATAGACGTTAATATATTGAATAGATTTTTCATTTTTCTGCGGCATTGCTGCCACCTTAACACAGGATCTTTATTCTGATACTGATCCAATGAGCTATATGTTAAATATATCGGTGCCAAGTTCCTTCCATTTTTATCCTGTGGAATCTCGTGAAGTCCTGGATGCATTCTTGGAAATAAAAAACAAAAAATCTTCAGGTAATGATGAAATTTCAGCTAACGTTCTACTAAACCTTCCAAAAAGCTACAAAATATACTAATTACCAAAGCTTACTCTAGTTTGAGTGAATTTTATAACAATAATCATATGCTTAAAAAATTTTTTTGTCCATACTCTACTTCAAATTGACCATGCCTTATTTTTTATCATTATAAGATTGTAAAATATAATGAATTATTTAGGGAATATTGCCATATCCGCATTGTTTCCATTGTTTTTATTGTTCTTATACTTTTTCTCCTTGTTTGTGCTGTTTTGTGAAATTGACTATACTATGTACCTTTAAAGCTTCTATGAAAATTGTTTACACTTTCATCTACCCAAAATTTTAGTCTTTTGTAGTATTTAGTAAACTTATTAGAGATATTTTATATATGTTAAGTTATAATGTTAATGTTAATGTTAGGTTTAGCCTGCTTTGTCGACAGAATTCTATTCTTGGCAATAAAGTACATTGCCTTTATAGGCTTTTTGTATGTCATTCGTATGGGCTCTACTCCTTCTCATTCATACTTGGAGATCAGATGATTGGCGGCAGCGCGGTCGACCCACCGTACTACTGCAGTCACCCATCCAATCTCCAACCCGACACCGCGTTGCTTGGCTTGAGTAGGCCGTCTCTCACGTCCTTGATCAAGAACCAACGTGCCGGTTATCTTTTAAGAATAGATAATATTGTCCAAATAGGTATTTACCTAAGTAAACATTTCAATATTGTAAGTAACATTGTGTTTTAGCAATTATTGATCTTCAATATTTCTGGGTCCAAATTACTGTACGAATGCAACTTGTAATGACCCCGCAAGTACGACAGGGTTAGGAAAATATAGATTTAACATTCTGGTACAGTATAGATATAACTCTGAAAGTTTGTAGAAATGAATAACCGAGAAGTCGAAACCCGACCTTCCTAAAGATTCCCAAAATCCCATAATTAGAATAACTGCGAAAATTAAGTCTTCTTATCATTCATTTCTTAACTAAATAAACTGATAAGGCAGCGAAATGCACAGAACATAAATCTTATGCAAATCGTAAATGAGATCCCCGAGATTCACTAGATAAAACGTGCTAAAATAAATGGGCGGCAATAAACCAGTCACTGTAAAAAATAACATAATTTTTGGGGAGTGGCGGCAAGATGGCAAAAAGTCGGATTTAAAAAATTCAAAAGCCATCTGGCGAAAGTTTGTGCGATTTGTCTTTTATGATTTGATTTTTTTGGGGAGCGACAAGAATTGGAGTCGTTATTAGCCATGAAATTCGCTGGCAACTTTTTTATAGGCTTGTAGCTTGCGAAAGCCGATAGCTCAAAGATCATATGTAGGTATTCGTTTGGTTCTTATAGTGTTAGAATTTTTAACTCTAGAAACTGAGCAAAATTATTACAGAGGTATTGCTCTCAATACATTTTATATGATTGGCTCAGGCTGTGAAGATTAGAAGTTTGCTTGGTAACAAACTAACATATTTAAGCAGAAATCTAATAGTCAAATTGATGATTATCAACCTCAGTAGATTATATCCTAGAAAATAGATATAATTCAATCAGAATATTTCTAAGAATAAAAATCACGTTATTAGCGTTAAGTTGGCAAATTCAATGTCATCATATAAAACGTTCCGCCTCTAGAAACTTAGTGATGCAATACAAGTGGTTGCGGCATCTAAGGTTGCGGCAGTTTAAACCTGTGCACTGTGACTTTTCCTTCTGGAAAATATTAGTTCCGTCCCACTGTCAAAAAAATACACTTTGTGATTTGATACATGGATAATAATTATTGTCTAATTTATCTCTTCTGAAGTTGTTTTCGTGGTTTTGAATTTATTGATCAATCAGATGTCATACAAAACGGAAACACGAGGGAACCAGGTAAGCGCCCAATCGACAAAATTTCCAGTTTCAACACAAATCAGACCCACTTTCCCTCGACTTTTTTTCAGAAATGATCACAAACTATTTATTCTATAGAACTGAACATAATTAACGTTTGGTAACTGCAAATTTTACATTATTTCAACTGAATGATAATTAGCCACAAAATTAATTAAGATCCATGTTTAATTATTCAATTAATTTTAGCCGAAAGAGTTGGCACTCAAGAACCGAATTTATTCCTGTCTAGACGGACTCTGGGGATATTAACAGGGAGCGGTAATATTTCAAAAATGTAATAACTATCTTCGACTTGTGATAACATAGCAAAAGAGCAAATCAACATTTGATTTAAAAATTACTTGTCTTATGCATATATTTGCGTTACTACACGTAGTTTCAAAAAGGCATTTTTATAATAAAAATAAAATCCCGTATTGTAACTCAATGTTTCCCAAAGTCAGCTAACCAGGAAATAAATGTACGAGAACCGGCTACGACCGAAAAGCCATCGAATCAGAGATCAGAAATCTTTCAGTAATAAAACCGGAAAAATAGCTCGATTAAGGCTGCACGCGCGATAGCCATCTATCACCGAGTTTCAGCGCAAGACAGCGGGGGTATTATGCGGTCATTTTGGTGCATTTTATTGTTATTTCCCTGTCGTTTGCTCCAATTGTGCGGCTGAAGAACAGGATAATGCCCCATCGATATCGACCAGTTTATTGATAAGATCGGCAATCGAATATGCTATAACCATGTTTTATATTGGGACAATATTGTATAAAAGCCTATACATTTGTTGACGATAAAAAATAGAAATATGTAATATGTATCAGAACTTCTATTTTCTGGTTGAGGAACTTTCTTATTTTTCTTAAAGTAGTCAAAATAATGCATAGAAACTTTATAAATGCCCTAATAAATAACGCTAGGTGCTAGGTTCCGCTGTATAGACGGTTTAATAGAATCAGCAAGACACCAAATTTTCTGTAAATAACAGATTTTATATCTCCAATTTGAGCATAAATCTCTGAAAAGTGTGAATTACGAGACAAAAGCCTCTGCTTCGGTATTAACTGGAAATTACGGCGGTGCATTTGCTGGCCGAGCTGACTGTGTGGAGAATTAAAAAATATGCCAGCATCGGCTGCTTTATGAACTTTAGGATTTTTTGTTATATGGGATATTGGTCGCCGATAAGCCAACGCGAAATTTAGAAGATTTTTCTTCATTTTGCAATATCCCATTTTCCGTTATTAAAGGCCATAAATAGGTTATTTTGGCGCGGTTTATGACCCTAGAGGTAAGCCAGATGGTATTTATTAGCAAGAATATTGGTAGATCAAACGCTTAGCTTCTTATTAAAATTGTTCTTCACTGTTTGGGAGAATTTTATCAGATTAATTTTTGCTGATTTTTTCACGCTTTAACAACTTTTTCGCCGCTCTTTTCCTTAAGAGGACCTCGGTCAAACGCAATTAAAGCACGCAAGTGACCAAATCGACAAAGGAACCCGTACACTTATGGGATTTCTGACCGTGCGGTCAAATTTAACCAAATTTTAGTATGTCATAGATCTCACCTTTCTGATCAATAACTACCATGGGCACAACTTAATCCTATGACTGGTTTTTGAGATACAGGTACCTAGTTTAATGTCCAAGAAGTGTACACATTTTATATGCATTTCCATCTTCCTGTCACTTGAGCGTGAGGATACCTGTCCATCCTGGTATATTATCAGTGCCAGGTAGATATAATTACATTATGAACCATTGAGGTAGAATAATAAGGAGACGCTGTCATCATTTGAATAGTGCAATAGATAAAGGCATCGTTAGGCGTGGCCAAGTGTAGGAACAATATGGCTACTTAAACAGAGTCGAATTAAATGAATTTTTGACATAAACAGAAGAGACATTAGAACGTTGGTCTGCTCACTGGGCATTGCCTGGTGAAATATCACCTGAAAACAATAAGCAAATCAGACAACGACCACTGCAGATCTTGCGAACCAGCAATATAGAACACTTAATCTGTGAATGCCCTTCTCACTTCGGAAAAAGGCTGAAATACCTTGAAGGGGTACTGCTAATACCCCAAGAGGTGGCCACTTTACCACCAAGGAAGCCGGCCTCCTTTGGGAGAAGCCTATAAATCCTGGACACTAGAGCGGCTTGAATAAGCTGCAACGAATCCTAATGCAATCTACAATCTACTAAAAAACGGGTTGTAAGAATATTTCAAAATAATTTACCAAAATAGTGAACATACTTCCGCTCTTCCAATTTGAAGCAAATACTCTGTTTTATCCATGAGAAAAAAAGTAGGTATTTGCTTTTTCCTGGAGCTTCCGACTTTCAAGTAAGAGGTTTTGCTTGAACTTTCAATCATACTGGATGAAGCATTTGCTTCAGATTTTGGGAGAAAAAGCAAAAGCTCCTTTTTATTCATAAGGTAGAAAATATGTACATTTCTACCATATGAATAATGAATAGTACATTAAACTACCGTAGGTACATCAAAAACTAAGTCATAGGATTAAGTTGTGCCCATGGTAGTTATTGATCAGAAAATTGAGATCTATAACAAAAATTTGGTTAAATTTGACCGCGGTCAGAAATCCCATGAGAAGTGTGTGGGGTCCTTTTGGCATAACTTTTCGCTTGTATGTGACCCACTCCTGCGAGGAATTTGTGCATCTATGTCTGAAAACTACGTCTGACGGCACTCCTAGGTATAAGAAACCGAAAGGGTAGAAGAGTGATATCCATGTTAAATAAAATGCTCTGGAATAGGGTACTTGCGTGAATTTTTTTTATCGCTGATTTCGTAAGTCGATAAAAAATAAGTCAACACGTACAACTGTACATATTTTATATAGTTCATTTATCTACAAGCGTGCGGTAACTAAGGTATATTACATGATTTTGCATGCGGTAAGTACCATATTACCGCACGGCGTGCTGTAATAGCGTGCGGTAATTTTATTACCTACCTATCACCTAAATTCTACTTGTCCACTGTCAAATGTGACAGAAGCAATTATATTTTCTATAATTTTTTAAATTTCTTCCAGATATTTTGTTACCGCACGGTCGTAGATTAAATACTGTATTTAATACGTATGGTAATTAGGTTATTACCGCCCTTAAGGCTTGCTTTCCTCGGAAGCGGGACGGAGACGG
The DNA here is from genome assembly GCA_917834065.1 of Ceutorhynchus assimilis. Classification (NCBI taxonomy): domain Eukaryota; kingdom Metazoa; phylum Arthropoda; class Insecta; order Coleoptera; family Curculionidae; genus Ceutorhynchus; species Ceutorhynchus assimilis. The sequence goes on along the minus strand of OU892278.1, from coordinate 34,557,613 downwards.
AACGGGTGCCGCAGACGTTGCCCTCATTAAAATATAAAGATGTGCTTTCCTAAGCAGCGGAGGCGCGACGGCGGCGGAGCGCAGTTTTTTTGACGCTAGCGGAATCACGCCACTGGTCGGTCGAGAGGCAACTTCGACGGGGCGCAACACCGACGGAATAATATTTATAAATAAAAATCTGTGTAAAAATGTCGAATTTCACAGAAGAGAAAAGTGAATTATTGATCGACCTAGTGAGGCAGTATCCTGTACTGTACAATTTGAAGCACAAAAATTATTTCAACAACACAATTAAAGAAAATGCTTGGAAAGCAATTAGTGATGCCCTTCAAAAACCTGGTAAGTAGAAGATAATTTATGGCCAGTTGCAGAATGCAGATAGACGCTATTATTTTTTTGGATTTTTTGTTTCGGATCTTTCGCTTGAATTATTTTATTTGCATTACTGATGGTACGTGTGTGTTGTTGCTTGTAACACCTCAAATTTTTTTTGTTAAAGTTGGTGAATGCAAAATCAGATGGAAAACCATCAGAGATTCCTACAGAAAACAAGCGAGGAAAAGCTCTTCATCAATCTCGTCTATTAGAATAAAAAATAATAAATCTTCGGAATCCATTTTCACACACGGATTGCAGAATCGCCGACGTCGCTACGCCTTCGAGGAAAGCACTACCTCCCTAGCGCGATACGCCGGGGAAGCGCTTTGACTCCGTCACGCTTGCGTTCCGTCTCCGTCCCGCATCCGAGAAAAGCGAGCCTTTTGAGATTGCAAACCTGACCTCACCGGCTCGGTTTGCAAATTACTCTCGCGGGCGGTAATAACCTAGTTACCACACTTATTATATAATATACTATATACTAATATTTATTGAGATATTTGAGCCAAGGTTTAATCGCATCAGACACCAAACTTGATTCTGAAACTGTAACATCAGTTTGTAAAACATTATTTACCTTGACTGCGCGCGCAACTCGTGGGTTGCTGGTGAGCGTCCAATGAGAAGCGAGTTTGTTACAGGCTTGCGACATATTCTTATTCACGGGCCAGTTCAGAATTAATCGTACCTTCTTTCTTTGTATGCGCTCGACAATAGCAAATAATAGGGAAATTTGAGGAAAGTTGTGATAAGTAAAATAAACGAAAAATTTGTGAAACGTCTACTTTATTATTGAAGTAAATCGTACCGTTCTCGACCTGGAACTAACGAGGGGAAAGAGCTCGGCAGAGAAACCCTCGATCTAACATTCTTCAAAAATTTAAACATACTGTGTCATTTTAATAATTAAATGCGAGTCACTAATCATTAAAAGTTTAAATTAGGTACCGTCTCTGTCCTTGTGCTAAAACTTCAATTCCACACACCACATTCAATCAATACTACCTATATTCAATACAGAAGAGTTTTTGGTTATAGTTAGCCAGTTCCACCAGCAGGTACTGAGGTCCCTTGTTACGGGAGACTACTCAGCTATAGTAGTTGTTATTTTGAGCCAATATCTCTGGATTGATTTTTCAATTTGTTTGCCAGGATATTCGCTCGTCAGGGTAGGAAAGTGTTAGTAGATTCAACAAGGCCCTAATGTACGCTCTGAATACCAAAAATCAAAATCCCAGCAAAAAAGATTAGATTTTAATTTACTTTTTGAACAATGCACATGTTTTAAAAAATGTTATAAACAAACAAAAAAATATAAAAATGAAAAAAATAATACGTGTATAAATTGAACTCTCGAAAACAAATAACATATATTCAACTGACCTGTAAATAATAATAATAATAATAATAATAATAATAATAAATAGCCTTTATTCAGATAAAGCAAATTTTACATCGATTATTTTCATATGGGGGCGGTATCCAACAGTGTTGCTCTTATATACAACCACCAGTAAAAAACAAAATAAGAAATTATATAATAATAATAAAGTATTAGAGTACAGCACGTAGTTACAAGTAGAAGTACATATTTTGTGATGCGAGCAGCTGCATGAGATAAACAAAAGTGGAAATACAACTAAAAAGAATATATTATGTAAAATGTAAGTTTTCACAGTTGGTCTCTTAATTGATGAATGAAAGATTTAAGTTTATATTTAAAGTTTGTTAGAGTACAAGATTTTAGATCGGTAGGGAGTTTATTGTATGCTTTGATGGCGCAGTAAGAAAAACTACGCTGGAATAGTGCAGTAGAATGCCGAGGAACAGTGAAAAGATCTTTATGGCGAGTGTTAATGTTATGAGTGTCATGACCTCGGATTAGTTTTTCATATAGATATTCTGGACGATTAAGCAAAACAACCTTATTGACCAACACTAATAGTTGTGACTGATAACGTTCCTCTAGGCTTAGCCACTTAGACTTTTTTAAGCTTTCGGTGATGTGATCAAATTTACGCACGTTGTAAGCATACCTAAGGCATGCATTTTGAATACGTTGAAGACTAGATTTGTCCTTCTGGATCAGAGCTGGCCAGTAAACTGAGCAACAATAAGAAATATTGGAGAGAATTAAGGAATCTGTAAGTTTAAGTTTAATAGAAGTATCTAAAATGTCTTTGTGAATGTAAAGGGAACGAAGCTTACCAAACGATTTTTGAATTAGGCTGGAAACATGACTCTCAAAGCGTAAATTGTTATCCAAAATAAGGCCAAGGTTCCTACAAGAATCAACAGGCTCTATAGTGGTATTATTTATTGATATGTTTAATATAGGATTATTCATTACTTTTAACTTATCCTTTCCAAAAACTAGAAGCTGAGTTTTATTTTCGTTAAGCAGCAATCCGTGCTCTCTAGAAACGCTAGCAAGGATTTGTAAGTCACTATTAATTTTATAGAAAGCAGCTTCTATGTCAGAGTAAGGAAAGGAGAGGTATAACTGGGTGTCATCAGCATATTGATGAGAGGAGCAATGTTCAATTAGATTACTGAAATCCGATGTGTAAAGCGAAAACATCATTGGGCCAATGATACTTCCCTGTGCTACCCCTTTAACTACTGGTAAAAAGCCTGAAAAACTGTTACGAAAACATACCCTTTGAGATCTACCACTGAAATAGCTTCTGAAGAAATCCATCGCATCATTTCCTACACCAAAATATAAAAGTTTTGTAAACAAAAGCTTATGGTCCAAGATATCAAAAGCCTTACTGTAGTCAAGTAGTATTAAGCAAGTGTTTTGGCCTTTGTCAGAGGCACGAAGTATGTCATCTGTTACCTTCAAGAGAGCAGTAGTAGTGCTGTGATCTGATCTAAAGCCAGATTGAGTACTTGGTAAAATTTTGTTTTCAGCTAAAACATTTCCAAATTGTCTGTCTACTATCTTTTCCAAAACTTTTGACATGGTTGGTAGAATGCTGATCGGTCGATAGTGTGAAATATTTGTGGGTTGAGAGATTTTTGGTACAGGAATGACGTTGGCGTTCTTCCATTGCTTGGGAAACTTGTTAGAAGATAAGCATTCATTGATTATGTAAGTTAGGTGTGGTAAAAGTAGTGGTATACAATACATGATCATCCTAATATTAATCCCATCAGGTCCGGTAGCTTGAGATTTAATCTGATTTAATAATTTTTCAATCTCCTGTGGATCAACCAAAGAGAATGAAAAACCATCAATTGAAGGAGGATTGAATTTTTTGTTGCTATAGTTATCATTGATAAAGTCCTCATTCGCCAAGTCACCTTGAGCAATGTTACTTAAATAGTAATTGTTGAAATCGTCTGGGATGACTGCTTCTGGGAGAGATGCACCCCGAGATGATCCAGAATAAACGTTTAGATATTTTAGAACACGCCAAAAATTTTTTGGATCAGTTCGAAATGAATGTTGAAGAAACGCCCTCTTTTCTGACTTAACAGCAGTGTTCACAAAATTTCTGAGATTTTTATATTCTTCCCATGTTTGATCGGTCTTCTGTTTTTTATATTTAGTTAAAGCTTTGCGTTTAAGTTTGAATATAAGTTTCAAATTGTCTGTGAGCCAAGGCGCTGGAGCTTTGGTAATTCTAGATGTTTTCATAGGTGCATGAAGATTAAATATATTTAAAATAACTTCGTTCAAAAATTCAACCTGATTGTCGACATCAGTTAGTAAATAAAGAGGACCCCAATCAATGTTATTTAGATCAAGTAAAAAACTAGCATAATTTAGGTTTGAAAAATCTCTATATGTCTTAAAAAATGGTTTGGGTTTTGTTTTGAAAATCCTAAGTTTGCAGTGCACCATCTGATGATCAGAAATGTCGGCCATCTTGATAACCCCAGGTTCCGTTATAAAATCAGAAGAAGTACAAACAATTATATCAATTAAAGTGCTAGAATAGGGACTAACTCTAGTTGGTTCAGTGACAAATTGCGTTAAGCCATATTTAGATAGAAAATTTAAGAACAGGACAGTGATATTATTTCGATTACCTGGAGACAAATCAACATTAAAATCTCCACCAAAAACTACATAATCATATTCCGGAATTATGTTAGTTAACGTGTTTTCAAGTATTTGAATGCAATCATTTAAGTTAGGCGTAGTCGATGTCATTGCTTGAACACCTTACGTCAAGTTTATTCGAAAATACATCTGACAGTATTTCTTCCAGGTTTTCATTTTCGGACTCGGCAACACCGCATATGCGTAGCGAATTACGCTTAGAATTTTGCTCCAGAGAATCGAAACGGTCCTGGAGTGCAGCAATATCTTTTGTATTCTTATTAACAGTGAAATCAAGCCGATTTAATGACTCACAGACCTGATTTAGTTTCGAGTCTAGTTTATCGATTTTTGACATGAGCTCTTCCTTGAACTGATTTAGAAATACAGAGCATACCTTAGTGATGAGTTTCTCCATGTCATCCTCTGATTTGCTACCACTTCTCAATACCGTATCGCGTCCCATAATGTTCCGCTAAAACTCCCCAATCCGAAACACGATTGCTATTGACCAAGACTATAGTTGATAATTACTGCTTAACAGGATGTTTAAGTAATTTGGAGGTTCAACAGACAGTGGCACAACACTTCACAGAAACTTTATATGAAGACAAACTTTAATCAATGACACAAAACACCATATTATTTGCAAATTAATGTGGAGCGCGTGGACAGACGTCTACTCGTGCGCACAGTACATACTACAATGCTCCTTATGACACACAAACTAATCACAAATTGGATTGAACAATCAATTTATTACAAAATAAAAATTGAATAATGAACAATGGCAGATAACCATCTTCTTTCTGGTCTAGTCTCTCATTCTCTATCTCCCCTTCGGTACCTTTTTGTGTGGCGCATCTACGCTCACCCCTACCTACTTGCCAGCGCATACATAGTTGCAACATTTACCATTTGCTTTTCTTTAGTGAACGTTTTTTTTTTTTTAAATTATGATTTGAATAAATAATATTTCAAATAGGTGATTTTCCTCAATTTGTTCTGCAACAATACAATCGGGCCACTAGTTGCGCGCGCATGTCATCTTCTACTACTTTCTAACTTATATTTATTAAATAAAAAAAGCTCTCTTTCTCTATTTAAGCGAGACAGTTCAATTCTGTAAATTGATATGTCAATATCTATATCACATACAGTCTGTTTTTTTTTTTTAAAGATAAAAGTCAAAATGACAATATGTTGGCAATACGATGTAAAATTGCCAATGCTTTCAATTTTTTAACTTGGGGAATTACGTTTAAAAAAAAAACAGACTTTATTAAAAATGTGACATAAACCAATGGCGAATTTTCAGAGAGGTTCGTTCTTAAAAACGCAATGTAGAATATCTTTGCATTAGTCGAGTAACTGCACTTAACAGCAAAATTAGGCTGTTCTAATGTCTTCAACATAATGCAAAGGAAAATCTTTAATTTACTTATTTTTAATGATAATCTGTTAAATATCGTTAGGTAACAAATAATCCTTGTCGCAGCCTCCCTGTGGATATATGCCAAATTTATTGTAATGCACGCGATTGAGAAATTTCGTCTGTACTTTTTTGAATTATCGCATAAATAAAATACGAGCATAAATAAATACGGATAATCAAGTTGATGTGTCTGCTCGTTTACACGAAGGTCTATGTTCAGAGCAGTAAAATATGTTCCGAGTGACCTAATATTGATTTGACATTTGAACTAAATAAAGGACCCCGCACATTTCTTATGGAAAAGTGATCTATGTGGAATTTTGCTGAATTTTTGATATTGTGTATAGGGAGTCGTCCTTAACAAAAGTGATCATTGCGCTAATGTTCAATACCCAACAGTTTTCAAGATATCAATTTAAAACTTTTTTAAAAATACTCTTCAGTATGACGTCACTCACAGCAACAAAAATTATTACTATCCTTTCCACTTTTGACTTTGACTTTACTCTTCTCCTTTTAACATTAAGAAAAAAAAAAGATAGCGATAGCGATTAGTGACAAATAGGTAGGTATACAAACAACACCTAGCTCCTGCCGTAATCAACTTCATGTCATGATGTCTGTCATATAGCGATTTCATTATTTGTACCTGTTGTTGTTTTTTTTTATTTCCTAAATGTTAAAAGGAGAAGAGTATAAGTATAGGTAGTCAAAGTCAAAAGTGAAAAGGATAGTTTTAATTTTCAGTGCTGTGAGCATACTGGTGACGTCATACTGAAGAGTATCAAATTAAAAAAGTTTTTAATTGATATCTTGAAAACTGTTAGGTACTGTACATTAGCGCAATGATCACTTCTGGTTAAGAACTACTCCCTATACACAATATCAAAAATTCAGCAAAATTCCACATAGATCACTTTTCTATAAGAAATGTGCGGGGTCCTTTATAGAGGAAGCTTTCAATTTACCCGAGAATGGATGAAAAAAGCAATGATTAAGTTGTAAAAGGAAATATTGCAATCCCTGGAAGATAAAATATTGTATGTTATTCGGCCCAGAAGGTCTTTTTGTCCAAGGAGGACTATAATGTGCTTATATAGTGAAATTAATTAAACAGTGTATGCACGTGATCAAAATTAATGACATAAGCACGTCGCAATGTTGCCACTATTAACTTTCGTTTTACTTTGACATACTATGTCTTGTAAAATTTGTTATCACTAAGCAAACAAACATCAATTTTTATATGTATAAGATAGTGTATTATGAACACAATCTAAAAAAACTACTCACTTTTCGTCGTAAATTTGATTGCGAATAGAGCTAACATTAAGGTGATCTTGATTCGTAACCCGCTTCTTATGTGGACGTCTTTTCTTTGGTGAATTTAACGCTAAATTATCCCTAACTTTTTGAGAGATTTTACATTGGATTTTACTCACAGTGGTTATACCAATATTCAGTACAGCTGCAACACGCTGGAAAAATATTCCCAATTAAAGCCCCACAAGTTTTATATTTGATAGTATCAATATACTTCACCTCTCTAACGCTATTTAATGGCAAAAAGGGGCCCCCATTATCTCGTTCCTGTTCAAATAAACTAATTAGAGACGCAACGAGTTTGTGACTCTGACTATTCAATGACTTAAGCATTTTATAGATACACAAATAGAAATAATTTCAAATTATTAAAATCAGTAACCGCAGATTTGCAGCAATATTTGGCAACATAACCCATGAGTGGTTAAATGCCAACAGTATTCTGTCTTTTTTTAACTAAGGTTAAATAAAAAGGAGAATGAGCTCTCAGCTTGAAACGAATTTTAATTTCTTACAAACTGCAATTGGCAATAATTTCGACGTCATTGATCACGTGCATACACTATTTAAATAATTTCACTATACTTTCTTATTTTCAATAGGATAAAGTTGGCACTCGTTTTTCAATTCGGCGAAATAGGTTTTAATTATGAATTTAATTTACTGCGTGGTGCATAGCTCGAGAATATAGGCATATGCTGCGATATAAATGAAATATTTCTGCTTTATTTGTTTGAAGACTCATTTTAATTGTTTCATTTTTAATAACTATTGCAATCTATTTGCTATAATTACATTGTTTCAAGAATTAGTTTTCAGTATTTATCTGTACCTATATTGGTTCTTTCTTCAAAGCATAAACAATGAATACGAGCAAAAGGGATCTCCGGCAACCGCATTATAACAACTAATAATAGTCATTTCTCGTTTATTTTGCAGAAAGTTCCGAATATCTATCATTCTGCTGCCACGGAATGGAATTAATTTTCCAAATATTTCAATTTCCGCAAAACTTTGCCCCCAAGGGTCCCGCCGACAGAAAATAGAAATAGCAGAATAGCATGATGGGATGTTCCAGAAAGCATTATTGTATTTAAATGAAGTTCATGTTTGGGAGATTGTGCAGCGGAGCCGATGCGACCGAAAATTGGCAGCAATTTTATCGGAGCTTTTGTTTTCGGCATGATAATTTTTGACGAACTTATGTAGGTTTATGTTTGTCAATTATCTATATTTATAAACCTTCTTGTGCAATAATTGAAATTGACAATACCTAGCGATATGAAATAATTATGTTTTAGCTTATTTTCTTATCCTATTTGGCCAAAGGTCACCGATTATCTTCATACTAATTTGGCTGTTTACTGAAATCTCGTCATTAAATTCCGACCTTACTTCAGGTTTGCCAATCGACCCAACAACCGTAAATAACGTTTGCCGCATTCCCCAAAAACAAGCACCAAAAGGCATAATTTCCAAAGGTTAAACCGGAAGAATTGTTATTTGGCCAATTCCAGCCGTGAAAATCGGCAATTGTACCGAGAATGACAGGCAACGTACGTAAATTCAACCTGTCTCAAACTAATTAAAGTAGTTAATTTCGCTTCTGGAACAAATGGCACCTATTACTCGTCTTGCGTTAGGACCTAGAAGACCGAGATCCGGCGCTGGTTTCCTCGTGGGAACTTAGGTTTTATTACCTTAACGTTTCGAAGTGTTTTTTCACTAATTTATCGCCTTCAAAGCAAAGGTCTTAAATTTGTACGACACTTATCGAATCCGTTAGTTGTGGGAATGTGGCTTAACTTTAGGTTAAGTTATCTTTCTTGTCCGTTTGTTGTAGCAATTGAAGTTAACGAGTAGTCGAAAAAGAAATTCAACCTTGTTAGTGTGTTTTCATAGTTATCTATTTTTCCCAAGATAGATTTGACATCAAAAACATAAACAATGCCACTTATTGGTCGCAAAATGCCATGTCCCTGCAGGCGATGTATCCTTTTGCCAGGGTTGGAATCGATTTTAAACTGAATGTCGTGAAAATATAAGAACAAAAATATTAATCACTAAACATTTTATTAAAAAGTATATAAACCATAAAAAAAAGATGCATTTTCAATAGTGATGAGCGAGACTGGTCTTGGTCTTGGTCTTGCAAAAAAAGTGAGACTGAGACCACTTATTAGACTGCAAGACCGAGGCCGAGCAGTTCAAGACTTATGCAAGAACAAGACCTAGTATTGCAAGACTTACGCAAGACTAAGACCGAGCATCCAAGAGTCCTGCGTTTTTGTTCCATTAAGAGTACTAAAATATAGAACTTAATTCAGTTGTTTGTATTTGAATATATCATATCTATCTAACTATTATCATAAGCTGTGTTACTGGTATTGGGGCATACCTTATCCTATAACTTCAGAGAATATACAGAATTCCCAAACACAATTATTAAACATATCTAGGAGTATGGTTTCAGAACAAAACTCAAGTACAATTCCGGCAGGTACAGGGTGTCCCAAATTCGAGGGTGACCATTGAGATATCGTAAACTATAAGAGATACGAGGTCGGTTAAATTATGGCAAAGTTGCGCAATTTTATAACCAATATAATGCCGTTTTGAAATTTGAAAAATTCAGAATACTTCCGAAGATATTCGGAAAAAACCAAAATTTTGCAAAATCATTTTTATTTTTTCCTCAATCTATTTGAAGAGCAATTTTAAAATAAATGACACTTCATCATTGTCACTTTTTGCAATTGCAAGATGTTACTACCAAATTTCAGATTCGACGTTTCGTCTTTGGGCCACTATCATCAACCTCATTTTTTTGAATACGGATCTGGATTTTTTATTCCGGATTTTAAGAGTTTCTGATGTCCCAAAACCAATGACGTATTGCACTTATTCGAAAAATTTATATTATTGGCACTTTCCATAAGAACTTAATGTGTTAGAGAGAGACAGAGAGGAAAATTTTGGTAGGAAATTACTAGAAAGTAAAGAATTTTTTTTTCGAATAAATGCGATGCGTCATAGGTTTTGGGACATCAGAAGCTCTTGAAATCCGAAATAAAAAATCCAGGTCCGTATTTGAAAAAATGAAGTTGATGATGGTGGCCCAAAGATGAAACGTCGAATCTGAAATTTGATAGCAACATCTTGTAAAGGGGCAAAAGTGACAACGATGAAGTGACATTTATTTTAAAATTGCTCTTCAAATAGACTCAGGAAGCAATAAAAATGATTTTGCAAAATTTCGGTTTTTTCCGAATATCTTCGGAAGTATTCTGAATTTTTCAAATTTCAAAACGGCATTCAAGTAGTCATAAAATTGCGCAACTTTGCCATAATTTAACCGACCTCGTATCTCTTATAGTTTCCGATATCTGAATGGTCACCCTCAAATTTGGGACACCCTGTACAGATCTAGTTACCGATATCTATCTAAGAGCAGACAAGCTGTGTTTTTGTTTCAGTGGATTCTTATTTGGGGCAATACACATCCATCTCAAACTCCTCATAGTTTTACAAAACAGAGCTATAAAGAAAATATTCCAGCTTCCACTGCTAACGTTTAACCTCTGCAACCCTAATCAAATCCTGAGTATCAGGTCCCTTTATTTGTTCCAAATACGTACATTCGTCCGTAATTCCCAAATATTGAGATCCCAAATGTAAGTTCAAGCTCTCTTAATACTTTAAGTATATCTACCTACTTATTTATAAATGAACAACTTAAATTAATCAGCTATTTCGATCTTCTAGTACATTTGAGGTTCGAATGGATATGACCGATGCTTCCAGAAATAAAAGATATTTGAAATACCTACCAGAGATATGAGATATTTATATTAAGATTGTTGTTTAATTTATAAGTGAACATTTAATATTACCAAATGTTTTCCATTTTATTAACAGAAATGTTAAACTTTAAAATTATGTAAACGTGGAATTCACCTACGCATAAAAAGAATATTTCTATTGTTTGATATAGAAGACTACAAGCCTAATTATTCAAATTTTTTAAATTGATATCACGCGAACAGAAAAATTAAAGTCTTGGTTTTTGAACCAAGTCGCCCCGCGGCACTATCCCATTGCTAAAAGCATTTCCGTATTCGACGTGCTCTTTACCAAATATTGACACTTTATCTATTCGATGCTCCACTCAACGTCTTGGGGTGCCTGCTCATCAGCATCGGTTTTGCCCCGGATAAAGTGTTTTTCCTACCGTATAAATTACTTTTCCAGTTGTACGAAATCGGTTCGTAAAACTTTCCCTATAGAAGCAAAAGTTATTTGGCAGGGGTTATTTTGAAATAAAATATCGTAAAAAGAGTATACGATTTTACTCAAAACTTTGAAGGAGCTTTAAGTTACAGGATTTGGAAACAAGAAGCGTTTAAGTGTATACTGTTACATTTTGTTCTCTGGCAGCCAATTTTGTATCTATTATTTTATTTTCTTTCAAAATGAGAATCTGTTTTTAGTTCAATTTATCTAGAATTTGTTGGAAAGTTTTTTTTCTGCGATTGACAAGAAATGTCAGCATTTTCGACTGGTTGACAGGTCGCAAAACTCAATGTTCTGGTATTTTAATTATGTTTCAATAGTTGCCAAGGAATCAATGAATAACAATACGGGAAACACTTTTCCGGCCTAGGCCGGGAAAGTGATTCTCGTACTGCTGAATATTTGGAACCGAAAGACAAATATTTAACAGGTATTTAATCGATCGCAGAATAAATAGTATGTGTATTTCGGTGGAAAAGCACATTCTCGGCCTTCGGTGTTTGCCGGCCTCGGCTACGCCTCGCCCGTCAACTTACACCGTCGGCCAAGAATGTGTCACTTTTCCACTTAAATACACAATATACTATTTTTTTAATGTGAAATGGTACCTACCGAGGTACCTACCTAATTATGGAAAAAATATATGTAAAAAAAAAAATTGAAATAATACTAAAGTTTTCGTTACTATTAAAATTTTATATGAGGATAGACGCAAGTTTATGTGAACTAATAAACACCGTGTATTAAATGCAAATTTTATATCCTAGGATATTTTTATTTTGTAATAATTCATTTTTTTTTTTCGAATTTTGTTTGCAGCCAAAATTTTTTCTGGTTTTCCAATATCAGTAAGTCACAAATATTAGACATATTTCTTTTACTTCAAATGATAGGCTCATTAAAATTATATTCTTCAATGAAACATTGAAACACCAGAGATTTTGCGATTATTGAGTCGTTGCCATCTTGCTGTTGTTATGATGAATGAGTCCATAGCTCAAATCAACAAAGCCCCTTTATCACCTCCATTCAAGATATGATCAACGTCATCATCTATATTTTATGTCAGAATATTCCGTCAGTCAACAAAGTTTTAAATTCTCTGGGCGATTTTTCTGTTATCTCGTGTAACTAGATTCTTAAAAATCTTTGATATACCGGGTAACAATAAAACTACTACCCACGGCGGCATTTCTTAATGGCTCGAGATAGAAATATGCAACTCGGTTTGTTGATAGGGTTGAAAATTATGAATAATTTTAATATAAAAACAATTGAATGTCTTTTCCGGTTTAACCGGAAATGGCATTGACTTTGTTATTCTAAAAGAGACGCCCTGTATATTATCTTTTTTTTGGACTCTCTGAACAATTTTAAATAACTTTTGTCTAACATACCCTATGTCAAAAATTAATAGTTTTTGAAATAGAGTGGCTCAAAAATATGTCGTAATTCCTATTTGTTTGTATTTTACGTAAAAACAGCCATTTCCGGTAAAACCGAAAAAGACATTCAATTGTTTTTATATTAAAATTGTTCACAATTTTCCACCCTATCAACAAACCGAGTTGCATATTTCTATCTCGAGCCATTAAGAAATGCCGTCATGGGTAGTAGTTTCATTGTCACCCGGTATATTACAGTTTCGTAATTCTAATAACGTTTTGATCTATTGGCTGAAGGAATTTATAGCTGCCAGCTGCCGGCTCGTGAATAGGACTTTTCATTATCAGTTCGTTAATTTTCTGGAAGGGGATGGCTTTGGACAACAAAGTAGAAGAAGTATCGCACATTTAGGTGAACCTTTTGGATTTAAATATTCACTAACCTGTTTGTATCGAAAGCTGTTTATTTAATCGAGGTTGCCATTGCATAAAAACTCGAATGTTAATTTTCGTTTCAATCTAGTTAATGGTGTAGATAAAAGAGGTTCAAATAGCCCTGCATCTACTGTATTTTAAGACTGTCACATATGAAAAATCCCATAATGAGCAAATAACGTCCTTCTCCAAAATAAAATCATATTAAGACTCTATTTGCTGGCGATAAAAATATGTTTATTGTCCCTATTTTGGATCGTTGTAAACGCGTTCTCCGGAGAATATGTTTTTAACTTTATTGGGCTTAATATTGGGGTCTAACACGGTTAGCACCGAGATGCTATTGCCATTCAAAATTAAATTGAGACAGAGAAATACAATTGAATTTTAGGATTATGTCTTAACAAAATGGTATTGAGCTGCTAGATTAGATTTTCGAAAATAATTTTTTAAATAAATAAAACGGGTGCAGTATATTAAATGTAAAATACGAAACAGAAAGTATAAATTCACAGTAAAAGGTTATAATTAGTGCATATTGAATATATCTGGGTCTAGATTTTGTTTTCCAAAAATGCTTTGCCTATCACAATCCAGAGCATCACAGTTAGCTAGGAAGTTTCGGGCTGTTTCTGGTTTCTTATTCCAGACTCTGTAGTTGAGGTCTCGATGACCTATCCTATTCGGGTAAACTTTTACCCTGCTCATAAGTATCAGTTTATTAGCACTTTTGTCGCACGGTTGGCCAATTGATTTCGTCTAGAGATTGTTGCCTAGTAATGATATTTTTTCTTTCTAGCCCAGTAATTGATGAGGATTCGTGACATGCTATTTGGTATTCCTAGAGCCGGTTCTGATTTTCATTCAGTTCTGCTTGGATTGCTTGTCTTTTTCTTCTACTTTTTGTTCCGTACTGGAGCAGCGTTACAGGAGAACGGGTGTTCCATCTCTGTTATTTATATTATCAGTTTCATATCATTGAGAAAGACGGGACACTCGTTCGCCTGGCAACGCTGCTCGCCTGTTCCAAAAATATGGACTCTGGTCGTGTTCATTTTCTTTGAGTTCTGACCTCTCTTCCTCTTAATCTTCAAGGAAAAACAGCAATTGTTCAGGAGAGCCTCTTCCAGATATCTCAATGACTAATGCAAATGTCTCAGCTCACAAATTCGCTTTGCAGGACATGTAAGAGCTCTGACCATAGCTCTTTTTAGTCCTGGATGTTGGCTAGATTCTCCTTCGATTGTCCTAGCTCAAAAATTTGTTTTTCACGATTCGTGGGACCTCTTACCGATCCTTGCTTTCGTCGTGAATAGTGTTTTCAAATTTTGGTCCGATATCTATCGTTGCGGGTTGGATTTCGATAAACGCTGTGGTGACCCAGTTTATCGCTGGGCCTTCACTCCAAAAGCACATCTACTAAGTTTTTCTGTCTGTATGGAAAATTATTGTATTCTCTCATTGGATAAGTTTATAGCAGCATTTAGTTTTTGTTTACCGTGACTCCGTAGAATAAGCATTTGTAGAGATGATTCCAAGACTGTTCGAGTTTATCCATGAAATAATAATTGACGATCTGAAGTATTTTCAATTGCAACTACATCGATTCGTCCATAGAATTCGCCATTGAGCTAGAAATAAAGTGGTTTCCATAATAGTGCTACGGTAGAGAGTGAAACTACATCCGAAGCTCACTTATAATATGTTATGTGGGCATACAATAATAATCTTCTCAGTGAATTGGGTGAAATGCTTTACTGGCATCTCTGTCTGTTGGGGCCAATTACACTAACCTAATCTCAAAAAAGTTTTAGACAGTTTCTAGTATCTACTTCCAAATAAATGTTAGTCCCAAACCTTTAGGAGAAATAACTCAACGGTGCTCAAACCCTGAATCCTGAATCGGAAAGCACAATGTCAATTACCCCTTTCATTTTATGTACCGTTAAATTAAGCAAATTCGACTATAAGTACGTCGTAAAGAAAATGTTTCCTCAGTTTTACAGAATTTAATTATGTCTGTCCTGACAGAGATTTCTGAGCAAGTTCAGTCCGCTGCCGGTTTAGAATAAAATTGCTTTCAATTAATGCTTTTTTCCTCATTTTATTTTACTTTTTCGAATTATTTCGCTTTTGCAAAATCTAGGCCGAAACAAATTCAAAAGATTATCGAATAACAGGGGGTGCAGGCGAGCTTAAAAAGTAATTTCCTGTTTTTAATTAATTTCCTTGGCAAAAATTGCTAAGAAAACTATTTCCGATTCAAGAAAAAGGTTTAGTTTAAATCTTGTGATTAGCTTTGGATACTTTAATTGTGTAAAAAAATTGATTTCTCAATCGAAAACTCTATGTTTGTTAAAATTATTTTCATCCTCAAGCTTAGGCGACTTCGCCTTTATATACATACAGTCTTAAGTACATAATAATTATAGATGATAAGCAACACCGAATATAGTAAGCAATCCCACCGTGACGTATTTAACTTTCATCTTATACAAACTCCAATCTCTGTTTTGATTAATCTTGACTGAAATACATTCCCAGAATTGAATATGGAATTTTGAAATTTTTTTCTTTGAAGCTGCTTTATATGTCTAAAAAACCTTGAGGGATTGTAACGTAATTTAAAAAAAAAAAGGACAAACAAAGTATGTGTCATACTTCTTTTTTATACAAAAATATAAATGTCACATTTAAAACTCCTAAAATATGTGATCATATACGGTTTTCTGGCGAAAACATTGTCTAAACTTTCAAAACAGCCAAGTTTTGCTATCAGCAAGCCGCCAGTCAACGGCAGGATTTAGAAGGAGAAGTTTGAGACACGTGGATCGAAATAAAACACTATTATAACAAGATGGCTTTTGAGTGTTTTGCCGTTGACAGTTGAAAGTTTTGGTTGGTAAATCCAAGTTGAGGAAGTTGGAAATCTTCAGATAGTTTATTTTTGGATGTTTATTCTAAGTCAATTTTAATCTGAATAAACGAAAATATTTAAAGGATTTGTGTTGATTACCGAGTTAGAGATGTAAATATGTGGGTATGGATGAGTGTTTTCAAATTAATATTTAGTGGCATCATCAGTGTTGTATTCTTTTAATTATACTTGTTCAGTTCACCTACCTCATGAGATTAAGCTCAATGAAAAACAAATCCATATATTCTATTGTCTCAAACGGTTTCCAATCACGTTCCGCGGTAAATTATTAGTGAAAGTCTAGCACTTAACCGATTCGAATCACGCGCACGTTTCAAAGTGATTTTAGAAGCAAAATAGCTATTTAATAGTGGAAAAAGGAAAATTGCAGCAGAAAATGGGAATTTGGGTACCTACTTCAATTACCTATTGACCTTTAATTTGGAATGTTCAATACAGCTTCTTTGCTAGTTCTCGAGAGATTTTCCTTTCTTCCAGGTACTTCTCGGCCAATCAAGAGCCAGAACTTGAGTCAACATACCCGGGTTCGTTCAGCAAGATTGAACGGTGAATTTTTATCACCTTTTAAACAATAAATCTTCTGAAAAACGAAAAGAAAAACAAATAGGACCTACGTTGTGGAAACTCACTCAATTTTACTTACTTGACACGCGCCCGACAATAGGTAAATTTAAGGGAAGTTGTAATATGTAAAATAAACGAAAAATTTGTGAAACGTCTACTTTATTATTATAGTAAATCATACCGTTCTCGACCTGGAATTCTCGAGGATAAAGGGAACGGCAGAGAAACCCTCGATCGAACATTCCTCGAAAAGCAAAACATACTGTGTCATTTTAATAAATAATTGTGAGTCAATAATCAATAAAAGTTTAAATTAGGTACCGTCCTTTGTTCTTGTGCTAAAATTTTAATTCGACACACCACATTTAATCAACAATACCTATATTCAATACTGAAGAGTTTTTGGTAAGCCGGTCTGCCAGCAGGTACTGAGGTCCCATATGGAATGCTACTCAACTATAGTTGTTATATTGAGCCAATATCCCTTTCCATTTGTTTGGTAGGATATTCGCTCGTCAGGGTAGGAAAATGTTTGTACATTCATCAAGGCCCTAATGTACGCTCTGAATACCAAAAATCAAAATCCCAGCACAAAAGACAGCACATAATTTCTTAGGTTTTTAAATAGTAGGTACCCCAAAATAGCATATTAATATTGGGAAAAAATACCGCAGGCTTATTAAGAAGAGAGAAAAAAGAAATCAACAGGAGAGCCGTCGCGATATAATCTGAAACTAAAAATGAAGAGGCATCTAAAAACTTATAACAACGGCAACGCCGACAAAAACAAAAACAAAAAAAACTGCAAATAAAAATTCCTAATACTGCCCTGTTGTTCGAATGAGAGTTATGTATTTATGGATTTTATCTAAAATAATGAGAAACAATTTGAATAACTATTTTTTTTTTCAACGAAACGAAAATAAAGGTCAAAAATATTTTATTTAAAATCGAGAAACGACTGATCTGGCATCCCTATCTACTATACTTTTTCTTTCTATTAAAATCTCTCATAAACTCGTAAAAAAAAAAACATTTCAAGCAGAAAGGATAACTATTATATCTTGACATTACTGACTTTTTAAAAATTTGGAAGTGTCACTTTACTTGTGTCACTTCCCTCTTCGATTTCCCTTACTGATTTCCCTATTCAACTTCCCTCACCGATTTCCCTCACTTTAATTTATTTACCTTTGCTGGGAACAATGAGAACCTGTCAGGTGAAAACGTCAAAACAGTGAATGACAGATTTTGGCATGTTTTTATTTTTTTATTTTTTTATTATTAAGTATATAATGACTTTCTCTACCGAGGAATATATAGAATTTTTTTTACTACTGCTAGTAGAAAATAAAAAATTTGTTTAAAATCTGTGTTCTAATTATTTTTTGTGAACGCCCTCTTGATAGTGCTGCCCTCTATCAACAGCTTATATAACTTCCTATGTACCTACAGAAACCTGTATTTTTTTCAAATTGACGTATGAAATTGAAATTGAACCAATAGAAACATGACAATATCCTTGCGTCATGACGTCATTTTCATTATTGACCTAGGTATTTTTTCATTATTTTCATTATTAACCTAGGGAGAGAAATTCAATTTTTTCTTAGAAAAATATATTGAATAATGTCTATTTCTCAGGTTAGTAGTAAAAAAAATAGTATACACACCTCGGAGGAAAGTTTTCATTTCTGTCTCGAGATTAATAATTAATCTTAATATAAATCTCTCGAAAGTAATGAAATACTTCCCTACTCGGTATGTAATATACTATAACCTGAAAAATTCGGTGTTAATCTTGGAGACAAAGGGTCATAAAAATACAAAACGTAAACAAAGTCAAGTCAAATTCTTGAAGAAATTTTTAGCGTAACTAATCGTAATGCGTAGTGAAAAGCAGGTAGTTTTTTTTTCTATTTAGAGACAAACTGAAAGCTGATAATTATTACCTACACTTTACTGAAAAACAAGCCTATTAAAAACAAGATAATACAAAAAAACAACATTTCCACTCAAATTACCACATTTGCCTGTCGAATAAGAAGCGCATCCTGGTCACGGCACCAAAATCTGTAGTATAACATACCCGGGTCCGTACAGCAAGATTGATCGGTGAATCTGAAAAACGAAATGAAAAACAAATAGGACCTACGTTGTGGAAACTTACTCAATTTTACTTACTTGACATGCGCCCGCGACAATAGCAAATATTAGGGAAATTTAAGGGAAGTTGTAATTCCACACACCACATTCAATCAACACTGCCTATATTCAATATTGAAGAGTTTTTAGCAAGTTAGCCGGTCTGCCAGCAGGTACTGGGGTCCCATAGGGGATGCTACTCAGCTATAGTTGTTATTTTGAGCAAATATCTCTTTCCACTAGTTTGGTAGGATATTCGCTCATCAGGGTAGGAAAATGTTAGTATATTCAACAAGGCCCTATTGTACGCTCTGAATACCAAAAATCAAAATCCCACCACAAAAGACAGCACATAAATTCTTAGGTTTTTTAATTTACTCTTCATCTGTGTTGTTTATAGCATGAAACGATTTTTGTTGAATACATGAACAATGCATATATTATAAAAAAAGTTATGAACAAACAAAAAAACATAAAAATTTAAAAAAATAATACTTGTATAAATTGAACTCTCAAAAACAAAATAACGTTTATTCAACTGACCTGTGATTGCTCCTTATGACACACAAACCAATCAACAATTGAATTGAACAATCAGTTTAATCTATATATACAGTGACCGCCAAAAAGTTTGCAACAAATGGGAAAATATTTTATTATTAAGATATCAAAAAGAATGTTACGTGGGATCAATTCAGCATACCTATCAACATAAAAAAGCACTGTGACAGATGTCATGTGACCACAGTTATGGCGGGAAATTTAAAAAGTTCGCCTTTAATATGTGAAAAGTGGGGTTAGATGACCAGAAATCGAAAAATTGTAAAGGGAAAAGTGGTTCAGGATTCGTTTTTACGTCTATGTGTCAATTTTTGAAAAGGTACAAGGATTTTTAATAAATATTAATTTTTTGATCTGTTTTCTGGTAATTTGAACAAAATTAAAAACTTTTCGCAAAAATATTGGTTTGATTGAATTTAGAAAAGAGGTATTGGATCATTTAGAAAGATTTTATGATAATTCCAAATTTGTTATTTCAAATTTTTGTTTTCTGTAGGTCATTGCAACAAGATCAGAGTGGTCTGAAAATAAATTTTTGATGTTTTACAATTTTCCGCGCGACGATTAAGCAGAATGACTGCACTGGGTTTTTTTTTGTTAGTTTCACTTTGAATTATGAGAACCAAGCGAAAAGTTTTTGATATTTTTCAAATTTCCAGAAAACAGGCCAAAAAACTGATATTTATTAAAAATCCTTGTACCTTTTTAAAAATTTACACATAGACGTAAAATGGAATCCTGAACCACTTTTCTCTCTACAATTTTTCGATTTCTGGTCATCTAACCCCACTTTTTACATATTTAAGGCGAACTTTTTAAATTTCCCGCCATAACTGTGGTCACATGACATTAGTCAAAGAGCTTTTTTTTGTTGATGGGTATGCTGAATCGATCCCCCGTAATATTCTCTTTTATATCTTAATAATAAAAAAAATTCCCATTTGTTGCGAACTTTTTGGCGGTCACTGTATAAAAATTAATGCCACTTTTCGTTGTAATTTTATAATTCAAGAACGGGCTCACCTAGCCAAACCCAATGTTTAGGCTTTGTTCGGACTATTTATTAGATGGTTTATGTGAAGTTTGCACAAAATCGGACGAGTGGTTCTTCATTTATCACATTTTTTGTAATAAATGAATTAGTCAATAAATGGAGGATCATTTTGTTACTGGGGATTTTGCTGTCAAATTGAAACTTTTTTCAGCGTTAACAGTACCAGCATGTTGTTATGTCATTAATGTGGTCATTTCATTACTTATTTTATGTCATACCAATACATTATTGTGTTTTTATACCTTAGATACCATCTATATAATTCATTACTTTATGCCCGCGCGGGCATAAAGTACACATTATGGCCCGCGCGGGCAAAAAGACGCAAAAAAAAGTTTTCAATTAACTTATTCTTTATTAACAAAATATAAATTTACGCTTATAAACATATTATTTTTGTCAAAAAATGATGATTTTGAACACTGATGACAATTTGCAAAGTGAAACTTTTTTCCCAGGTATTTATTATTCACAACCAACTGGTATGACATAAAAATTTGTATGCACCACGGGTACTAATAGATATATATACCCTCGGGCGACTTACGAACCCTCGGGCCAGAGGCCCTCGGCTTTGTAAGACTGTCGCCCTCAGGGCATAATCATCTACTTAGTACCCTTGATACATAAATAACTATTATTTATCTATGAAAAAAATTTACTAAGCCCGCATACGGCGCCATCTCTTATAACCGATACCAAGTTTATTTTGTATTTTGTATTTTGTATTTTGTATACCGCGCCATCTCTGATACCTGGAACGAAGCTCGGCATTGCAGATACAGTAGAACAATGCTGCTCCGGAACTTGAGCTATTTCGAACAGAACTATTCCACTATTCCGATCAGATAGTGGTGCAGAAAGAGTGGATCAGATAGAGTAGTGCAGATAGAGTAGAACAAATGGAGTAGTGCAGTGCATGCAGTGCAGAGAGAGTGAAACAGGGCTGCGCTAGAGATTTTTTTTGTTTTCTTTACATTCTTTGAGCATTCCTGTGCCTGAGTTTATTTATTTGGTGATACACTTTACAAGAATAATGCCCACAAGCTGCCTAACAAAGGATGATGTAAAATTTTAATTTTAGGTGACTTCTGATCCAGAGAGTAAACATTAATTTTCTTCAACCAAAACCAAATTCACCATCGAAAAAACTGAATTAAATTCAGCTAATACATACGTTAAGTGCCGGTACTTTTGCTCTCATTTGACAGCCGTTAAAAATAATCAGGGCTTTGAATGTGCTCTAACCACATCATACTTATATAGACCTTGGTCCATGCAAAACTTTGACAACGTATCAAATTCGTTAATCGAGAGCAAAAGTATCGGCCCTAACACAACATTTAATAGGTATATTTAATAATTTAGAGGCGGTACGAAGTTCGCCGGGTCAGCTAGTACAAAATAAAAATTGAATAATGAACAATAACGGACAAACGGTCCAAGGGACAAACTTCTACTCAAGTCTTCCATTCTCTTCTATCTCCCCTTCGGTACCTTTTTCCATGGCGCGTCTACGCTCGCCCCTACTTCACAGCGCATACATCGTTGCAAAATTTACCATTTCACTTTTTTTTTTATAAGAAACGTTTTTTTTTTTTATAAGTTAAAATTTAAAGAAATAATATTTCAAATAAAATGTGTTTTTTTTTTTAAAGATAAAAGTCAAAATGACATTATGTTGGCAATTCAATGTAAAATTGTCAATGCTTTCAAATTTTTTGTGTAGAAAAGGCTCGTGTTGCCAACATAGTTACTAAATTTTTGACTTGCGGAATTATCTTTAAAAAAAAACAGGTGGTTTTCCTCAGCTTGATTCCGAACAACCTGTCCCGCATGAAACCATGCTTCTGAGATACAATAAGATGAAATATGTGTTCGTATATTTTTGAGTGTATTATTTTCTCAAAAATCGTTGATAGAACTGGCAGAATAGTTACAGGCCTATACTCACAAACTTAAATCTTATATTTTCTCCTTTGTGAATCGGAGTTACATAGCCTAACTTCAATCCTTATTGCTCCAATTTATCTGGAAAACTATTTTCTTTCAATGATATATTTACTAATTTTGAGATTGTTCCTTTCAATATAACGTCATAAGCCTCATAAAAATAAGGCGGAATTTCACCTTCTCCTATTGAAGACGAAGGCTTGGGTTTTAAGCTCTCAATAGCTCCAGCGACATCTTCAGAAGTGACTATAATATTATATTAAGCTTCTAAAAAAAAAAAGAATATATCAAAGTGCGGCATCGATACCAGCAACTGGGGGACGACGGCAAATGATAGGCCCTCGTGGCGTCGAGTAGTCCACAACGGACCATAAACTTTTGAAGAACAGTGACGCAGACACGATACCGAAAAGAGGGACCGCAGGAAAGAGAGAGAGAACAGAGAGACAATGCTGCCAGAGCCTGGGTGTGGCAAGACCGTGGAAGAGTGTGCGGCTCATACTCGGTATCGAGTGATCACCGCATAAAATTCCCTGAAAACAGAAACGTTTTCAAACATTCAAGAATAGTGTTTTCTCATAGTTAATTTATGTAAAGATTTTGAAAAACATTTAGGGTGAATAAATATTATTGAATTTTTTGCTTTCCATCTTTGGAATATACTAAGAAAAGTTACTATCCAGTATTTTATGAAAAACCTCAACATAATCTTGTGTATTATCAGCTCTCTCGAGCTCAGTCCAATCTTTGTTATTTAATAGGTCGTGAAGACAAGAATAGTTACCATATCTAAAATCACACCTTAGAGAATTAGATGCAGATAAATCATTTACTTCCTTGTAAGGGTTGTGTTTAAATTGGAATATTATACCTAATCGAGGATAATGGGCTATTAATACCTACCAATGCCTTGTCGCAGGAATAGCTCAGCTTCAGTTATATTTGCCAAAACTTATCTAACGTCGTTCCTTATAAATTGGGATTTAGCTCTCTTGTTTGCACTTTTATACCAGATAGAGGATTCTTTTGAAAAGATTATGTTCGTATTGATACAAAGTGAATCAATCTTCAAGTAAAAATTAATAATTTTTGAATTCAATAGCAAGATAAAGACACTTTCAATTTTCTGAATCCAGTCAGAACGGCTGAATGAAAGGGTACCATAACATAAGAGCATATAATAATTTTTAAAAGGTACGTACTTGTGAATAAATTTTCCTCAATAATCGTCTTGCACATACTATGGAATAAATAAAAAACGATTCAATTTATGGATAATATGTATTCAGGGTGAGTACGAACTAACTGCGCATTTTGTTATGATAGATAGAGTACAGTAGAGGAAAATCATTCTTTGCATAGGTACAGTGGGAATCATTGCAATTGGCACACACTATATAAATATCCCTCGTAATGTGTCAAATCTGACACACCAGTAATAGCAAAATGCTGCACTAAATAGATTTATTGGTTAGAATTTTGACTCAATACGAGGGATTTTAAAGAGTGTGTGCCAATTGCAATGATTCCCACTGTACCATCGTCACCAAAAATAACTGGGACAGCATCATATTATAACTTTTGGTGACGATGGTACGTGTCCGCAAACGTCTCGTTAAGAAAATACACAGTGTTGAAATTTTCGGATTTTTTTTTATTTTAGCCTTTAGATTCGAAATGCCTTGAGCGATTTTGTTTAAATTTTCAGAGAGTCTTTTCGATGTTCTCAAGCATCTTTCTAAAAAATCCGTTTAATTTCCACTTTTCCAGAACCGGACCTAGAGCGAATCTTATTTTTTTAACAGAGTGGAGTGTATCGAACAACAAGATTTTCCAAAAAATACATCGATATTTATTACGACGAGCGAAATTGGATCGTGGCGCCATCTAAGACTTAGGATTCAACACTAAACAGCACTTTTGCTGTTTTAGTACTGACCATCTAATAGGCCGACCAAAAATCAGTTAGTTGGGAGAATCCAAAATAGGGAAAACAAGTTTTTTCCTATTATCCACTGATGTGAACACATCAATTGATATTTATTTTTAGCTTCCTAGATAGGAAGCTATGGCGCGATTTTGACCATGTCAAAATTTCATTAAATCTTGACGTTTTGGATCATTTTAAGCCTTTTTGGCAAGGTGGCACATTTCCGTCTATGTGTGTAGGCGTGTATGTAATGTCTGCCCAGCGAGTCTGTGTCTACGGGGCAAAGGTAAGGGGAATGCAGTTGTAAAAAAAAATGGCTGATTTCATTCATAAAATACCCAGCTGCGTACGGAACTTTTTGGAAGTGTTATCGTATTGCAACTCGTACACGAAAATCAGCAATGACCAAATCTCCGCCACTGGATATTTCAATATAAATCGATATTCCAAGATGGGAGGATAAAATGACGTGAGCCCTGGCCAATAGCGAGACGTAAGGTGACGTTAGTTTATTGACAACCGTATGGTTCCTCATGATAACGGCGATCCTGCCAAAAACTCCACCAATCAGGTTCATCCAGGACGGATGATTGCCAAATTGTCAAAAGCTGATGGTATCTTTAGAAAATGTTTATTTTTTACAATAGACCAAACTGAAGAAATCAGGATTAAAATAAGGATAGATCTAACAACCACGTTAAAATATTTAGCGTTTTATTATTGTTATCAATATTTTGTTATTAAAAAATGGATTTTCAAATTAAATATACTTCATGCCTAGTAATTTCGCTTTTTTATAATTAAACGTGGCAACATGGCACATTTACGTCAGAATTCTTTCCGTAGACTCAGATCCACTGGGCAAACAATATGTATGTATGTAAGTATGTGTGTGTGTATGTATGTGTGTGTGTTGGCATTTTTCTGAGAAAACGGCTCGATGAAATTTGATGAAATTTTGGAAATAGGTATAAAAAGACGTGTAGGGAAAAGATACACAGAGATTTAGGAGAAAAAAAATCCTCTCAAAGATATGACATCATTGATCTTTTTTTAAATGGGAACGCCATCTTTTTTCTCATTGATTGGATAGAGCTCATTTTGCTTTATATAATCTCAAAAATCTCAATACGTTTCATTAGGTAGTTATTTATCTAGGCAGCGTTATGTCAAAAATTTAACATCTGGTTTATCTCGTAAACGTCACATCGAACAAGAAAAACTTGAGATACCTTTTTTGTTTAAAATTAAACAAGGAATCAAAAAATAATTTTTAATTTGTTAAGAAACTCAGGTGCGTACCAATTTTTTCTTTAAAAAAAAAAAGAGTCCCTCTAGGTCCGGTCCTGGAAAAGCAAGACTCAAACGGATTATTTAAAAAGATGCTTGTGAACATCGCAACAAACACTCTCTGAAAATTTGAACGAAATCGCTCAAGGCATTTTGAATTTAAAGTCGAAATCTTCCGACAATTTAAACACTCTATATTTTCTCAACGAGACGTTTGCGGACACATGTATTGTCCGCCGTTTTTAATCTGACACTTTCCGTATAAGGAGCGAGGAGCTTATGTCAAAAACAGGTGTGACTTCAGGTGGCCAGTGGCGTTTTAATGTAGGGAGCCACCAGCTCACATTTTTTTGGAGTATCAGATTAAAATCGACAGACTTTATGTACCATCGTCACCAAAAGTATCTGGGACACAAATAATGCATAATAATCTCCAGGACTAATTCTACTGTCATTCATTTCAATGCATTTAATTCATAGTTTGACAAATATTTGACGATAAAATTCATATAATAGGACAAGAGCTAATGTGATGCTGTCCCAGTTACTTTTGGTGACGATGGTACCTACCTATGCAAAAAGTGATTGTACTCTATCTATCATAACAAAATGCGCACTTATTTCGGACTCACCCAGTATGTGAGAAATAAGACAACGTTGTTCAACAAAACGCACTGTATTTAGAAATAAGTGCACACGAATTTGATTTTGTAAGCAGAAGCTTTCGTCAAAAGTACGCTTTAATGTTGTCTTTTCGGTTACCTTCCGGCCCTATCCTCTGGTTTTTGGTCAGCTTTCCGTCATTTTGTCTGTATCTAAGTAGGGCAAGAATATATTATTTCTGATTTCACATCACTAGAACGGGATTGGTCAACGTTTCTCTCCGCTAAGAAAGTGGCATAGGAACGCCTAAACGCGTGAGCGCAGTATGGGGATGCGGTTCAGATTTGAAAATTTCGGAGGTATTTACACTGACTGATTTGTCGGTTAAATTGCCAGCTTGATGTTCAATCCATCGGCAGTGTGGTCTAGAGGATAGCGTTCCTGCCTCTTGCCATGTAGGCACGGGTTCAATCCCTGGGCCGGTCAACGGCGATGTTGTTATTTGGAATTTGGTATTAGCAAGGGACGCCATCTTTCGAAAAGTGATGTAAACTGTTGGTCCCGTGTGTCAATAATGTGATGCACGAAGAAGATCTCTAACATCGACAAAGATGAATCCGGCAAAATTTCCAGATAGGGTGTGAGTGGTGTGACAAATTCTTTGGCATCGGTGATTGGCCTTGGTCGCGTAAATACGCCGACGAAAAATAAATCTAACATATAAAATTCTCATGTCACAGTGTTAGTTACAATACTTCTCCGAAACGGCTTTACCGATTTTCATGAAACTTTATATGTAAGGTACCTGATCCAAATAAGGCCATGTACCTAATAATGCCAGTGCCTTTTAATGCTTAATATTGAATCCCATTTTAAAAAGTTACAATATTATTAAAAAATAAATCTATAATGCAAATCAAAAATAATTACAAGGGTCCCTAGCAATTCGTCATATTATGTAGAGAAACGGCCAACCAGATATTTCATATGTCACGTTATAACTTTGAGGCTGGAACTCAATTAACTTATATACGTGTTTATAAAGTGAATAAGGCGATTGTAATTTTTAAACGGACATTTATGTATTGTGAAAGCTACAGAGTAAGTACAGAATAATATCTTTGCTAGATTTCTAGTTACAGATTTTTTTTATCAATTTAACATGTTCCTAATGAGTCCATCATACGAAAAATGTTCAATTGGCCTCACATCACAGGGTTTTTTTAAAAGAATATTATTACCTAAGTGATGTTTTTTGAAATGCCTGGAGTCTCTCCAAGCGAGAGATGCTGCGGTTCATTTGTCCTAGTTGTATGAGGACCTATTTGGATTACCGTCCTAAGACTTGGAATTATGTTTTTTTTAGGAATGCAGCAAACGTATCTATTTTGTGTACTATTTCTCAAATAATAATATTTTTATAATTAATTGTATTTTTTTATGGTAGCCTTATTAGGAGCATAGCAATCCAAATAAGGCCAATGGTAAGCGTCCTTGTTTTACGCAAAAAACACCACTTGTATAAAAAAAAAAAAAAAAAATAGAGTTAATATTCGAGTAATAGAAGCGAAACACTTCACATATTATAAGCTCATGATTTTTGTTGGGTTCGGTGGATAATGTTAGGAAAAAATAAAACTTCTTAACGTGGCCTTATTTGGGACAGGTACCTTACATTCGGTAGGTCTGAGAATCGGTCGTAATACGAGTCGTAATCCATTTTTCATACCCCTAAGTGATAGGTAAGGGTGGTCTACCCCAAAAATATTTAATTTTCTTCTTTTCTTCTCACCACTACATAACCCAACTTTTTTTTGTTTACGCATTAAACCGACGTAACAGTATTATCTTATATAGCATTTTCGGCTTTACCGCTCTCAGAGCGCTCCCTATTTGGGCGGTGACGTCACAGATCTCTGCGGAAGTGCTCCGAGAGCGATTATGATCCAAGCGAGGAGCGAGGGCACCGTATTTGAAATCAATAGCCGAATGTACTTTATTGTTTTGATCAAATTCTTTGATCTATCGAATTTGACGTAGTAAGAAAGAGCGCTCCGTGCGAGATTTGAGAGCCTTTATTGCTCAAGTCGAACACGTGAATCTCGCGGAGAGCAACGCTCCGTTTCCATTGTCCGTTTCAAAGCCGAAGATGTGAATCCGTTTCGGATCGCTTTTCACTCAATCAGGAGCAGTTTTGTGTTAGTTGTGTGAATTTTGATATGAATTTTTGAATCGGTGGTTATTGACGATTCAGACGATTTTTTTGTTTTCTTTACATTCTTTGGACATTCCTGTGCCTGAGTTTATTTATTTGGTGGTTCACAATAATGCCCACAAGTTACCTAAAAACAGATGATGTTTTTAGTTGATTTAGGTGATTTCTGATCCAGAGAGTAAACATTAATTTTCTTTAACCAAGGCCAAATTCACCATCGAAAAAAACTGAATTTAATTGAGCTACTAGAAACCTTAACACAACATTCAATAATTCTGATTTCTGAGGCGCTACGAAGTTAGGTCAGATAGTGAATAAAAAAAAGGAAGATGTTAAAACCAAATCCATAAATGAGCCGCGAAATCAATAATCGACCAATCAAAACCACGCAAAAAATTGGAAAACTCGGTTAGGGTTTAATGACGCTATTAGTGAAAAATAATGAGAGAACTCTGGCCCCTTAAAAACTGCTTTAAATTACATCATTAGTATTTTTGCAAGATTTAAAACAGCACGTACCCCCTGTGTACACTCATTAATTATGGGCGTGTTTGCGTTTGAGGTTATAATTAAATGATTGCGTAATATTTCGTATGGATAATTAAAGTAATCAGCGGAATTTTAAATAGGTGTGTGCAAATTTATCATATGGTACCTATTTAGCGTGATTTGATTTTTTTTTAATGAGCGCGAGAATGAGCCTGTTTATCACTTTAGAATTTCAGAATTAGAATAGAATTTCTTTACCATGACTGGGATTATTATACCTACGATTTAACTTACAAGTCATTTGTCAATATCGCCATATCCCAACTTCCTAGTTCGAATAAATAGTTATTGATTGAGATGCTGATATCGACATTTAAATTCAAGTAATAGGCTTTCACATTGTGTCATTCTTATAACATCTGTAACGCTAATTTTTGAGAATAATATGATTTGAAAATCAAATTTTGAAAATCTGGGTTTCACATTTTTCAAAAACATATTTATATTATTGTGTCATTCTCATAACATCTGTAATAGTTGGGGAGCTGGCGTCAAAAACATGCAAGAGTTTTGGCAAGGCGGATATTTTCAAAATAGGTCGTACTTTAGTGCTAGAATGCTAGTGTACAGTCAGCACTCACAGTTCCGGGACAGCTGGCTCTGGGACGCGGGCAAAGTTGTAATTTTAAGAAGCATCTAAACTGTTTTCTCAAAGCTCAAAATTTATAGAAATTTTGCACATTATCTGTTTGAAGGTCACAGAAAACGTATGTAAATCGTCAGACGTCTAGTTCGTTGCAAAAAGGGGGTCAGACGTCCTCAAAGTTTTTATTTTATGGCATTTTCTTCGGTGTCCTGTCAAAATATATTTTTGCAGGTATCTGACAAATATATTTGAAGAAAATGCCATAAAATAAAAACTTTGAGGACGTCTGACCCCCTTTTTGCAACGAACTAGACGTCTGACGAGTTACATACGTTATCTGTAACCATCAAACAGATAATGTGCAAAATTTCTATAAATTTTGAGCTTTGAGAAAACAGTTTAGATGCTTCTTAAAATTACAACTTTGCCCGCGTCCCAGAGCCAGCTGTCCCGGAACTGTGAGTGCTGACTGTACACTAGCATTCTCGCACTAAAGTACGACCTATTTTGAAAATATCCGCCTTGCGAAAACTCTTGCATGTTTTTGGCGCCACCTCCTGGACTATAACGCTAATTTTTGAGAATAATATGATTTGAAAATACTGAGCGAACGAGATGACGTCAGATTCCCTAAAATGAATAAAAATGCCAGGGCAAAGAGTGTGGCAAAGCAAAGTTATACTTTTTTAAATGGAAAACCCTGTATATTATTGTCCCATTGGATTAGCCTTTCAAACCTGATTCCAAATATACTAGGTTCTTCAGGTTTATTCCTCAAGTCCAACCTCTGAATATCCCATTGTGAAGAAATAAAATGGATTTTTTATGTGAATGATTACCTTTATATTTTGCTGGTGGTTTCTATACTTCACCTTTTTTAATAAAATATGCAATTATTCCACCCCTTTTTGTCCTTTTTTCTCCTGGACTTTTGAGAATAAACCTAAAAAACCCAGTATATTAGGAATCAGTTTTGAAAGTTTGATCCAATGGGACAATAATATACGAGGTTTTCCATTTTAAAAAGTATAACTTTGCTTTGCCTAACTCTTGTGATACACTCTGTATACTTGTAACTAACATCATTGAAAACTTTCTGATAATACCTACAACTTTCACACTTGACATTTCTGGGTACATAATTATTGTTAGATTAAGGGCCGGTTTGTCCACTTTTTGATAAACTGTCTGGTATGCAATCCCATTGGTCGGCCAATTATCCGCCTACCAATAGAATCATAACACGGTAAATTCATATTTCAGATATTTACCAGCAAGTTTATCTGACGATGAATAAACCGGGCCTGAAAGATACATAAAATGCCAAGGTAGAGCCGTGAGCATTGAAATTGGGAGATCCGACTGACAGGTCTTGTCATTTTTCGCTATTTTGGGTAAATCAGTCTTTTCTCTACAATGGATTTTTTCCGCAAACGTCAAAAAACTACGACTTTTTTAACCTCAATTCTCAATGTTGAAGTTTGACTTCACAGATGTCATTTTTTTTGTCACGTTTTTGTCCGGCCGTTCGGTGAGCACGCTCACGGCCGGACAAAAAAGTGACGTCACAGAAATTTAACCTTGATTCCATCGTTTGAATACCGTTTGCGGAAAAAATCGCATGTTTTATTCGGAGAGAAGCACTTTTTGTGGCTCGTCTAAAATTGTTGGCCTCATTACGTTCGGCCGTCAAACATTTAGTCTCGTCACAAAAAGTATCACTCTTACTCCTAATAGAACAATATACTATTTCGTCAAATATGACAATCCGTTACAATAGGAAAAATCGAGTCTCCCACTTTCAATGCTCACGACTGTATGTAATGGGAAAAGATTTTGCATTCATGCCAACAGTCGGTCGGATGGAAATTTCGCTCTTCTAGGGCAACAAAGTGCATGAAATCGATATTCATGCTTAAGCCTAATGAGAGGGCGTTTTCAGTCACGTGATTTTTTGGAAAGATTAAATTTATTCTCAAAAATCTAACGTGAATTTTTGTTTGAATTTGATAATCTGACTAAAATCTTGTAAAATATTGTTCATTTGCGGCTGCATTCATATTTCTGCGTCAAAAAATATCATCATATGCCATATTCCCGTCAGGTGAAAGTGGAATATTGTGAAATGCCATTTCACAGAGCCACCTCTAACTATAAAAAATCAAGGTAAATTAGGTATGCAATGAAAAATTTAGGTACGATTTATAGAGGACATAAATTCAAATTTCGTTGCAATATACCAAGCAGATCAAAAGTTCGAGGGGGGGCGACGGACTTTATTTCCTCACTGTATATACAAGGTGGCGCAGTGGAAACTCATGTTTTCTGAATTTCATAACTTTCGAAAGCGGTGGACGATGTGCGACCATGAAGCAGGGCGACACTTGATTGACTAAAATTATTTTCCCATCAGTAATTTGGAAGTGCACTGTTATATTACTTCATTTAGCTGTAATAAAAACGAAATTATCTTGAAAATGAAAAATGTTATGCTCATTTGCTCACTCTGCGTCACTATCAAATCAGTTTTCTTTATAAACAAAAAATCCGTTGCATTTGGTATTCTGTTGCCAACGGTAGTAAGTGTGGGGATTTTAGAGTTCCTTCGATAGAGTGGACCAGATAGACCTTGGGTGGTTTTAATAAAACTCGAACGCGGTTAGTTTTTAATCATTTTAATTCCAACTCAAAACACTTTTATTACCGCAAACAAACGGATTAGCAAAGACGAACAGTACAATATTACGATTAAATTAATTATAGCAATATTCGAGTTTTCAATAGGATTCAACAGAAAAAATAAGTTGTATATCATATGCATTTATAGGCCGCCTAGTGCGAATCCATCAATTTTTTTAATAAATCTAGAAACCATACTTCTTAACCTACCATCACAGTCAAAAATAATTATCTGTGGTGACCTAAATATAAACTTTTTGAACAATGATTCCGCAACTACATTGGATCTAAAAAAATTATTGAAT
This sequence comes from Ceutorhynchus assimilis, assembly GCA_917834065.1. Classification (NCBI taxonomy): domain Eukaryota; kingdom Metazoa; phylum Arthropoda; class Insecta; order Coleoptera; family Curculionidae; genus Ceutorhynchus; species Ceutorhynchus assimilis. Next base: position 34,524,938 of record OU892278.1, on the reverse strand, counting down.
TCCTACGGATTAACCATGTTTGTCAATTCCCCAACCAGAATAACTGGAGAATCTGCATCTTTGATTGATTACTTCTGCACAAATATAAATCAAGATAAGGTTAACTGTAATATAATCGCTACTCCAAACCTCTCCGATCACGAGGCATTGCTGGCCAGCTTCAGCCTGTTTCGGGACTGTATAAAAATACCATCTAGATATGGAAGAATCTTTTCAGGGGCGAATTTTGAAACATTTCGAACTAATTGTTCTTCCGTTGATTGGGGATGCATATCTGAATCTGAAAATCCACTCGAAAGATTTCACTATCTGTTGTATGATACTTTTGACAGGTGCTTTCCGTTACGCAAGTTAAGAGCAAAAAATCACAAAAAGTCATGGCTAACAAAGGGCATAAAACTTGCTTCTAAGAATTTAAAATCACTTAATTATATAAAAAAATTTACAAAAACCCCTGCTTTTGACAACTACTTAAAAAATTATAAACGAATCTACAGACAAGTGATCAAAACAGCTAAACGCTGGCACTATCAAAATAGGATGAATAACGCTAAAAATACCGCAAAAGAAGCATGGGCAATTGTGAACGAGCTTAAGGGAAAAAACAGCCTTGCCAAGCCACCTGCTGAAATAGAAGTAAACGCTTTTAATCAATTTTATTGTACAGTTGCAAAAAGACTCTCAGATAATTTGGAACCCCTAGCAAATCCCCTATCTTATCTTAATCACCAAGCGTATATCGGCGAACCATTTCTACTGACTGAAACAAATGCGTATGGAATAAAAGCTATAATAACAGATATTAAAAACAAGAACTCTGCGGGAATCGATGAAATCCCAGTCAAAATATTTCAAAATCTTGATGACAATGTTTTGCATGTGTTGGCTCTAACTATAAACAAATGTTTTTTATTTGGAGAATTTCCTGATTTTCTAAAAGTGGCTTTGGTAATCCCACTACATAAGGCAGGTTCCCATACTGACCCAGCCAATTTCAGACCGATTTCCCTTTTAAATACGCTGTCTAAGATAATCGAAAAAATTGTTAAGGACAGGATCGTTGATTTTTTAAACCGTCATAATTTTATTAGCGAATGTCAATACGGTTTTCAATCATCTAAAGGCACCAATGATGCCATTTTTTCTTTTCTCGAGAAGCTTTACTTCAAACTGAATGATAAAGAGTTTGCAGCTGCTGTATTTTGCGACTTCTCTAAAGCGTTCGATTGTGTCAGACATGACTTGCTTCTGGACAAAATGTACTTTTATGGCTTTAGAGGAGTATCGTCAAGATTTTTCAATTCTTACCTGACAGGAAGGACACAAATGGTCAAAAATAACAATTCCTTGTCATCGTCTTTACCCATTGATACAGGTGTGCCACAAGGCTCAGTCCTTGGACCTATTTTATTTTTGATTTATGTTAATGACCTGTTCGAGCTACCAGTTAAATGTAAGTTCACTGGCTTTGCTGATGACATCGCACCTCTTTGGTTTCATAGAGACCCGAATGTTTTGAAGGAGTTTATCTCAGACGACTTACACCAAATTAAGAAATGGTGTGATGCAAATTTTTTCTGTTTTAATGTAGAAAAAACAAAAGTTGTTAGCTTTAAATTTTCATTAAATAATTTAGACATGGCAAATCAGGCGATTGGCTCTATTGAAAGCACCAAGTTTCTCGGATTACATATAGATACGAACTTAAAATTTAACCAGCACATCTTGAACTTGAATACCAAGATAGCAATGGGAGGTTTTGCAGTACGACAAACCTTCTGTGGGCTAGGAACATCAATGGCCAAAATCACATATCATGCTCTGGTTGAATCCCACTTGCGATATGGAATTGCCTTTTGGGGTAATTGCAGCCAGTACTTGTGGAATTCGGTTTTCATTTCTCAGAAACGTTGTGTAAGACATGTTTGTGGAGCAGACCCGAGAGAACACTGTAAACCATTGTTTAAAAGAGAAAAAATATTAACTCTTACAAGTCTTTATATACTCGAAACAGTCTGCCTTATCCATAAAAAATATAAAGATTCTACACACATGCATCCCTATTCAACAAGACATTTTAATAATATTCCAGTACCAACACCTAAATTCACTCTCACACAAAATTCCCTGATATATAAGAGCATTAAGGTTTATAATAAGTTACCTTATGATTTTAAAAACCTTAACAGTTATAAAGCATTTAGAAATAAATTTAAATATATGTTGTTAGAGAGAGCCTATTATGATCTAGAAGAATATTATGGCGATGCACTATAATCATAATTTTACATTTTTTATATTTTTTACTTCATTTTAACCTGATTTATTGTGTTGTCGTTGTCTAAGGATTAAGATTTTTAATTTTTTGTTTTTAGCATTTTTTATCTGTGGTTGTGCTCATTATCAAAGATTATTTTGTCATTATGAATGTTGTTATTGTAATATTTTGTGATTTTAAGTACAATCTAGCTTTAAGTATTGCTTTGTCAATGAAACTCTTATGTTATTTTCTGACAATAAAGCTTATTTTGATTTGATTTTGATTTTGAACAGTGTTGGTTTTCAAACACGTGGAGGAAGTGCATTGACACGGAACTTGTTGCGCTGAGAGTGTAAAACTGGATGAAACTGGAATCGAATCTTCCAGACCGAAACTGTCATAAAAAATGTTGGGTTATATTCATTTGTCTATTTTTTGAGGGGCGTTCGATAACATGGGGCGTTCGATAACATAGGGCGTGTTGTGGACCGTCGATGACGTGCAACAAATGTCTGAGTTATTGAAATCTAAACATCCTCCCCCCCAGTTGAAGTCTCGCCTTCAACTTAATCAAAAGGCAAGGGAGCCAATTTTGTAATAGGCCTAACAAAACAGCCGGTTTGTGTTCTCACCTCGGCCACTCTAACCTTGCCATCTGAACCACTCATTACCCTCTGAATCCGACCCAGCATCCAGTCCAGAGGGGGTGTGTTATCTTCTTTCAGTAACACCATCATGTCGACCTTTAAATTGGATGCGGGTTTGATCCATTTGGGCTTATGTTGTAACCTGTTCAGATATTCTGTAGAATATCTCTTCCAAAAAAGTGACCTAATTTTGGAACATTGTTCCCAAAACGAAAGTCGGTTGTCAGGGACTGAAGACACATCCTTTTCAGGAAAAGATGTAAGAGGTTGACCTATTATAAAGTGACCAGGTGTGAGGTATGTGAGGTCAGACGAGTCAGTTGAAGCAGGACATAGAGGTCGAGAGTTGAGAATGCTTTCGATTTGAGCTAAGACCGTAGTCAATTGCTCGAATGTTAATATTGTTTTACCAATAATTCTCCGCAGATGAAATTTGGTTGATTTTATGCCTGCCTCCCAAAGTCCACCCCAGTGAGGGCTTGAAGGCGGAATAAACTTCCACTGAACTTCCTCGGATGACAGGTTGTCGGTGATTGTATTTAAATTTGTCGGAGATTTGAAAAAATTATAAACTTCGTGAAGTGAGTTATGGGCTCCATGAAAATTTGTGGCGTTGTCGCTAAATATTACAGCTGGTTTACCTCGTCCCGCGATGAACCTCTTCAAAGTGAGTAAAAAGGCATCTGATGATAAACTTGTAACAAGTTCAAGATGAACGGCTTTTGTGTTCATATACACGAAAAGTGCTATGTATGCTTTTGATAAGGGAGATTTTCTTAAACGAGATTCCTTCACCATCAAAGGTCCACCAAAGTCAACACCGACATTCAGAAAAGGTCTGACTGTAGCAACACGTTCGGGTGGAAGAGATCCCATAAGCTGTTCCGACTTGGTTTTACGAAGTCTAAAGCATATTATGCAAGCGTGGATGTGCTTTTTGATTTGTCCCAGAGCGTTCAGCGGCCAATATCTCAGCCTCAAGTTTGCAAGTACGCTTTGAGCGCCCGCATGATGCAGTTTAATGTGCTCATGTTGAATGATCAACCCAGTAACATGCACCTTGGCAGGTAGTAACATGGGATGTTTTTGCTCAAATGGAATAGGGGCGTTATGAAGCCTTCCTCCTACCCTTATTATACCATCGTGATCTAAAAATGGAGACAGACGCTGAATTGAACCATTCTTCAAAGGAATTTTATTTTCGAGTTGTTCTATTTCAGATGCAAAGCATTCAGCTTGAATACATTTAATAATTGCGTTAAGGGACCTTTGCAGTTCTGCTACGGTCAATGGGCCTGAGCGTTTAATCGAGTCGTTCTTGCAATTATTAACAAATCTTAAAACGAAGGCTATTGTTCTCTGCAATCTTCTTAATTTCGAGAATCTTTTAAAGTTTAGAGAAAATTCAGGTATTGCGACATATGAGACCGTTCTTTGTTCAGGAGGATATCGTATTTCAGAGAAAGAGGGCGCATTTTGAACAATAAAGTTAGGGTCAGACAAAAAGGATGGGCCGAGGGATGGGCCATGCCACCACAAATTGCTGCTGAGTAATGTGGATGAGTCTGTACCTCGAGAAATCAAGTCTGCAGGATTGGATTTGGAGTCGATGTGACGCCATTGAGAAATTGAGCTGAGTTCGTGAATCTCTGAGACTCGATTTGCAACAAAAACTGTCCATCTAGATGGAGTGTCATTCAACCAGCTGAGAACAATTTCAGAATCAGTCCAAAGCGCAATTTTTGAAAATGAGTAAGAGAAGACTGATTTCATTCCGTGAACAAGTTTAGCCAATAAAACAGCTCCGCAAAGTTCAAGGCGAGCAACTGAGACTGTCTTTAAGGGAGCTACCCTTGATTTCGAGCAAATGAGCCGAGAAGAAACGGAACCATCTTTATAGATAACACGTAAATAAATTGCAGCTCCATATGCTGAAAGACTTGCGTCCGAAAACCCCTGCAATTCGAAATCCAAAATGTCGCTTGAGGTGTGTAACCATCTTGGCACGGATATGTTGGGCAGATCCTTCAGTCCGTTTGAAAACCGTTTCCAAACATCAAGTAGATCTGAGCTCAGGGGATCATCCCAATCCAACCTTTTTAACCATAGCTGTTGCATGATGATTTTAGCCAAGATGACTATAGGACTAATCAAACCTAACGGATCGAACATTTGGGATAGTTGGGAAAGGACTTGACGCTTTGTAATAGCAGAATCATCGGGCACCGAGCAAGTTATCTTGAAGGAATCGTCAACAGAATTCCAAGCAATACCCAGAACCTTGCTCAGAGGTTCCCTTAGCGAAACTTCATCTGAATCAACCCTAGTGTCAGCACTAGTATACATCGAGGGCTCATTGAAACACCATTTGTGCAAATGAAAACCACCTTTTTCCAACATAAGAGTGAGTTCCGTGCGGAGTCTCTTCAAGTCATCCTGAGAGTTGGCGCCTGACAAAATATCATCAACATAACATTGATTTAAAGTGGTATCCGAAGCAAGAGGAAAAGAGAGGGCATTGTCTTGAGCTAACTGAACTAAACACCTTGTTGCCAAATATGGTGCCGCTTTTGTCCCATAAGTCACGGTTTGCAATTGGATATACCTCAAATCTTCATCAGGGTTGTCTCTCCACAAGATGTTTTGTAAGTGCAATTGGGCGGGGTTGATTTGTACCTGACGGTACATATTCTTGATGTCAGTGGTGAGAACATACTTAAAAGTGCGGAATCTGCATAGAATATCAACCAGGTCAGGTTGCACTGTGGGGCCCTTCAACATTACATCATTCAGAGACAAGCCGTTCGTGGTCTTCATCGAACCGTCAAACACCACGCGCATTTTAGTGGTTGAGCTCGACTCCTTAATTACACAATGGTGTGGAAGAAAATACGGCATTGGACTAGAAGATGCATTCAAGGAAACATATTTCGCATGATTTAATAGCAGGTATTCGTCGATGAAGGCCTTATAACGCAAGAAGAAATCGTTATCTCTACGGAATCTTTTTTCAAGCGTAAAAAATCGTTGTCGAGCCAACATGAAAGAATCACCAAGAAGTCCAGAGGCACCTTCATCCTGAAAAGGCAAATTTACTTGGAACCTTCCGTCAGACAATCGTTTAGTGGTTTCCTGAAAGATATTTTCACATTTTTTATCTTCTGGAGAAAGAAACCTTTTATGAGGGTACTCCTCTAAGTTCCAAAATTTGGGTAGAAGCTCTTCCAATGAAGGACTAGAACAAAACAAAGAGACGCTCACAAGAGAATTCATCGCTGCGTTTTCACTGGGAACTGGACCACCTATTACCCAACCTAATCGGGAATTTTGGATAGTAGGCAGATTTTTGCCAAGAGTAATAATACCAGGTGTAATAATTTCATAGTATAGATCTGCTCCTATTAACAAATCTATAGGTGCGGGAATATGAAATTCTTCATCAGCCAACCTTAAGTTTTGAGGCAAGGGCAATTTACTTGTGTCCACTCTGACATGAGGAATCACAGACGTAATTCTGTCCAATATGGCACAATGAGCAAAGAGAGAAAACTTTTCGTGTCGAGACAAAATATTCACTTTCACAGAGTGAGTCACTTGAGTTCTAGTGCTACCTATTCCTGAAATTGGTAGATGAATTTTAACCGAGGGCGATGCTAACTTCTTAAACATATGTGAAGTGATAAAAGTCATTTGAGATGCGGAGTCCAATAGCGCACGTGCAAGCACTTTGGTTCCATTTTCTGAAACTAATAACACCTTTGCTGTAGCAAGCAATATTTGAGAATAGCTTTGAGACAAATGACATGAGCTTGGATTATTGTCTTCTGAGACGTTATCCTGAGAGAGCTCTAGCGCAGCGTGCTCTACTACAACATGTTTATTTGCATCCTGAGAGTGAGGCCTACTATGGGGATTTCTGGGTTGTGCACTGGGTTGTACACTCGGTTGTACATTATTACCAGGTGGTTTGGGTGAAGGCTCATGCACTTGATGCATTGTACTTCCACTCTCTCGAGATTCGTGCAACAGAGACTGGTGTCTTGCAGAACAAATCCTGCAATTTGACGAGGGACACTGAGACATATTGTGCCTATTACCGAGGCAGTTAAAACACAATTTATTCTGCATAGCAAACTGTTTTCTTTGAGAAGCAGGCATTTTCAAAAATTTAGATCATTTATAAATGTTATGGTTTTTGAATGTACAATAAAAACAACCTATATATTTATTTGTATCAGTTTCTTGAGCGACATGAACTCGTGAACCTTTTTGAGAATACTTATTTTCAGTATTGAAATTATCTGTTAGTGATTCTAACGATGAGCACTTTCTTTCTAAAAAATCCATAAATTCGTCCAATGTAGGCAAATCGTCTGTTTCTCGCTCTAGTTCAAAGTCTTGCCTTGTTGTAGCATCTAAATGTTTAGAGAAAATATAAATTAAAAGCAAATCCCAATTCTCGATATCAACTTGTAGTGCTTCTAATGACTTTAGATTTTTGTTAACCTGAGTTATGAATTGCCTCAAGGCTGTGCAATTATTTTTGGAAATATGTGGGACGTCCAATAGACTCTGCAACAATGAATTAATAATCAAAAGTTTTTTGTCGTATCGCTTGTTCAACATTTCATTTGCAACTGCATAATTTTCGTTGGTCATTAACAAACTATTCACAAGGTCCAATGGTTCACCTTTCAAAGCAGATTTCAAATACATTAGTTTTTGCACAGGGGAGAGATTCTGATTTGAATCTATTAGTGCAGCGAAAATATCTTTAAAAGCGGGCCAATCTTTGAAATTACCTGTAAAAGTAGGTACATTTAAACTAGGAAGCTTAACTTGAATTGAATGAGGGTTAATTGGTGGGCCATTAGGCAAGGCTAGAGGTGGTGTGGTTAGAAGTTGTGGGATGGGCGAGTTAATTGATACCTGAGAAAAACTTTGAATTAAAGATTTTAACTTTGCTGCAAGATTGAAATATCTACCTTCAAATTCATCTCTGTCAGCAGATTGAGTTTCGTCAACATCTTCAATATCATCTTGTACCTACTTCTAGATATGACGCATAAGCTTTGTGTAATTGCACTTCCCTTACAACAAAATCATTAACATCGATATTTGCAACATCAACATTTTGTCGAACAAAATTTTCAATTCTTGCTATCACAGCCTTTTGCCTGCCTCTTTTGCGTTTGAGGCTTTCTACATCAATTCCTAATTTAGACATTTTAAATTGAAAGAAATATCTACGCTTTAGCTTCAAATGAAATAAGAAATTTTTTGTTTTTGAAAAACGAGAAAGATTGCAAGAATCTTATAAAAAAGTTGTGAGAAAAGAGTCTATATTATTCCTTCCTACTTTAAATTACTGTCAGTTAAATTGCAAATAAGTATTTGCCACAGAGAGTGCAAAAATATTCTATAGAACACCAAAACAAACGCACAAAACCACTACAAAAAAACCAGTACAGTCACAGTGTGATGAAATTCTTGAAGTTCTGTAGTGAACGACTTTCCATAACCATCATAAATAAAATTGAAAGATCTGACCTTAAATTTTCCTTGAAATCCAGGCGACAGAGTGCCGTAATCTTCAATTTCCAATTTGCAAGGCCACGGGATTGGGCCACAAAACTAGACCCGCGAGGCCACTGGGGCGTAGCGAGAGGACTGCGATCCTACAGTCTGCTACAATGGGGCGGAGACTGGATTACTGAGAGTTCACTTTTTTGTTTTCACGAGTCAATGCACACAAGTACTATTTTCAACGTCAAAAGTATCAGAATTGTTTCTTAAAACCACTTTGTCTATCAATTTTAATCGGTTGCAAGTCAACAATGCGTGAGAAGAGACCAGAAATTATGTGGGGATTTTAGAGTTCCTTCGATAGAGTGGACCAGATAGACCTTGGGTGGTTTTAATAAAACTCGAACGCGGTTAGTTTTTAATCGTTTTAATTCCAACTCAAAACACTTTTACTACCGCAAAGTCCGCAAACAAACGGATTAGCAAAGACGAACAGTACAATATTACGATTAAATTAATTATAGCAATTAACAGTGTTGGTTTTAAACCACGTGGAGGAAGTGCATTGACACGGAACTTGTTGCGCTGAGAGTGTAAAACTGGATGAAACTGGAATCGAATCTTCCAGACCGAAACTGTCATAAAAAATGTTGGGTTATATTCATTTGTCTATTTTTTGAGGGGCGTTCGATAACATAGGGCGTGTTGTGGACCGTCGATGACGTGCAACAAATGTCTGAGTTATTGAAATCTAAACAGTAAGAAATATTAATATTCGATTGTTGTCCTGAAAAAGACCATTATTTTCACATAAAAGTTGGCTCTTCCTAATTTACATTGAAAAAAAATGCAGGTATTTCTTTTCAAATTTAATCATTGGATCATATTTCAACAAGCAACATTGGTTAAAAATAAAAAATAAAGTGAAAGACCGGGTTTTTATTGGATTACACTGATCTTTTTATTTTTGTTGCAGAGGGATGCCCTTAATTTGGAACCATCTAACGTTGCCAACTGTGTATCGAAAGGAAAAACCGAGGTATGTATGTCTAATTTCTATTATTTATAAGGTATATTTACAAGATAGCTAAGATTGTGATGGTTCAAGTCCTCACAAAAAGTATTTTTAATATTTTTTTTTTCATTTTATCATGGCCTTATATGCTAAGTTGTAATATTCAAAATGTTACAGAAACCTATTTAGCGTTTTCTAATTATTTTCTACATCCTAAGCTTATAGAACCTGAGATTTTTTTTGTCTGGCATTTGGAGGGCTGAATGTGGCTAGTTAGCTGATGTGAATATGAGTGGTTTCAATGCCTGCTCCTCGTTCGAAATATCCTATGTCGACAGGATTTTCCGCGGAAGACTCTATTTTAAACTGTGATTACCGTCTGGCGATTTTCAGAGTTATTTTCACGACAAACCCTTCTATTCTCTCGATTGCCAGACAAAAGATAAATGCGGAACGTTGTATACTTCTCTCTTGCAACTTGAATCCCATCCCCACCAGCCAGACAATTTTAGATCACAAAAAAACAGAATGCTTCATGTAATTGAAAATTTATTATCCCAATTTTCAGTCTAAGAGGTGACCGCAAGAAAAGGAGTCAGTAACTTAAAAGGCTAAACTTTATAGGAATAGATGCGCCATATGTAGGCCTTCAATAACCCCACCTCCTGCGTTCAGTGTCTTAACAAATTATTAAAAATAGTTATTTATTATACAAGGAAAAAAAGTACTAGATTTTAGCGCGAGGTGTGGTTTGTCTCCTGACGCGAAGCGGAGGGAGACGACACAGCAAACACTAAAATCTTACTTTTTTCCCGTCTATAATAGGTACACTATTTTTTTCTGTGACGGAAAAATATCTCCATTTTCCATCTATACATTTTTTTTTCTGTGACCGTACTTATACTTTTTTCCCTTTGAGAAAAAAATTTGACTGGTACCTGTTACTTTTTTCCCGCGGGAAAAAAATAATCACTTTTTTCCCGTGGGAGAAAAAGTGACATTTTTGTAAAAAGTCTACTTTTTTCCCGTCACAGGAAAAATTAAATTTTTTGTTTTAGGTGCCCTCTACTCAAAAAAAAAATTTCAGTTCAGATCGATTATTTATGAAAAAATATTACTTCTCATACCTGTCAGCCAGTTCGCGTCCCTTGCAAAAAGGTTGTTACCGTAAAGGTCACTATATCCGTTGGCAATCTTGCCTAGATAGGTAGCGACAAGTCGATGTCACAATTTTTAAAAACGAGTCATTATTGTCAAATTTGATTATATTATAAGCGTCGGTATAATTTTTCGAATTTATCCAATCTAATATAAAGTATGTTTTTTTTTTTAAGATAATTCCCCAAGTCAAAAATTTAGTAACTATGTTGGCAATACAAGCCTTTTCTACATAAAAAAAAATTGAATTCATTGACAATTTTACATTGTATTGCCAACATAATGTCATTTTGACTTTTATCTTTAAAAAAAAAACAGACTTTATCAATTCTCATGTCACAGTTTTAGTTACCTTCCTCCTCCGAAACGACTTTACCGATTTTTATGAAATTTTATATGTATATTCGGTAGGTCTGAGAATGGGTCTTAAGCTATTCTTTGTACCCCTAATAGACCGTCAGCTAATGATAGATTTTGCTGACCGATTTTCTCACTTCGGGGATTTCAACGACTGAAAATTGTGTCAATGTTTCCAATGATTCCTTCGCTGACCTTGATGTTCAAACCAAAGTTATACAATGATGAGAAAAACACTATTTTCTTGAGGAAAGATCTCATTCTTCAGGAACCGTGAATATCAAGATACCAAACAGTGTCTAAGTTAATTCTCGAAAAATGAAAAAGTTGTAGAATCTTCTGTATATAGGAGCATTATATTCATTGAAAAGCCTTCGAAAAATAATTTTTATTCATAGCCCTGAATAGACCCCAACGTTCATGTGTAATTTTGTGAAATTCTTTTAATTGCAAAGTCTTAATCGACTGCTTCAAGTGTGCATTTTAATATTATTTGTTCAACTTGTTGGTACATAATTAACACGTTTCCTCAAAGGAAACAGCTAGTTCGAGAGTGAAGCCGTTTTTTCCAGGTTTTTTGGTCACCAAAAAATGGCGGTATAGAGAATTCAATGCTTTACCTGTCAGTTGGTGTACAAACACCTGTCAAAAACTGGCTTCACTGTTTCATAGCAGGATGGCGCTTTCCTACTCCTTATGTCCATAGGACAGCGCTTTACCTTTAAGAAAACAACCCAATGAGTTATACTTTTTTGCAGTTAACAAACAATCGATTTGAATAAATTTAAAAAATATATATTTTAAAAAATATTCCGACAAATTAAGAGAAGTCATCCTCGTCTCCTCTTAGGCTTTTTTCTTTATTCGCATTGTGTATCATACTCAACTACATTCTGCATAAAATATCCATTACCTGCTGTGTGTTTTTTACATTGCAGAAGTTATGTGAATAAATCCTCTGATCTCTAATGAGAATAATGTTTAAGCATTCAAATCACCTAAATTCTTATTATTGTTTGCACGATAACGTCCATTAAAATAGATCCTTGTTATTGAGAAATAATTACTTTGCGGGAATGCGGTCAAACCAATATCACCCCTCTTCACTTGCTTAGAAAACCTAAAAGCTATATCTGCCTCTTTCCAAAAAATAAACCGGTGACTTTCGCTTCAAGAAACGCCTTTTCTGACCTATTACCTATATACAACGTTTCTAATGTTAGGATCGCGTGTGCAGCAATTGATATTTCCTTAGGGGTCGTTTATAAGAAAATTTATATTTAATATTTAGGATTTTAGCGATCTCGGCTCTATGTTGCTGGGAACAAATAATGTCGTTGGCTTATTTTCCCTTTCTTGAAAATAACCCTACTTTTCCAGCAAATTAACTATTTCTCTGCATGTTTTACTTGCAGCATTGCATCTCAAAACACGACACAAGCTATTTAACTTTTCGTACATATTCCCCATGTGAGATTTCTGACAAGCCAAGCACACAAGAAAACATGTTCTATTTATCTTCATTTTTCTATAAATATGTAAATCGCTACGGAGCATTTACATGCTTTTACCAAATGAAATTTTCCAATTTCATTTTATGAAGGGCCCTGCGTGCTTATGAACTGATATTCAGATATACCGACATATAGATTTATGTTTAAGGCACCAGTATACCATTTTTATTGTGAATATCTCCAGTTAGGTGCCTGACATAAAGAGGGTTGTAAAACTCTATAACATTTTTTTCGGAAGTTCAGAAACACATTAAACTGGCATATGTTTATTAGACTCTAGAAATAGAAAACTTTATTAGAGTCATTACAATGGGAACATGAGCGAAAATGGTTCCTAGTCTCATGCAAATGAACTTAAAAGCCAAAGGAAACTTGGCAATTCTAAAAGGTTACCCTACATGTTGTATCATGTATAACTTCAATGTATACGTGGATACGTGGCAAATCCCCAGCCTATATTCGCGTATAGTGTCGTAGATAACATAAATATTTTAAAAGCAATAGGAATAGTAAATATGAGAAACATGCCAATAAATTAGATGTCTTTGGCGTTAGAAAGTGGGAATAGCTGAACAAAATTGTTAGCATAGAGATCATCTTGATTAATATCAATATACTTTGTAATGCTTTATTATTTAGTTTTCTCTTATCTTATAATCAAAAGCAACATTACACTTGAACCCGCGAACGAGAACATTCTAGAGTTTCACGAAAATGCTTTGAAGTTCAATTTCCTGCCAAAGAAGCCGGGAGTTCTCTAATTAAATATCTAAGGAAAACGATATCCCAGATTTTAATTTTGCTAATTAAATAAAAGGATACTCTCTTATTGGGCAAAATTTTTGCTCTCTCATTCAGTAAACTAATAATATTACCAACAAAAAGTGGTCGTTATAAACATATTTCATATATTTCCAATCTTCAATGGAATTTTTTGAGAATGTCTTTGAAACAAGGGAAAAAACATATTGTTGTCTCAAAGATATCCTTACTTAATTAAATTTAGTTATACCTTCGGAAACGATTACGAATTTTTAGTTATTTGTATTTGCATTGCTTCCATAGTTTGGGAAAGCAACAATAAAGTTGGGAAAGTTGGCATTGAAATAATTGTGGTTTACATATCCTAATCCTAAAACCAGCAAAATAGTATTATTAATTAAATCACTTGTTCTCTATTTTATCCAATAGTGCATTTGATTTGCTAATTTCCATGGATCTCTCAGAAACGATAGGGAAGGTAAGTACCTTGAAGCTGCAAATGCGAACACTAAGGCGCCTTCCATTAGAGCCACTTTAAGTGTGGCCTATACGAAATGCAAATTAGTATTTGACCCAAATATCTCTACTTAACCTAGAATACAAAGTAACTTGAAAATTTAATTTTCCTACTTGAACGTGGTGCCTTGCCTTGTCTGCAATTCATAGATGAGGTATGAGTATTGTTGACAGGCTAGTGGAATATCTCGGTTAGGGCCTATTTTGAAGTTAATAGTGATCGCAAAGCTTGTTTATTCAAAATATTGCACTAAAAATGTATTTTATTTAGTATTTCTTTTTCTGTTAACTGGAAAATCAAGATTCCTGTCAGTTTCAGTTTATAATTAATTTTATCAACATCGAATTCCTTTTTTCAACTTCCGGAATACGGAAATTTCAGGGAGCATCCTTCGACTTTCTTTTTTCCTCCAGGATAATTTTTCGCTCGAATGACCTTTCGGCTACTTTGTTTTCTTTTAACTTACCCCCTAAAAGTTATTCGAGTGAGAATAAATCGGCTAATCCTCAAGTAGGTACCTATTTGAGAAAATAAAATTTTATTAATTGAAAAAAAAAAAAACAATTTTCACTGATAGAAAATATTAATTTCCTTCAAAATCTGAATTCGTGCAAACCCTCAGTTTTTTACGCCGAAATTTTATGCTCCAATTGAAGCTCAGCATATTGTAAAACCAAAACCCGAAAATCGTAGATTTTTACGATGATAAAACGTAGCGGGTGACTGGAAATATAATCCACACAAACAGCTCAGGATACAGAAAATGAATAGCCATGGTAAATATCGTATGAACTTGTTTAAAATCCCTCCGCATCAATGTTTTCCGATTCAAAAAAAAAAAAACAGATGTGCTTTCCGTGTAGTACGAAGCATTAAACTTTCGTGAAACCGACCACTGGTTGGTTGGAAAATATGATTTATTTTTATTTCAGACCACATTGTTGTTGTGGTTTGGTTTTATTGAATAAAAGTAAGGAAGTTTTGAGAAAGGATTAAGTGGTAATTTTCACATTCCTCATCGTTTCAAATAATTGAAGCACAAGTCCAAGGAACGGAAAATTTTTGACTACAGTAAATCAAAATCTACAGATTCTCCGGGAATCGGGTGAAAAAATTATTTAAGGATTGAAAGTTGCTTTACCACCTTTCCTTTCCTCGAAATTTTGCCTCGACCAAACGAACAGAAATAAAATGTGTATCGTATACCTATCTATTTCTAAAATATACACTACAGATAATCTCTATGATAACTTCTGACATTACTCTTTAAATATTGTTCGAAATTTATATCGTATAAACAACCCTCTACAGTCTACACTATGATTATTGATTTCAAAATAACTCCGAGCTCAAATGCACAACATCAAATATGCAAAAAGAACCTTTATAGAAGTTAAAATTTTTAGAGTAGGTATGTTCGCTTTTCCCCGATATAATTAGCTGGAGCACCATCATTGCTAAGTGGTTGTAATTGGAAAACGGGCCTCTTCAGCCCCATTTGGCCGCGTCTGGGGATTTCAGATTGATATTAGCCCCTGGTTAATGTTTAAAAATCAAATCTGGGTGATGGACGATGCTTTATTCATCGTCCACTATCTGCTTTTAGGATGTTTTGGCTTTATGTAATATTTAGGGATGGTAATTTTGCTGGAGCGGTAATTACTATTTGAATATGTTCACGAATTCAATTATTTCCTATCACATTCAGTGGCGTAGCTAGGCGTCGGCAACGTCGGCGATTGCCGATGGACTCGCGCCCTAAGGAGCCTCGCAAAAAATAGGTTACCGAACCTAAAAATTGGCACTTTTTGATTTCCCAAAATAAAACGTAGAGAACAAATAATCATAATCCTATACGAAACTTCTAAATCTCATAGAATTAATTTACTTAAAATTATTAATTTTACTGCAAATTAACCTGGAAATCTCAAATCATGTTTTTTATTTTTTCGGTAGATTCTCGGTATTTCGATAAATCGGTAATTATGGCAACGTGCTTATTACGTATTGTTGTTTAATTCAATTAATTAACACTGTTCCTAACTGGCAACCGACCGTTCAACCGAGACATAAAAATATGATGACCACAAGTACAAAGGTTTCTTAAGTTAATAGATTGTCTGGTAATGGGTAACTTGATGACGCATCTGGAGTGCCTTATGGAGATTTGCATTACGTTAAGTTAAGGCATACAGATGACGTCATAAAAGTTATAAGGCAACCAACCTTGCAAACGTACAGTATTTCGCTGTATTGTACATTCTACAGCATTTTGAAAGTCCGTCCAGCATTTGATTTTGTACAGTGTACAGCAAACAGCAAATATAAACAATACTAACATACAGAATTTCGAAAAATACGGAAGTTAATTAGGTTTTCTAAAAAATTGTCTACTAAAAATTGTGGATCCAAGTTTGTGTCATACTGTAATAAATGAGAAATTTATTTTTGGTTGAAGGATTTGTTAGCGGAAAAATATTGATATGTTTGACTAAATATTGCTATCGAGTACCGTTGATATGCCTGAAAAAAAAGGCGTGATACCCAAAAAATTCTCGACTTCGGCGGGCCTGCCGGCGGCTACCCGTCCCTGTGTTATATCCAGTTTTTGTCACAAAAAATATGACCCCCTTCATGAAAAGGGCCTCGCAATTCAGTTGTCGCCGACGTCTACGTTTGGGATGGCTACGCCACTGATCACATTAGTTCGTATTATTTATCTGGGCTATTGGAAAATGTGAAATTAAATAACATCGCTAAAGTATTTTTTTTTTATCAATACATTTATTTGAACAGATATTATAAACTCACAACATTTTCTAAGATGAAAACCAAAAATATCATAAATTTAAAAGACACCATACATTTAATGAACTGCGAACGAATTGCCAACGAAAACGTCTATATCATATTTTTATACACCTGGAAATGAAGCAAACTCTAAAGGTAATATTAACAAATTTCAACTCCGGCCAAAGATGTTCCTTGAGTATGAAGTAATTTAAAGTTTCTTGAAACTCTTCTTCCTTTGCCATTTTCTCTCTCGTTTTGCATTTTATACGTTCTGGAACGTATTTGATTCGTGGAACAAAACAATCTTATATACTTGGCGTGAAATAATTCAAAAGATGGATTAAAAAGAAATAGATATTATGCAGGATTTGAATTAAATATTTGTGATATTTTTGACCAACTCTATTCTGGTTTGAATTATTATAACTTTACTTTACTGAATCTTCGTTTTATCAATAGGTATAATTTCTGTAATATTTTTTGTAGGTAATTCAAAATAATCCAAAAAAATTCGCAGTAATAAACAAAACTTGGAATAGCAATGGCAAATATTAGTTAGGGGCGTACAATTTCAGTGAATTCAAACCGTTCCTCAACTCCAGCATAATAAATAATATACTAATGCAGATTTGTATCCAATTTAGTAAAATGCATGCATGTATATGGACTGCGCCGTGGTTCCCGTATAAAGTTATTCGGAATATAAAATAGGCAGTATGTAAAACTGTCACGTTGCCAGCTAAAATTTATAGAACAAGTGGATAACTGGATAACTTTTCATGTTTAGCTTTCGAATTCGCGTAGCGTCAGATTAAATTAGATGCCATAAGTTTAATGGAGTCCAAAAAGCAGCCGTATACACGCGACACGCCGTCTTTTTTCCCTGGAATCAAAATGAGTCGAAGTTTTTGCTAATAAAAACAACTTTGTAAATCAATTTCAGAGCACGGAAAAAAATTATACCTACGTTGTTTGTTTACTCATTCGGGAATTTTGGATTCAAGGAACATAGTCTAAATAAAGTTAAATAAGAAATGTGTACAGGGTGATTCATGAAGAATGACACTTGACCATATCTCAGAAACTATTCGTCGTGGTCTTGACAAAAAAAAAAAATATCCTTTTAATGTGGCCAAGAGAAAATGCTGGAAATATATTTCAGGTTTCTAAAATGGCCGCTAGGGTGCGT
Source organism: Ceutorhynchus assimilis (assembly GCA_917834065.1). Classification (NCBI taxonomy): domain Eukaryota; kingdom Metazoa; phylum Arthropoda; class Insecta; order Coleoptera; family Curculionidae; genus Ceutorhynchus; species Ceutorhynchus assimilis. The sequence goes on along the minus strand of OU892278.1, from coordinate 34,507,200 downwards.
AACCCAACTGTCAAAGTACAAAAATGGTTTTATTTTTGAAATTTTATGGTAGCAATGGGTTTTTGATGAAATTTCACACAAATTTGGTTCATGACTTTACCAGAACTTATCGGATTAAATAGTTATGAGCTGTCAAATATTGCAACCCAAGAAGCGATTAACTTCAAAACGACTCAACATAATATTTGGTCGATCTTAGGTTCGGTGGAAAGACAAAAGTCTGCTCTTCAATTTTGTTGTAAAAAATTAAGATTCTGGTTAGTAGGAGTGACTTTAAATATCCATCTAAAAACAATTGAATTTTTCTAATTATTTTTGAAATTTTCAAATGGAACAGTATATTTAAGATATTATATAGAGTAAAAATCAAAGGAGCAGAAGCCAGTGACGACATCCAAGCCTGCGCGAAACTGGTGGTCCTCTTTCTCTCTTCCCTTTCCCTTGAGACTGACATCACTAAAAGCCAGTGGCGGGATGCCGCTTATTTCCATGTTCGATAACAAGTGCCACAACGACAAGGCCAGCGATAAGATTAAAAACTAAGCCCCTGCACATTTTTCGTCACTGGCTTCTTCTCCTTTGATTCTTAGTCTATTCAATCGATTTCTGGGGATGTTTTACACAGTTTGTCTTTACAACCTCCCTGCAAACGAATTCCAGAAAGTTTTAAAATTAATTATACTAGACATAATCAGTATTTATGAAAAAGCCCTCGTAGGTAATAACTTCGTTTTTCCGACAGTTGTCAAATAATGAAAAAATTGCGTCCGAAAATAATAAAAGTTACTTATTTAGGGTTAATAGAGACTTTTTGCACCCCTCAAATAACAGCAGTTTTTGGATTAGTTATAGTTACCTTTCTCGACGATAACGATTACCAAGCCAAATGTTTAAATATTTCCGTTATTCTATTTTGCCTCTGGGCCATAGACTGCGCCTGCGCTTTCGGATGTAAACCAATTTCATAACAAATAATATTCATGACCTAAAATTTATTATGTCAAATTTTCTGCTTTTCTAGTATTTTCTACTAGTTTTGTCGTTTTGTGTTGGTTTTTGTCACGTTCTTACTAATTCAGTTGATTGAAAATAGGGTTAATAGAGGTATTTTTTCGAACAAAATGATCGAAGTCACTTGAGGTTTGTTTCAAACAATTGTCCTCCGGTTTCACAACGATTTAATTGACCCTTAAATGTTTTTTCGACGCCTCATAAACAAACCTTATGTGATTACAAGCAGTTTGTTCAGATCGAAAAAATACCTGGAATGCCCATTCATTGAACAACGTTCCATTTCTTGTTGGATGGATAAATAATAAGTGGAAGAAACTAAAGAACGGCACCTGAAGAAAGCAGTAGGTAGTGTATTTTTCATTTAAAATTCAAATTGTGATCATTAAAATGATAATCCACACCCTTTTTTTCAAATGATTTTTAGTAATTAGATATTAGCAATGTGGCATCCACGAAGTTTTACCATAACCATAGGTATAGCTATAAGCACAAGGTTATTCCTCCTTAAATAAGGCTGCTCGTTATGATTGATGAGTACTACGAACATTTTTTTGCTACTGCGCATACTCAGTATCACGATAACCACAGCGAAATGGTAAAATAAGTGGTGAAAAAGTCTCTAATATTCTTGCATCTTTTAGGAATTACACCTCAATTAAAATATTCACCAGAAGTTTCTTGATATTGAAACGATTTACTACAAGCTCTCTGCTTAGAGACTATTTTACCTATCAAATTATTTTTATAATAGTTATTTAGATTACAAGTGCATTTATGAACATGATTACAATAACGAGTGTGAAAGATTAGAACAAGGAGGTCGTAGACCGAGTCGTTCTAATCACACGAGTTTTGTATGTCAAACGCACGTGTGATGTTTTATCATACAAAGCGGAAAATAAGAATGTTTTCTCGATCATTTTCGTTTATAAGTCTTTGTCAACCTTCATTTTACCTTTACAGGTTTAAGTTTTACATTTGTCAAATCACCAAAAATAGTTGTGTTATGAATTCATAACCTAGTCCATAACACCACTATATTATTGCGTTTCCGATTGGTAGATTCAGTGCGCACTGAGTGTATTTGCATCCTTTTAATCGACCTGTACAAGAAAAAGACAGAAATAAAAAAAAATGCACTAGTTCCGCACTAAATCTACCAATCGGAAACGGAATTAGACTATCCAAAACACGTGACACAAAAATGGCCGACAAGAGGCACACAAACATTTGACACAAACACAAACCATAACGTCATTAGGTTATGTCATTAATGATCATAATCAAATACTCATTTTCTATTGTGTGCGTCTCAATTTTTGGCCGTTTCTACCCAATTACGGAATCCCTATTGTTTGGGCAAGATTGCTCTACCTACATTTCACTTGGACACCCAGGACCTACCCTTAAAATGTGAAAATATTTATTTGTTGCAACTCCACCGTCCAGTGTTGTGCTACCTACTTTAAATAATGAATACAGGAGCATCTACAGAAAGACGATGAAACAGGCAAGGAACATTTATTACAATGAGAGGTTGGGCATCCGCATCCAATAAACAAAAAGAGTAACGACCTACGCGAAAAAAAAGAAATATGCATATGTGCTTCCAATTTGAAAGCAGATAATATTAATTCATACTACTGTACGATTGCTCAGAAACTGAGTATCAAAAATAGAAAATCTTCTGGATGGGACGATATCTCAGTTAGGCTGTTGATGTGTTGGCTGATTCCATTATTAATTCTTTTCTTACCGGAAGTTTTCCCTCATTTTTGAAGCAATCTTGAGTAGTACCTTTGTTTAATAGGGGGGTGATAAGAATTTACCATCTTATTACCGGCCAATATCCTTACTGGCAACTTAGACTAAAATTGTAGAGTGGCTTATTAAGGTGGATGGTGAGATTCCTTGATAGACATAAATTGCTTTCTCTGTCTCTGTTTCAGCAGTCAAAAAACACTGATGATGCCATATTTCATCTCCTGGATGAGCTGTATTAGAAGATAAATGACGAAAAAATGGCCGTGGTAGTTTTTTGTGACCTGAAAAAAGCTTTCGATTGTGTCTGTCATGAAGTACTGCTTCTAGGGGTGCAGTAGTACTTCAGAGGGGTTGGATATTACTGCTGGAGTGCCCTAGGGATCTGTTCTATTTCTAACATTAATAAAAATACGAGTAAAAAGAACGAGTATCAAAACGCAAATGAACAATGAGCACTATTTTTTTGAAAAAAATTTCATGACACATTGAATGAAACATAAAAAAAGGGTTTGTGTGCCTCTTGGCGGCCATTTTAATTCAAGTTTGACAGCATCTTGGATAGTTCAATAGTTCTGTTATGAATTCATAACCTAGTTCATAACACCACTGTTCTGTTATGAGTCTCATGACATAACTCGAATACTAGTAAAATGGTTATGTAAAAACGTCATAACCAAACGCTTGTAGATAATAGTTATTTACATTACAAGTGCGTTTATGAACATGATTACAATAACGAGTGTGAAAGATTAGAACGACGAGGTCGTAGACCGAGTCGTTCTAATCACACGAGTTTTGTAGTCATGTTTAAACGCACGTGTGATGTACAACGTTTTATCTACAAAGCAAAAAACAAGAATGTTTTTGCAATTATTTTCGTTTATTAGTAGTTGTCTACCTTCATTTTACCTTCACAGGTTTACCTTTGACATTTGTCAAATCACCAAAAATAGTTGTGTTATAGATTCATAACCTAGTCTATAACACCACTAGTTTTGTTTTGAATTCATAACCTAGTCCATAACACAACTAGTTGTGTTATGAGTCTTATAACATAACTCAAATACTAGAAAAATGGTTATGTGAAAACGTCATAACCAAACGCTTGTAGACAAAATAAAATAATCTACTTCGAGCCCTATTTTATTTCAATAAAATAATACTTGATTAGACTTGGATGACTTCTGGACTTTTTGACTGACGCTCTATTCACTTCCAACTGAAGTGTAAGTCCCAAAAAATGTAAGGAAATATTAATAAAACCTATGATAAAACTAACCCAAAATAACATTTACTATTTTCGAACGCACCTTTTTCGTTATTTGATAACTGTCAGGAAAACGAATTCATTATCTACGAGGGCTTTTCCATAAATACTGTAGTATAACATACCCGGGTTCGTTCAGTAAGATTGAACGATGAGAATTTTTATTACCTTTTAAACAACAAATCTTCTGAAAAATGAAATGAAAAACAAATAGGACCTACGTTGTGGAAACTTACTCAATTTTACTTACTGGACATGCGCCCGACATAGCAAATATTTGGGAAATTTGAGGGAAGCTGTGATATGTAAAAGAAACGAAAAATTTGTGAAATTTCTACTTTATTATTAAAGTAAATCGTACCGTTCTCATCCTGGAACTAACGAGGGGAAAGAGCACGGCAGAGAAACCCTCGATCTAACATTCCTCAAAAATCGAAACATACTGTGTCATTTTAATAATAATTGTGAATCATTAATTCAATAATTTAGGTCAATGAAATTTTAAATTAGATTCCGCCACTGTTCTTGTGCTAAAATTTCAATTATACATACTACATTCAATCAACACTACCTATATTCAATACTGAGAGTTTTTGGTTAGTTAGCCAGTTTCCCAGCAGGTACTGAGGTCTCATACGGGAAGCTACTCAGCTATAGTTGTTTTTGAGCCAATATCTCTAGATTGATTATTTCAATTTGTTAGGATATTCTCTCGTCAGGGTAGGAAAATGTTAGTAAATTTAACAAGGCCCTAATACACGCTCTAAATCCACAAAATCGAAATCTCAGCACAAAAAGATAGCACACAATTTCTTAGGTTTTAATTTACTTCTTTATCGGCGTTGTTTACAGCATGAAATGATTTTTGTTAAATACATGAACAATGCACATGTTATAAATAATGTTATAAACAAACAAAAAATACAAAAAAATGAACAAAATAATAGGAACTTGCATAAATTGAACTCTCAAAAACAAAATAACATTTAATCCACTAATCTGTGAACGCTCCTTACACACACACTAATAACAAATTGGATTGAACAATCAATTTTAATGTAAAATAGAAATGAAAATTGAATAATGAATAATTACAGGCTCGCGTCACTTTTTCTAAGAGACCAGTCCAGCTCGTTCTGTAGTCTAGTTGCGTATTCTCTTATATCCTCTTCGGTTTCGGTACCTTCGTTTTCTGTGGCGCGCTCGTTCAATCCTAAACTTGAGGGCGCAAACATGGTTGCAACATTTACTTTTATTCAGTTAACGCTTTTTTTTAAAAAAAAGTTGAGATTTGAAGAAATTATATTTTAAATAGGTGGTTTTCCTCAATACTGATTATTTTTATTAAAATTAATTTTGACACTTTCTGGAATTCGTTTTTAGGAAGGTAATAAAGACGAACTGTGTGAAACATCCTCAGAAATCGATTGAATATATCTTAAATATAAATACCTACCGTTCCATTTGAAAACTTCAAAAATAATTAGAAAAATTCAATTGTTTTTAAATATCCACCTATAAAGTCAGTCCTACTAACCAGAATCTGAATTTTTCACAACAAAATTAAAAAGCACACTTTTGTCTTCTCAACGAACCTAGGATCGACCAAATTTGTTGAGTCGGTTTGATATTATCGGCTTTTTTGAGTTGCACTATTTGACAGCTCATAACTATCTTATCCGATAAGTTATGGTAAAAAGTCATGAACCAAAATTGTGTGAAATTTCATTAAAAAGCCATTGCTATCATTTTCATAATACGTTTCTATTTGAAATTTCAAAAATAAAACTTTTTTTGTACTTTGACACAGGAAATTAAGTTAGGCAGGGAGTTCCCGAGGTAGGCAGTACGTCACCAAAAAGTAGCCCTATATTTAGGGGTCCTCGGGGTAGCCAACTTTACCACATATGGATGGGATGCCTGTGAAGTACTTGCGGTTCTTAAATATCCTAGCTGGAATGAGGCTGGCTAGATCGTCACAACATCGCCTATGGTAATAGTGATGGAATAACGATAAAGCGGCCACCTTGCGTCTTTTTTTAGAGAGATTGCAATGAATCGGTGAGAGTTGGATTATCGATAATTTTTTGTTTGCTCTTCTTTGTACTGCTCTTATAGAGCGAATGAATGCTTGGTGGCATCGCTCTAGATGTGGGAACAGTATTCCATACATGATCTGATTATAGAGCTTTATAAAGGAGTAGAAATTGTTCAGAGCTAAGGAAGCATTTTTGCACGGAACTGGAAATTTAATTTTTGAGAAGCGGTTTTGGCGCTTATTAGTGAGTCGTTCCCTCTCTTCGAAGTTTTACAAAGCAAAAACCAAAAACAGCCGTTTGACCGAGAAATAAGATTATTGATAATATATATTTTCAAAAAATCAGGGAGTTCTTGATAGTGTGTCGAATCATCAAAGTTGTTCGAAATTATGGAAAAACCCAAGTGTTCAAGAAAAGCTCCAACACACTGCTTATTACTCATAGGATGAGTTTGTGTTTCTGTGTCATTTCAATTTTTTCGTATTTGCCTAAGGCTTCAAATGCTGCACTGTGGATGTTATTTGATATGCTGTTAATGCACTTCAAGGTTTTGAAAGTTCTGACTAGTCTGTAGTTTTTGGTCCCGTCTTCACTCGTTTATGCCTTGTTTTTCTAGAAATTTTTAGGTTGTATTTCTTAGGCTCAATCTTGTCTTCTCGTTTTTTCTTTCCGTGGTCCCTTGCGATGTTGATGCATGATATAATGCAATTTTTACACATACGGGTTCATCGTCGTTGGCTCCATATATGTATTCCCAAAATTGTTATTTTTCTTCCAAATATACATAATATATTCAATGTTATTATTGTTTCGCTTTCTGCTTTCCAGGATGTTATTTTTTTGCTCTATCTTCTATGTATGACAACCGTGACTGCTTTGCCCTCAATTCTTTTTGAACCCCGCTGAAGAAGTGATCGGACTCTCCCAGATTTTTTGAGCCCTTTCCTCTCTTTTTGGTCTGTCTATTTCTTGATGTTTAATCTCTGATATAACTTCATTTATTGTCCCAGAGATTGCATGAGCGTTCCATGTACCAATACTCATTGTCCGTTCCCGCTGCCTAGTTCATATCCGATTTTCGGTCCTCTACTAAGGCCATTGATTGAATGTTTCAACACTCCGAGTAACGGGGAATTAGTCCAATGCCTCAACCCCTACCAGGAGGACTAGGTAATTTTTCGTCCGGGTTTACTTTCAGTAGCCTTTGAAAGGTCAACATTCATCCACAAGATAGCAGCCATAAGCTTCTTCGCGGCTTTGTTTCCAGATTGATATTTATTGGGATAGCTACAGACGGTATGGCTAGCCTAGCAGAGAATTAAATAAAATGCGAGCAGCATTAAAAACTTTACCCTTGGCCTGACTTTTTGAAATAATGATTGCCAAGTAGAAATATATCTAGTTAAATCGTTTGGGTATCAAACAATTTGAGTTGAGTTTGAATACTCTGGTTCGAATTGCGAGTTATCATTTTTTAGTAAGACATTATTAAAGCTAATAGTCTAAGAGCTAGCGGTTCATCCGACTAACCCGTTTCCCACAAAGCTTAAAAAATCTTAAATTATGTTTTAGTATCGTTCGATTAAGAAAGTACCGTTCTGGCAGGCATCTCCTGGTTGCGTCAGCATCCCTCAAATTTTTGAAAATGTATTTTTTTTTTCAAAAAAAAAATCAGTCCCACAAGGCTACAATTTTGATATGTTTTAATTTACATATTTTTAAGCGTAGAAAAAAAATGACAACCCATTTTGAGGGTTGCAAGTACGTGCCAGAAGATGGCAAAGTTGTTATAGGGATAATAATTCATAACAACATAATAATTTTTTCCTGATCTTATTTGAGGAGATATTTCAAAATAAATGTAACTTCATCTAACTTTTTCTACTCTACAAGATGACATTTTCAAATTTGAAATCTGACCTTTCGTCTTTGGGCCACCTTCATCAACCTAATTTTTACTGACTGCTGAACCTAACATGTTATGATATGTTTATTCAATGTCAAAATTTTCAAAGTGGGGTTAATAATTTTTTTCTCCAAACGTCAAAAAAACGTCATTTTGTCACCTACTAAGATGTTAGAAATTTAATTTCTATGCTGCTAGGCAAATCCAGCGGATTAACTGTCCTGATGGTAGAATTTTAATTTCTATTCTCCTAATTGCTTAGCAGCATAGATGGGGGTTGGCCCCAGCAGCAGTAAAAGTACTTTAAGTGCCGTTAAACCATCCTAGCCCCCCAAGCTTACCCCATTCGTTTCGAGAAAAAATTGCGTTGCATGCAGAGTAGCAATATTGCAAGCCCCTCTACGTGGCTCACAAGCCTACCGCTTCAGCTTAAAAAAGTAAAGCTCCTAATACAACAATATATTATTGTAGTACTTTTTTTTATCGCAATAGTACATCATCTTTCAGCGTAGCAGAATAGATAAAAGGTAATTATCTTTTGATTCAGAAGATGAAGGCTAATATAATATCGTATCCTCTCATTCTGACATTGGAACACGTATTAGTCTGTTGCGCTCGCACTCCCATCGAGCGTAATGACTATTAGAATTATTAGATAATTATTATATAGTACAGTGTGCGTCCAGGTCCAGGATGAGGATGGGATAGCATTAGGATCTGGAGAACGGTTGGAGGTACAATGTTGGTTAGATTAGGAAAAAGTTGCGCAATTTAACGCTCAATAAAATGGTACTTTCACATTTGGAAAATTCCGAACACTTTCGGAGATAGGTATCCGGAAAAAAAGAGAAATTTTGGGAAATCGATTTTATTTTTTCTTGAGCTTTTTTCTACCAAAATTCCGTTCTGTCTCTCTCTAACACATGAAGTTCTTATGGAAAGTGCCAATAATATAATTTTTTTGGATAACTGCAATACGTCATTGGTTTTGGGACACCAGAAGCTTATAAAATCTAAAAATAAAAAATGAAGGTCCGTATTTAAAAAATTGAAGTTGATGAAGGTGGCCCAAAGACGAAACGTCAGATTTTAAATTTGAAAATTTCATCTTGTAGAGTAGAAAAAATTAGATGAAGTTGTAACGTTTTTAATTACTTTGGATTAAAAAGGTGTTATTGCTTACGGCAGCTGTTCATCGGAAAGCATTTATGGTCGTGTGTAACGGGTGTTCACTAAGGGCGCCACGAAGTTTTTGTTTATAAGGTCTCAAACTCCGAAATAGACCTCAATATAAAATCTGAAATATCAAGAATAAAAACAAATAATACAGCAACGCTCTCCACTTAATTATGTTTAATAAAAGTTTAATGAAAAGATGCAAAATCTAGTATGTCAAATTAATGAATGTAAGAATAATAAGATTCCAACCCAGTGTCACCCTAAATTAAATATTACCTCGTACAATACTAACAATGATCGATCATTTTATTTAAATAAAGACCCTTTTTACTGGTCTATCTGCCCTTAAAACTCATATGTTCAACCGGACATCAAACTGAACATAGAAAGGAGTCATTCCATTTATTAGGGAATGCTCCATAAAAAATATACAATATAAATTGACTTCGTAGAGTCTTCTGCTCTGACAACTCACAGGCTTAACCGAGCAGCCAACTAAACCTGGAAATGAGACATCCCAATCGGGCAATGCTCAATAAAACATATAAAATATAAGGTAAAAATTATACAAGAGAAACCTGTAGATACTACTTCCATGAAAATGACCCCATGAGCAAGGACACAGGAACCTCAGGGAAGCATGCCGTGCTTAATGAACTAGCCCAAAACTAGGCCTGGATGTAGAGGTAGGCGTAGAACTAGAAATAGGAGTAGGACTAGCACTAGGACCCTCAGTAGGACTAGCCTTAGGACCCTATCAGAAAATTCAATTACTGATGGTCTATTTTTTTATTAAAAGAAAGGCGGAATGGACAAAAAGCTTGTCTACTGATTAAGTTTATAATAAAACACAAAATTACATGACTCACCCTAAATTAGGGGTTCCTATACCATGATTTGGTACGCGATATCGGCACTGGCATCACCAGAGGAGGTTGCAAATCAAGATAGGCTGGAGAAATAATCATAAACTTAAGGGATGTTCAAGATATAATAGGATTTGTCACATACCTGGCATGTCCCAATAAAATCACAAATAAAAAGTGGCCGAGTGGACGAAAAAACTACTACTTTAATTAGCCATAAATGGCACTCCGCACCACAGAGAAAGAAATTTGAGGGATTCACCCCTTTAGGAAACTTTTCAGAAAATTCAGCACGTTGGCCAAAAACAAAAAGGCTCGCTCACGTCACTGACGCGGACTCTCCCAATCGAGCCACCAGGAAAGAGTGAATCGTCCTAAGGTAAAGTCGTGTGCAATACCAAATTTGCAGAATTAGAATTAAGTTAGCCGAAGATGGCATTGAAAGGAAGCAGTACTAAAGTCAGGTTCACTCCTAATTGCAATCTACACCTAAATTTAAATGGAAATACGCATGCTTGCCTTAAATGCATTACAATAATTAATATATAGTGATTACAATAAAAAGCACATGAAATATAAAAAATATACATACTTAAAATAATAATAAAATGACAAAGTAGCTTAATTGCTACATTATCCCTCTCCAAAAAAAAAATAGTTATCGCAGATGACTATTTCAAACAGTTACCTGCAAAAACATTGGAATGGTAAATCAAAAGTTAACCAAAAAATAAAGAAATCCTGCCAGTATATTCTGACCTGTCAAACAAATATTGTTAGTGCTCTTTAGTTTTGATATCTTTCGTGTATCATTCGCCTTCTGAAAAGGACTCATAATTGATAGGTCGCTATAGGGAAAATGTCAAATCGGTAAGGGACTACTAAAGGCACCACAACAAGGAGAGAAGAACGGAGTATATTAGGTAAAGCCAATTATTCCAAATTGGAAAGTGAAGAAATGGTTAGGGGGTTACTCTACAGAGAGTTGTCCATCAAGGAACTTATTGTCAAAATTGACAACAACAAAAAAACCCTTACAACATAAGCACACTAACATAATGGCTACTTTAAAAGGTTCAGTCGAACTTGTATGCCACCAAATGTGCATAAAAAATTGGAGATACCCTGCCTCAAGGTAGATAATTAAAGAGTTAAGGTAATTAAGGCAGGCAAAAAGGTACGCCAAGCAGGCTACAAATTGAGGTAAGATAAAAAGGAAAGTCAGCGAAAATTACTAACAAGATAGAAGATAATATTGATTCCATGACGTAAAGGTTAAGATAAGAATAAGGAATCAAATAAAGTTAACAATTCTCTAAACTAAGGCCAAGGTAAAGATACATGGTAAAAGATAAATAGCCTTATTCAGAATTGTGGCGATATGTCAGGGTACAAAAAAAACTAAAAAGAGAGAGAAACAGTGCTTTACAGCGCAACAACACAATGTCATGCAAAGCTATCTCTAGGAACTGTGCCAATACTTAAAACAAAAAAGATAATAAAAACAAAAGAGAAGAATAAAGCTCATAAGGCTAACAATGAAGACACGCGACAAGGCATTACAATGAGAGGCTCCAACTTGCAACTTTAACGCTACTTTAAGGGTCTTGCTTTGCCCACGACAAGAGGTATTACGGTAGCTTCATACTCCTTGCTACTTTAACGCAATTTTAATGTCAAGTCAGGCTGTTAAGCTTTAAACAAAATAAAAAACTAAAAAACTCAAAAGAGAAGGGAATAAAGCTTGGCTTTGTTCACGGTTTGCAGTGTTGGTATATGTGACAAGGCTTTATACTATGCTCAGCTGAGCCTTGCGACGTAAAGCAATGCTTGAAACTATAGATAAAAGGTAAGGTATAAATTAGAAATTGAGTTGAGGTAAGGGTCATTACCCGTGATAAAAATAGGTTAAATTTAAAGTCCTGATAAGATAGTTACGAAACAAAAGTAACGAAAAATAGAATGGAAGTGAATAGACTTATTAGGTCTCTCCGGAAGTAACAGAATCCGAGTCAGCTTCTGACACTTCAGGACTGTCCTTACAAGATAATAAATCTTTTATATGCCATTTGCCAGCTTTTGAACCATCAAGATTTTTTAATTCATAGGTAACAGATTTAAAAAACAACACTAAGGATTCGCTTAGGACATAACTTAGCCGCAAACTGATTCGCAGCGCTAGACTGCACTTTATTAGGACGCCAAACTCGATCACCAACGTTGAAACTTAAAGGTCTTCTACGAAGATTATAGGATTTACTATTCCTCTCATAAGCTGAGTGAAACTTTTGACGTACCTCAGAAAATATTTTACGAAAATCAGTGAGTCCTTCTGCATAAGTGCCTCTATCACCGGGAGTTATCTCAACTCTTTCATCATCAGGCTTGTCCTTATAAAAATCACCAGAAAGAGGTACATGACGAGCAAAATTAAGATAAGAAGAAGGAAAACCGGTAACTTCATGAACCGAAGTATTAATTGCCTGTCTGATCTCTGCAATATGGATATCCCTATCTTCATGTTTTTCAATATAACAACGGAGGGCAGTACCAATAGTCTTATTGATTCTCTCGACAAAATTACACTGGGGAGAATAAAACAGAGTATTTCAAATCTGGACACCAAACTCCTTACAAACATTTTTAAAGCAACTGCTCACTAAGTTGGGAGCGTTGTCACTAATAAGATACTCAGGGACTCCATAATTAAGGAAAACTTCTTCTTTGAGAAATGTGACAATGGCTGGAGACTTTGAATGCCGTAGAGGAAAAATAAGGGTGAATTTAGAAAACCAATCCGCAATCACTAGAAGAAACTTATGACCTTTTTTGCTACGAGGGAAAGGACCGTCTAAATCCAAAGCAATAATCTGAAAGGGACGATCTACAACCTTTTCCTTACCCATAAAACCAGGTTTAGGTTGATTGGAAGGCTTTTGAGCACCGCAAACTAGACATTTCCTCACAAACCGTAAGACATCAGAACGCATATGACGCCAATAATACAATTCCTGCACACGATAAAGAGTTTTTCGAAAACCAAAATGGGCCATAGTAGGTGGATTGTGACAATCTTCGAGAACTTGATGTCGAAAAGATTTAGGAACTAGAATTTTCCACTCACGAGCACTGAAATTGAAATAGGATTTTATAGGGATGAACTTAAAAACCATCTGATTTTCCACCTTCCATTGCGGAAATTGTTCAGGAGATTTCAGAATTTTTGAACGTAAGGAAGAGTACCAGGAATCAACAGAAGAAAGGTCGAAAGATAAAGCAGAAACTTTCATCTCGGCAGCAGTAGAAGTTGAAGGCAAAACAGGATCATCTGAAACTTCAGGGCTAGAAAAATGATAAGGGATGCGGCTTAAAGCATCAGGAACAACATTTAGAGCACCCTTTCTGTGTTCCAAATCGAAAGTATGCTGCCGGAGTTTAATTAACCAACGAGAGAATTTTCCGGAAGGGTTTTTCAAGTTATTAAGCCAAAGAAGACTGTAGTGGTCGGTGATACAAGTGAACTTAACGCCCTCTATCCACGGTCGGAATTTTTCAATACTGAAAATGACAGCCAAGCATTCACGCTCGGTCATAGAATAGTTACGTTCGGCTCTAGACAAAGCACGACTGGCATAAGCTATGACATGCTCATCTACGTCAACATTTTGGGTGAGAACTCCACCAAGACCCACATCTGAAGCATCAGCTTGAACAACGAACTTTTTAGAAAAATCAGGTTGCGTAAGAACAGGAGCAGATATTAATTTTTCCTTAATGGAATTGAACGCACTTTCAGCCTCATCAGTCCAAGAGATGGATTCCTTTTTCTTTTTTCTCTTTAAAAGAGAGTTTATGGGACTTACGAGTGAAGAGAAATCTTCAATAAACCTCCTATACCACGAACACATTCCGATAAATCGTTTCACCTCAGTGGTAGTTCTGGGACGAGGGTAATTTACCATACTCTCCACTTTAGCAGGGTCTGTAGCCAATGAATTATTTCCAACTATAAAACCGAGATATTTAAGAGAAGTTTGGAAGAAGTTACATTTTTCCAAATTCACAGTAAGCCCTCTGCCTGCTTGAGGAGATCTTTCACAGTAACAAGCAACTCCAGATGATGTTCTAAAGTAGGCGAACAAATTAAAATGTCATCGAGATAAGAAAAAATAAATGGTTCATACTTAGGACCAAATATGGCATCAACTAGCCTTTGTTGAGTTTGTGCAGCATTGCACAGTCCAAAAGGTACAACATTAAATTGAAAATGGCCTCGGCCAATAGGCGTGATGACAAATTTTGAAAAACTATCCTATAATGTTCGGAAATGTATATTATTCACAATGAATAACATATTTCTGCAGATAATAAAGGTTTCAGTAGAAAAAATTACATTTTAGTTTTTATATTCAAAATTCGCGCCAAAACGCTTCTCAGTGTCATGGCGTCATTCGTGACGTCACGTTTGAGTAAACAAAACCTAAACGCTCATTGAAAATTTGAATAATAAGATATTTTGTGTAATTAAATATGAATTCCAAAATGTACAAGTGGTGTGCGGTTCCTCAGTGTGATAACACATCATTAAAAACTCCTGGAAAGTTATTTGCCTTCGTTCCACAAAATAAAACGATAAGGGACAAGTGGCTTAAACTTGCAACGCGAGATTCAACAGCAATATTGCCTAGAACTTACCTTTATTTTTGTGAAAATCCTTTCAACGCAAGTATTTAATTTACTTCGTAGATTTTAAAATAGTATGTATCTTGTTTGAGGTCTAAAAATATAAAAATAATCTTACTTAGATAGAATTTTTATCATTTCTTGATTCTTTTCTGCTTAATCTTTGTTCCATGACTCGCGTTATTTCACTTTTGATTCAATATTCGGTATAAACAACACACGGTATAAACAAAACTGAGTCGCAAATTAAATCGCAAGAAAATCACGGAACCAGTCGTTTGTTAACTGATTTACTCAAAAGTGACGTCATTCGTTCTGATTGGCGTTAAACATAATATGGCGGACCTTCGTATTTTGCAGTTTTATTTCATCAAAATAATGATCAATCTGGCTCCCAGTGTTACCAGATTGGGGGATTTTCCCCCAAATTTGGGGGATTTTCAAGTAGATGGGGGAAAATCTGGGGGATAGTTTTTTCTGGGGGATTTTTTGGGGGTAAGAATTGTAAGAATTTTCGCTATTGGGGGAAATCGGGTATATTTCAATGAATAAAACTAAAGTAAAAAATGTATTAAAACAACTGCGCCATCTATTTTTTCAATCAAGTACCAATAAAAAAGATACAGTTAGCTTCTTCTCCAGTGTTGCCAATGAGCGGATTTTAATCCGATTTGCGGATTTTTTTTGGACGGTCGGATTTTTTTCCGATTTTGTAATTCAGAGGATTTTTTGCGGATTTTTTCAGATAAAACGAATAAGGGCATGAAATCCCTCCAAAGCACAAAAAGACAACATGGCTGCTTTGGCAGTATGCAACAAAAGCGTTTGGTGTGGTTTTCAGATTATTTTTTAAACTATCCAAACTTCTTGGTACAACTGTACTTATCTGTTCAGTCACCAGTCACAACATTTTATTTCATTTGTCATTTGTCAATTGTCATTTTATTTTTGGGATTAGAAAAATATAAACAAATAAAAAAGTGGTAAGGGTATGAGTTTTATTTTAAAATATTCAACGAATTTGTCGTTTTTTTTTGCAAGTATGAGTCGAGAATAAATTTATATTTATTTGGGGGATTTTAGTTGACAAACAGTGATTTTTGGGGTATTTTTAAAATCCTTTGGGGGAAATTATTTATAACCATCTGGCAACCCTGCTGGCTCCTAATAAAAAAATAAATGCGTGTTTCGTATTCCATGAGTTAAGTTTCATCAAGTGAAAACACAATTCAAGTGATTTTCAATTACTGTCATCATGCCTATTATAGAAAAAGCAGTATTCTCCTTCGAAGATTCATCTAAAGGAATTTGCCAGAAACTTTTCCGCAAATCTATCGCCGAGATAAATTTAGCGTTCCTAAGATTATTTAGAATTCGATCTACATGAGGAAGAGGATAAGAATCATGCTTACTTATTTCATTTATAAAACGGCCATCAAAACAAAATCTATATTCACCATTGGCCTTTTTGACAAGTAGCACAGGGGAACACCAAGGACTTTGTGACTCACTGATGACACCTAACTGCAACATGGAGTCAAGCTCCTTATTAAGAATTTCCTGCATATAGGGAGAAAGTAAGTAAGGCTTCTTTTTAAATGGCCTGTGATCACCAGTATCAATAGTCAACTTAATTCTGTTAGTTCTACCAAGTCTATCTTTACTATTTACTTCCTGGAATAAATCTATAACCTTTTGTGCATTAATTTTGTCGTGAGGTGTAAGATCCTCTAATGAAAAAAGTTGATTGAAAGAAAATTTGGACTTTGTTATCTCGTTTGTAACGTTATGGACTTCAATTCCTGAGGCAGGGGCTTGCCAAGTATTATCATTGAAGTTCAAAATTAAATTAAATTTCTTAACAAAGTCAATGCCAAAAATAAAGGGATGAGTCACTGAAGGTACTACAAGAACTTTAAGAAATTGACAAGAATTATTAAGGAAGACTGGCAAATCGACAACACCGCTTACATCTTGCTGCTTACCATCAGCAGTAAAAATCTGTTTATCTGAAACAGGAGAAACTTTAATTTTAAGGAATTTGAGAACTTCCAAACCCTCGGCTCCAATTACTAAGTTAGTAGCACCTGAATCAAGTAAGGCAATTATTACATAATCAAGAATATGTACAGAAATATACGGTCTATTATCCGGCAATTTATTAACAAAAAGAGGTAGAGCTTCATTACGAGTTATAGGTTTTTTATGAAAATTATAAACAAAAGAAAGCCAAAGTTTCCAGTCTGCAAAATCGAAATAACCATTAGAAGATAAAGATAAAGTGGTCTTTTTCCATGGATTAGCAGTGTCAGGACCACGGTACGGCACTGCAAAAACTAGTTTTTTGAACATGTTGGGCAGGTACTAACTTTAACGTTTTGTTCACCACAACGAAAACAAAATAAATTACGCTTGAGCGTACAGGAACGGAAGTTATGCTTAGGCAAACGACAATTAAAACAAATGACCTGTCCTTTAGATACAGTATGCCTGGAATTGAAATGTTCAGGCTTAATAGTCAAGGTACTAGGTTCTACCACTTCTGAAGATTGGGAGTTGGTATTAGATTTTCCAGAAAAATTATTGTGCCTATTATTTTTAAAATTAAAATTTTTAGACCGAAAATTGGGGACAGGATTTTCTAAATAGGAAACTTGATGTTGAGGAGCTCTTTTTGCAGTAATGTAAGAAGCCTCATCCTCTAGATTTCGACACAGGTTACTTAAAGTAGAAATCGAATCAACAGGGTGCAAGGCAAGTTGATGAATATATTCAGGTAGTAAATTGCGTTTAACATACTTGACTTTAGTGACTTCTGCCACGGGAACAGTTAAACGACTAAAAAGGTTCTCTAACTGAGCCATGAAAATAGTGAAAGACTCATTTTTCTTTTGTTTCCTCTGCCTTATACTGTCCCAGATTTCGTCATCGGAATAAGGGGGAAGAAAATCTTTTTTCAACCTAGTTACAAGAGAGTTCCAATCAGTAACTGATGAGCGTACACTACGGTACCAGATAAAAGCATCGCCAACAAATAATTCTACAGCGGATTTGAAAAGCTCATCTTCTGAAACACCACGAGCAAGGGACAAGTCAGAAACTATTTCTAGAAAATAGTACACGTTCTTCGCTTCACCATTAAATTTCACACCCCAGGTGGATAGTGGTTGTTTACCTGAACTACAGGAAATTACTGGACTAACATTTACAACAGGTTGTGGCGTTTGAGGGAAAAGGGGGGCAGTTATTGGCGCTTGTGGATCAACTATAACTTTTTCATCCAATCCGCTTCTAACTGTATACAAGTTCTTGGGCATCTACATCATTCTCAGGAATTATCGGACGTTTAACTCTATCTGTCAAATGTATTATTCTAGATTGTATTCTAGCAAAAGCAGAGTCAGTAATAGTTCCTTCGAAGTCAATAATCTTCAAACTTAAAATCGAAATAGTATATTGTTGTATTAGGAGTAGAAGCTCTACTTTTTTGTGCTGAAGCAGTAGGTTTGCGAGGCGAACGTAGTGAGGCTTGCAATACTGCTGAAGCACAAAAAATTGCTTCTACTCCGTATGCAACACGCTATTTTTTCTCCAAACGAATGGGGTAAGCTCTGTGGCAAGTGAATGGTTGAGCGGCAGTAAAAGTACGAGCGGCACTAAAAGTACTTTTGCTGCCGCTGGGGTTGCCAAGCAGCATGGAAATTGAATTTCTACCACCTCGACAGGTGTTAACCCGCTGGATTTGCCTAGCAGCATAGAAATCAAATTTCTGACATCTTGACAGGAGTTAACAAAGTGACGTTTTTCTGACGTTTGGTGAAAAACATAATTATCAAGATCTACTTGAGATCCAGGCCTGTCAGCACTTCTTTCTTTTTTAATTAACTTGCCTAATATTTTTCGTTTCTCATCAACGTTTCGCTGACGAGCAACGACAGATCTAATTGCCAATTCGTAATCAAGTTCATAATCCAAAAGATGTCTTACAGAAAAGAAAGACATTTTGAAATCGATTTAAAAAAAAATTCAAAAATTGAGACTAAATTTTGAAGTACGGCACTGGTAAAAGAAATTTAGAAAATTAGAATTCAAGCAAGCAAATTCAACTGATAAATTTAAATGGAAAACTTGTATAGAGCTAAACCGGCCCAGGTATCATAAAAGCAATAACAAATATTTCAAATATAAACAAACTCTGAATAAATTATAAATTATTGTAAACCATTCCAAATAAAATGCAAGTTCCCAAATCACTTATTATTAAAAAAATATTTGAACAAGGTAGAATTATTATTGTTGCTGGTCAGGTAAAATATTCAAGTTATAAAAAAAATTGAGGTAAAAATACGGTAAATGAAAATAATAGCCATCTGCGAAAACCTGAAATATAAATTATGGTTAATGTAAAAATAAGGTATTGGAATCTAAATAAATGGAGAAGGTTGCCATATATAAAAAAAAGTAAACACTCCAGCCCCACGCGATGGACGCCAATCTAACGTTTTTAATTACTTTGGATTAAAAAGGTGTTATTGCTTACGGCAGCTGTTCATCGGAAAGCATTTATGGTCGTGTGTAAGGGGTGTTTACTATGGGCGCCACGAAGTTTTTGTTTATAAGGTCTCAAACTCCGAAATAGACCTCAATATAAAATCTGAAATATCAAGAATAAAAACAAATAATCCAGCAACGCTCTCCACTTAATTATGTTTAATAAAAGTTTAATGAAAAGATGCAAAATCTAGTATGTCAAATTAATGAATGTAAGAATAATAAGATTCCAACCCAATGTCACCCTAAATTAAATATTACCTCGTACAATTATAACAATGATCGATCATTTTATTTAAATAAAGACCCTTTTTACTGGTCTATCTGCCCTTAAAACTCATATGTTCAACCGGACATCAAACTGAACATAGAAAGGAGTCATTCCATTTATTAGGGAATGCTCCATAAAAAATTTACAATATAAATTGACTTCGTAGAGTCTTCTGCTCTGACAACTCACAGGCTTAACCGAGCAGCCAACTAAACCTGGAAATGAGACATCCCAATCGGGCAATGCTCAATAAAACATATAAAATATAAGGTAAAAATTATACAAGAGAAACCTGTAGATACTACTTCCATGAAAATGACCCCATGAGCAAGGACACAGGAACCTCAGGGAAGCATGCCGTGCTTAATGAACTAGCTAACTAACCCAAAACTAGGCCTGGATGTAGAAGTAGGAGTAGGACTAGCACTAGGACCCTCAGTAGGACTAGCCTTAGGACCCTATCAGAAAATTCAATTACTGATGGTCTATTTTTTTATTAAAAGAAAGGCGGAATGGACAAAAAGCTTGTCTACTGATTAAGTTTATAATAAAACACAAAATTACATGACTCACCCTAAATTAGGGGTTCCTATACCATGATTTGGTACGCGATATCGGCACTGGCATCACCAGAGGAAGTTGCAAATCAAGATAGGCTGGAGAAATAATCATAAACTTAAGGGATGTTCAAGATATAATAGGATTTGTCACATACCTGGCATGTCGCAATAAAATCACAAATAAAAAGTGGCCGAGTGGACGAAAAAACTACTACTTTAATCAGCCATAAATGGCACTCCGCACCACAGAGAAAGAAATTTGAGGGATTCACCCCTTTAGGAAACTTTTCAGAAAATTCAGCACGTTGGCCAAAAACAAAAAGGCTCGCTCACGTCACTGACGCGGACTCTCCCAATCGAGCCACCAGAGGAAAGAGTGAATCGTCCTAAGGTAAAGTCGTGTGCAATACTAAATTTGCAGAATTAGAATTAAGTTAGCCGAAGATGGCATTGAAAGGATATAGGGCTGGGCGAAAATCAATAAATAGAGATGGGCTGGTGCCACTTGAATGGAAGCAGTACTAAAGTCAGGTTCACTCCTAATGGACCTTTCTCATGCAATGAACAACAAGGATAGTGTATTAAGATTTCTGCAATAAAGAAAAAGACACATATAATGACGCGCGATACCTGTGTGGAATGACTTTGATTGGTTCCACTTGTCAAATTGTGCAATTTCGATTATGTTTCTGTTTTTGTTTATTTTTAAACGTAAATATGACAAAATACGTATTAACATTAATTAGAAAGAAAACCCACCGCAGCAAAAATGTTTGCAGCAAACCTTTAATTGTACATTATTATTGTATTTGATATAAAAATCGTTATTTTAGGAACCCTCAAATCTCTGTCCCAACTTAAATCGTCTTCATTCGGGTTGAGAGCACGTAACTATTGTTTTCTTACAATTTGATTGCCTGGGAACTTGTGAAAAGAAAGGTTTCACTTCTTTTACGCCTAATTCTGACAAGAACTCATTCAACTCATTTGAACCATTGTATCATAAACAGTTTTTTTATTAATTTTCAGCAATATTGATTGATACTGATTGATTATTGAGGTTAGCTTAAATACGTCAGGGTCAGACCGTGTTCAGTAAATTGACGATTTAATTATCTGTCACCCACAAGATGCGCGCGCAGCACAGGTAAAATGAGAAAGGTACATTGCAATCTACACCTAAATTTAAATGGAAATACGTATGCTTGTCTTAAATGCATTACAATAATTAATATATAGTGATTACAATAAAAAGCACCTGAAATATAAAAAATATACATACTTAAAATAATAATAAAGTGACAAAGTAGCTTAATTGCTACAAAGGGACATTTAAGGCTCTCCCAAACCAAGGCGAATTATTCGCAGCGGATTCGTAACGGAAAATCCGCAGCGAATTTCATGACGGATTCCGGAGAAAGTCTCACACCAAAGCGAACATAATCGCATCATTAACGTCATATTTTCAGTATCCAATTTGCTTGCTGAATGCTAAATGCTAGTGCAAGTACAAGAAAAGTTAGACAAGAAAGAGTCAAGACGAATTAGCTTGTACCCGGTTAACGCGAATGGAGGCCAAGCCTGCTGAAGCCGAATATAGCCGAGCTGCTAGAGATGACCGCATTTTAACATATGCGGGACGAACAATAATCTACCGTGACGATCCTGTAGTGAAATGGGTATCAGTAAACTGGTCCCATTGAAGCCTCTCTGTCTAGTAGCCTGGTCCTGTCTGTATACTGGATCTGTATCACTATGGAGTCAGTGTCAGAAATAGGAAGTAAACTTATAGTCTGGCAAGTGGTAACTTGGTAGAGACGAAAGGGGGAAGAAAACTGGGGCGTTACCTAAAAATATTCACTGACACCTCAACTGACACCGTCTGATGACAGCCATGTCTTTGAGTTCAGTGGCACCGAAAACACTAAGGAAATAAACCAATAAAATTATTAGAAAAAAGATTCTCTAGTTTCGCCAATAACCATGCCACTGCGTGCTGTCATTCAGGCTCTAACCAATAGAATCTTGTTTCTGAATAATCACGCCTCTCCATTTCCATCATTTTGCAATGTTGCCTGATTTTTTCCTATTTCAAAATATGACACATGCCCATATAGCAAAAAAAAAAATGTCACCAACTTGTTTATTATTTTGTTTCTAATTTCCGTCAAGTTTGGCAAAGCAGCAAATTCTTTTGCAGTTCGCCGTTTCGCTAGCCAGACAATAGATTTTAAACTCAATTTATTTAAGTCAAAGAACGTGGCCTTTATGGGACATAATTTAAATGTTCCTTAACCACAATAAAATATGAAGATCAAGAGGTTTCACTTCATTCACTCAGTGTTTTTCAAAAGTCTGGGAACGGTCAAATATTTCCAGACCGCCTTGCAATAAAACTACGAAATTTTCTGCATATGGGTAGTTGATGATGCCCGATTCAATGATGGCATCGAGAATGTTGCCAAGTTTACCGGTTTTAAGATAATATACTTTGTTTTTTTGAAGATGAATACGACCCTTATTTTCATTGCAATAAATTCGACGCTCTATTGTTAGTGAAACCTCGTATTCGTTTTTTACGCGGTTTCTGGAACATGGCAAAACAACCTTTTTGTTCAAAGGTCTGGCAATGGTCGGATAATTTCTACAACGGCTCAAAATTATGATTACGAAATTGAATCGGGCATCAATAATTAGTCCTCTGCAGAAAATTTCGTAATTCTATTTCAAGCCGCTCTGGAAATATTTGACCCCCATACTTTTGAAACATACTGTATATTAAATTCCAAACAAGAAACAGGGAAGGTAGGTACTATAATCATAATTAAACAATGCCAATAAATTATACGCTTAATATAATTGTTCCTACAAAATTAATCAAAATAGTTTCCTTTAAACGTTTTGTTATTTTTAATTAAAACCATTCAAATAAAACGAATTTAAAATCTCAATATGTTTTGAAGGGCTCTACATACAAATTACTTTTCAGATGACTGATTCAGAACAATCGGGTCAGTATGGCGATTAATATCAACCAGATGTAAAAAATCTTGATTTATTTTCTTGTACGGGTTTTATTCTAAAAAGAATGACGAAGTATAAGAATTGTGCTAAAATATGTCAATAGAAGTTTCTATACAAATATTTTCGAAGACAAAACCCATTCTTGTTTCTAAAAATCGTCTTTGCTTAGCGAATTAGGTTACTGTTAGTCTTGGGTTATATGGAGTGACCACATTAAATCACATAAAATATTGTCCAAATAAGTTTCACTTTTTCAAAAGTCAGTCACTAAAACTCTAGCTGAATCTTGACTAAGAATAAGAATAGTAATAACGGATTATATTTATTTCAACGTGGTAGGTGATTTTCCGTTCGAAAAAAAAAAAAAAATGTTTTGGACAAATTTGAGTTAAGCCCATTGATGGCGAAGTTTTTCTGCCACTATGGCAACAATTATCGTTTGCATAGCTCTCTTCAAAATTCTAATGACTATTTCACTAGAGTGTTTCACACTGGCAAAATGTCATAGGAACGGCCGGTTTCCTACTGACAAAACTTCTACCTGTTCCTACCTGGGCAAAACCAACATGATGGTTTTTCAGCGACAAAATTTTGTGTGGTTAAGGTAAAAAACTATTGAGTTTAACAAGTGTCACCTAATGAAAATAAATTTTCTAAAGGAAAATTTGGCTTGTTTTTCTCGTGAAATATTCCAGCCGAATACCACTCAAGAAAAAATTATGTAGGCAAAATTATTCTCTTGATTTTATTCAAGTTTGTTGCTTCTTGGTAATTTCGCTCATGAAATTTTTGACAAAACTAAATTGTCAAGCAACAAACTTTCATACCAGTCGAAAATTTTGCCAACAAAATTTTTTCTCTTGTGGTATTATACAGGGTGTCCCACGGTGGATGGCGTATTAGACGTTTATAGAGAACTAAAAAGCGGATCACTTTGAAAATTTGGCAACCGGGATAAACGACCTTTATCTACACTTTAAAAATATTTTTGTTTATGCGGAGTTGCCGCTTCTACTCTAAACCAATGGCCACATCGCTATTTCAAATGGAATACCCTGTATGTAATTACATATTTGGATTCTACGTAAAATTCTAAGCAGATTTCATGTGATATACCCTATACCTAAGTTCAACCGTTTTGGAAATATTGACAGTTGAAAATTGACTTTTTGCAACTTTGACAGGCGGTAAAGCCTGAACGGTTAATTTTAGAGGAAAACCGATTTCACATTCCTATCTTAGATTTTCATAAACTATCATTTGACACCAACTTTGAATTTAACCGGAGATTAAATTTAATTGGAATTTTTATTCATGGATTAAATTCACAGTTGATATCAAATGATAGTTTATGAAAATCTAAAATTAACCGTTTAGGCTTTACAGTCTGTCAAAGTTGCAGAAAGTCAATTTTCAACTGTCAATATTTCCAAAACAGTTGAAGATAGGTATAGGGTATATCACATGAAATCTGCTCAGAATTTGACGTAGAATCCAAATATGCAGTCACATACAGGGTATTCCATTTGAAATAGCGATGTTACCATTGGTTTAGAGTAGAAGCGGCAACACCGCATACACAAAAATATTTTCAAAGTGTAGATAATGGTCGTTTATCCCGGTTACCAAATTTTCAAAATGATCCGCTTTTTAGTTCTTCATAAACGTCTAATACGCCATCCACCGTGGGACACCCTGTACATACATATATGAAAAAATTATGGAAGAAACTTGTTAATAAAAATACCTATACAGTGTCATTACTTAAGTGTGCAACATATGGGATTTTTTTTTAGTAATAGCACAATCAATATACAAACAAGGCCAAAAGTTGGTGCATGTCTGATAATCACATTAGGTGCACTTAGAATGGTTGCAAGTCAAACAATATCAAACAATATCAAAATTGTAGTAATATTTACTTAAATAAAATAAACCTTTGGAACTTTGAGGAGAGTTTTTTTAATATGGCTATTATCATTAGTAATGTTTTTACTTGTTAAAAACAAAATTGCGACATTTTAAAGTTGTGTTGAATAGGGACCGGTCACAAATTTAAATCCGCGACCCCTAGTGAGAGATGTCAAAAGTTTTTGTATTAATATTTTGTCAAATTTTCAATAGTAATATAACTAGTGCAATGGAAATTATTGATAATTTTTGGGAAATTCGCCCGAATGCATTTTTAGTTGAAAAAGAGCACGAGTGCACGTAGTGCACGAGTGCCTTTTTCAGTTAAAAACGCATGAGTGCAAATTTGTCGAAAATTATAAATATATTTCCATTGCACGAGTTGTATTCAGAAATAGTGTTTGGTGAATTATTGTTAATTAGTGAGCAATTTAGATTAAAACAATATCAGGTTCAACAAATTCCGCTGAAGAATTCGTTCGGAAATATATTCAGCGAAGAGAAATACAAAACAACCTAGGACGGTCCTGCCTTGGGTGGAGTATAATAATCCTTCTCTAGCCAATAAAATTCGACTTACCTGCCAAAGTTTGTTTATTCTCACTATCTCGTTTGGTGAAATGAACTTTAGTTTCCCGACTGTTTTCAGCCAATTAGGCAATTTAATCCATCTGTCAAAAGAAAAATTCAATATGGCGTGTCGGCCAAGCAAGCTTGTTTTGAATATGTTTTTATGTGTATTTTAAATTATTTTGCTTAGAGTTTTGCTTGTAACTTTGATTTTGAATATTTAATACGATATTTGTTGACTAGGTAGGTACCTAAACTATTAAATCGGGCTGGAACTAGATATTTTTTTGTGTTTTTTGGCCCATGTGTGGCCGCCACGCCATCTTGAGTGTCACGTGGTCTGAATTGCCTAAAATCTGTTTTTTTTTAAAGATAAAAGTAAAAATGACATTATACATAGTTACTAAATTTTTGACTTGGGGAATTATCTTTAAAAAAAGACTTTAATACAATGAACTATAAACTAAACGTACCTGGAATGGCCCGACCTATCTCTAAAATGCGGCACATTGAGATGGAGAATGTGGGGGATCCCTATCTTTATTTACCTTATGGACCAATTATGAAAATCTTTCCTTGTCTAAAAAATATTATATTTGAGGTTAGGAATATACACCAAACCTAACAGCAATGCAATAGAGAGGGAAAGGTATCCCCCACTCAATGAACTATAGCTAAAAACTGGAATGCGCACACATTGCCATATCTGCCATAAAAATGAAGCCATGAAAGGCAGATGCCACAAGGGGGAATGTTGTTTTTTTCTGTTGCTCGCTGACATATGACGTTTTCGAAAGTTTTGTCATATTTCCCTTCACAGGTTTCATCAATTGCAATACGTGTTGGAAGCAATTTTCCCCATTTAACATAATGAGTGCGACAAAAACAGGTATCCCCTCCGCAGCAGCCGCACTAGGCTTCACGTTCGTCCTTATGTGTTCGCATTCCAGTTTTTGTTTTTTTTTTTTTTTTTTACGGATATGCGCACTCGCAAGGAAATGTCCTATCACGCTCGAGAAGCGGCAAGTGCGCGGAAATGTCGGTGTATGTTGGTCTTGAAACGGTGCAGGGAAAACCGTCGCAGGGAGTTTATTCCACAGCGATGCTGTTCTCCAGAGATATGAATTCTGATATAATGAGGTTCTTGGTGCCTCTAGTTTGACAGTAAATTCATGGTTACCGTCTTTTTGACGGGTTCGCCTGGTAGGTGCTACTCTCGGTGGAATCATACGTGCCAACTCTTCAGAGCATTTTCCGTGATAGTACCTGTAGAAGAGAGATAAATCGCCCACAGATCTGCGATGTTCGAGATCATCCAAGTTACGAGTAAGTGCGGGATCATTGATCAGCTTGATAGCTCGTTTTTGCACGGTGTTCAAAAGCATTAAGGTATGTTTGGGTGCTGCACTCCATATATGTGAGCAGTACTCCATAGTTGGTCGAATCTGGGCTTTGTAGAGTGTCAGCAATTGGCTTGGTGTGTACAGATGTCTTGTACGAAATAGCACCCCCAGCTTTTGGGAGGCCCTTTTAGCAATATCTGCCACGTGACTGTGCCAAGAGATGTTGGTCTCTGCAGTAACCCCCAAGATGTTCAACTGCCTCTTTAATGTGACAGCGCTTCCAGATAGCATGATGTTTGGCTCACCGGTGCTGGTCTTTTTTGAAAACAGAGCTGCTTGGGTTTTCTGCGCGTTGAACTGTATAAGGTTTTTGTTACCCCAGTCCTCTATTATCTCCAGGTCGTTATTTATCTGCGATATTTGAGTTAGTCTAAGATGATGGAATTCACATGCGGAAAGACCTGTGGGTGGTATGAGTGAGGAGACTACATTGCCATCGTCTGCAAAGCAATAAAGTGGATTTACTGTTTTATCTATGAGGTCATTTATGTAAATCAGGAAAAGAGTTGGCGAAAGGATTGCTCCCTGTGGCACACCAGCATTTATTTGGTAAGAGTTGGAGTTCTGGCCATCCAGTGCAACATAAATGGATCTGTCCTTTAGGTAACTTTCAAACCAAGTGCAAAGTTTCGGCGATAATCCCATTGCTTTGAGCTTGTTGAGCAGATTTTCATGCCAAACTTTGTCGAATGCTTTAGATATATCTAAGGCAATTGTTCTTGTTTCACCCCGCAACTCAATCGATTTTTGCCATAAGTGAGTGACGTATGTAAGTAAATCGCCAGTTGACCTATATTTTCGAAATCCGTATTGCTTATCGTTGATAATTTTGTACTTTTCCAAGTACTTGGTTAGGTGATTGTTCACAACTCTTTCCATTACTTTTGATATCACCGGAAGTAGAGCGATTGGTCTATAGTTTAACGCATCTGTCTTTTTTCCTTTCTTTGGAATGGGTTGTACTGCGGCAGACTTCCATGATGATGGATATACTCCTTGCCTGTAAGACAAATTGAATAATTTTGCGAAAGTTGGGGTGAGTTCGTTGGCGCAATTTTTGAGTACTATTGCGGGAATGCCATCCGGACCCATTGCTTTGTTTGTATCTAGCTTTTTAAGGGATTTTCGTATTTCTCTGTGACAAAAGGGTACCTCTGGCATACTATGGGAAACCCTTTCAATGAACGGTGGAGTTTTTCCGTTTGGCACTGTTAGGTTGGAGTTGGAGGAAAACATTTGGGCCAGCATATTGGCTTTTTCCTCTGATGTTGTGGCTAAGTGATTATTTTTATCTGTAAGTGGTGGTATGGATGACTTGGTGAAGTTAGATCCAACAGCTTTTGCAAGAGACCAAAAGGACCTAGAACTACTTGGACAATTCAGCAACCTGTTTTTTATTCTTTGATTGTATGTTTCTTTAGCGGAGTCAATAGTAACTTTGCAACTATTTCTGGCTTCTATAAATTCTGTGTGGTTTTGAGCGGTTTGTTGTCGTTTCCAAAGGTTATATGCTCTGTGTTATAGTTCATTGCCCCCACTAGATAGCTTTCTTTGGACGCACTAAGGGCCGGTATTATAAAACACTGAACCGATGGTTGAGTTTCAACCTTCGGTTGACTCCATGCAAATTGATAGGATTCAACCGAAGGTGGAAACTCAACCATCGGTTCAGTGTTTTATAATACCGGCCCTAAGAGAGATGACAAATGCCATACAAATGCCATATCCGACAACGGTCGGTGCCATTCCAGGTACGTGTAGTTTATAGTTCATTGCTTTAATAAAATTCGCCGCGACTGGTTTGTGATTTCTGTGCGAACAGACCTTAAATCAACTTATTGACAACTTTAATTTGACACATCATTCAGTGCGAAACTTGATAGGTGTCAAAGTTGAGACCCCGAGCCTTTGCCCCAATAAGCTGCCCTGCCACCTTTTTCCGGCAAGTTCTCACGAGGCAGGATGGACTTTTTAGATAGAGGACATCGAGACCTTTAATCTGATACCCTACTTAGGGAATAACTCGATGGGGGTAGTATTACGTTTTCTTCAGTTTGTTAATAATTTGTTGGAAGATATTTCCGGCGGGTCGTGTCACAGACTAACTTGTGTTGGCATAATTATTGCCACAGTTAACAACACAACAATTTGTGAAACTGTTCCTGGCATGACAAGTAGTGGGTATGCACAATAGCCTGAATTAATGATAATAAAAAGTGTTTGGCAAATAAAAATTACAAGAAAAAAAGTGTAATTAAATATAATTGTTTCGTGTAAACAACCATACCTTTATAATGAAATATATTTCGCTTTGAAATCGTTTTTTATAAGAAAAATTACATTTGTGTAAATGGAATCAAGCACTTGACATAATACAAGAACTTACGTTGCTGTCGAAAGAGGGCGCCACTGTAGTTTATGGACGGACTCTATATCATTGCAACAAACATGAATTTTGTGATTCCATAAAAAATTAAAAATCTAAGTTAATTTTACAAATATGCTTGAATTTGAACAAAGTTATGTAAAATTGATTTGATTTTGATTAATTTTTGAAAGTATTAATGGTGGAAATAAAAATTTAAAAAAATAAAGAAATGATAGATTTTTTTCGAAAGAAAATAAAAAAAAATCTTAGGAGGCTATGTTTTGGTATTTAGGAATAACTTTTAATTCCAAACAACTTTTCTCAATAACAATTTGCTGAATTTTCCAAAATAAGGGTACCTACTTTACAGTACAGCTTTGATATTGTTTGAGCTACCCTGTATGCTGTTTGACTTGCAACCATCCTAAGTGCACCTAATATGATTATCAGACATGCACCAACTTTTGGCCTTGTTTGTATTTGGGTTCTGCTATTACTAAAAAAAATCTCCATATGTTGCATACTGTATACGTATTCAAAAAAATGTTTAAAAAGATATAGGAAGATATGACAACTTAATATTCAATTAATTGTAGATGATGTGCAAACGTCTCCCAGATATGCCATTTTGGAACCAAAAAACTTTTTCAAGCAATTTTCCATAATATTTTCAATATACAGGTACCTACTCTTAAATCACTTTATTGTTTTGTCGGCCAAAATTCTAGTTTCTTAGTGCACTAAAAAATAAAACAAACATCGTGTAAAACTTTCCCGATATTGTCCGAGATAAGGATTAGATAATAAAGTGTGGCTGATTTATTGGACCACCTAGTAGATCCAGAGTAGCCGTTAACCCCCCCGGTCGCGTAGATATTCCAGCGGAATCGATTCCCCATGGGGGCAACTTCTTACAAGCTCGAAAAAGTTAACTTTTTTCTCTCGAAAGGGGTCCGATGTAGTAGTCGATAGCCGATGAAATTGGCGAATTACATGCTGCTGACCATCGGGAGCACTCGTTTGTGATTGTGACGTTGATTTTATTATCTATTGTTGACGACTTCCTCTATATTTGAGTAGGACCCATAGTATGTTTAGGTCAAGACCTCACAAAGGACGGAAGCGTGATTTTTTTAGATTTTGCTAATAGAAGGCGTCTTAGATATATTTATTCACATGTCATTAAAATAGGTCAAATCTTCATTTTTATTTTTAAATTTTTGACTTGTTCTGGACATAGGTGTCTATCGAATGAAGGTTAGGATTTTCGTATTTGTTGAAATTTTGCTTTTGTTATTCTATTTCTTAGAACATTTGTAATAGATAAATAAATGATAATTTATTATTTATTTAAAATGTATTTTTCGTAGACTGTCACTTTAAAGGGCGATTATAACCAGCCTATTCATCCCCCACTATGGGTTAATTGGGCTAATAAGAAAATAATTTATTCGCCAACTTTCTTTTTAAAACCTCTAATTTCGAGGAACGCTTGCCTAAGTAGCGAAAGTGTCCTTGCAACGACGCCCAGTGTTTCCAAAATAAGGCTTTTGACATAGAAGCCGTCGAATTGGAACTCGTTAATATCTAAAGGGTTTTTGGAACAGTAAATGTACTCGAAAAGGAAACGACTTAAAAACTAGTTTTCGAGGACTCTTTAAGATTTAATTTAGCTTTTTAAAAGTGGTTCTCTTTGCTAATGGGCATTGCAAAATAGTTGTCGAAACGTTTTATTATTTTTGTAGCATAATTCCAGTGAAAATATTTGCTTTCGTAGCAAACATTTCCTTTGGATATTATAGATTATTACCAATTTCGATAACTTTACGAGATATTTCACGACTAATTTCATAAAGTAATATCTCGTCTTCTAATCCTATCTTAGCCTAAGGGGAGACTTTTCATCGCCTCGAATCGCATCTATCCTAAATCCTTTTATATCTGACAAATTATACTTGTCGCCAAGTAATAATCTAATAACCCTCTCTAGTTCTCCAGATGGTAAATATTAGGGGATAAAAGCGTCTTTATTCTTGGCTTAGATATTTTCAGCTTTTATAACCAGATTATTTTTGACCGTTGAATTTAATTAAAAAACTTTTATTCTTTTTTCAGCATTTCGATTGCCGGAACCACATACGAGTCATTCAATCTATGGGCAACGGAGACAGATTATACGTTTGTGGAACAAACGCACATAATCCCAAGGATTGGGTCATTAACGTAAGTTATATTAACATTGCATGTCACGCGAAATGAAGGGAGAAAGACGCATAATAATAATGCTTCAAAAGCCATACTTTGAAAGTTAACAATTTATCTGACGGAAATCTAAAAGGCGTGTTAGTATGAATTAGTAAAGTTGCTGTAGGTTCAAATTAAAAAAGCTGCAATTATTTTAATATACCCAACTGCATTATATTATAATTATTATTAATTTTCTTGGGAAGAAAAGATCTAAGGAAATTAATAAATTTGATGGTGGTTCTTTGAGCCCCTTAAAACTCAATCTGTAGGAAATTATCATAATATACTTAAGTAAATCTTGTTCTCGATTTTGATGTGAGAATGTCATTATTCCCGCACACAAAATCGTTGAAGAATGAAGCTCATTCTTCAACGATTTTTAGTGACATTTAGTTTTCAAAGTATACCTATTGGTACCTTCAAAATTGTCAAACCTTCTAAAATGATAGAATCCACCTGTCAGTTGGGTTGGTTGGTATGTAAGTGTCACCAACTGACATATTTTGAAAATAAAAAATCCCCAACTAACAGCGTTCACAAAAAAATTTTAAAAAATAAAAAATAAAATCCAAAATCGAGAAAATAGTATAAAACACACGTTGCAGAAGGCTATTCTCGCACTCATTCGTTCGTCCACTCACTCCTTCGTCGCTCGTGGCCAAATTTCGAATTCGTGCGGGAATATGTGGCCTTCTGCAACTTGTATTTTAATATACTATTCTCTCTACTTATATATTATTATGTCCATCATTCCGCAAGATGCGCAGATTCAATCAACTCCATGAGCTTCAGCAGCGATAGAGTGTGTTTTGGTCTTCCTTGAAAGTTTTTTATTTTTTTTTGTCTTCTCCAGGATTCAGCTGCTGCCTGTTTCTCTAGAAGATGTGAATACATATATGCACTATTCACTATCTTTTTTTTTGGAATAGGCGGTCATTAAAGACCTAAAATGATGTGGCAGCATTGTTTTTCAAAATGACAAGAAAACTGTTTCGACACTGTCAGAGCAAATTTTCAAAACCTTGAACTATACTGGAAGTATGTCTGAATTGATAATAAATTATCAAATTATTACAGAAACCAAACAACAAATCAATAGATGCGCCAAACACCTTCAAAAATCAAACTTAAACGCTCCGAAAGTATATTACAGACGATATCAGCAAAAAAAAAAAAAACAACTAATATGGTTTGGACAGCTATAGCTTTTTCTGTAAAATTGTTTGAATGATGGTCATGAAGATCCTCGTGCACTTCCCTAATGCATAACCCTTTGACTACAAAGATATTAGCTTAACAAAACAAAGTCAAATCAAATTTTTCTACTTATAGTGAATAGGTTTCATTAATCACTCATTACGTTTATTTTCTAAATGAAACATTACTCCTTATATGTACAATTTCAAGATTGGTACCTAGTTGCCATGTTTTGAGTAAATTGCTAACTATTCAGAAAGGTTACTGAACTAAATTAAAATTAGTCCATGCCTGCCAATTATTATTATGGTAAATCTACTATTCAAAAATGAAACCATGGAGAGAGCATGGAGTAACACCAACATAATGTCATTTTGACTTTAATATTTAATTATGAGACAGACTTTAGTATAAATTTCTTTGTATATTTAATACAAAGACTAAAGGTCATATACATCCACTCAGCTTAATGTTCGGAAAATTAATAATAAAGGAAAGTTGTAGATCAGGTACTTATATTTAGTTGTTAACATTTACTCAAAAATTAAGAGAATCAACGTAACACGCACGGAAAAGTTGAACCAACTTCAATTCAAGGAAATCCGTGCGTTAATTTCAATAATAATTTTGATGACAGATTGAACTAGTCTGTGATTACACGTAGGAAAATTAACTTCATTGTGAGCACACACCTTCCCAGTTTCGTAGTACCTACCTACGTTATTTAAGTATAATTTTCCGTACGTTGAGTTAAGTTAAATGGATGTAAATGACACTTAACATTCGGCATTCTGGTTAACATTATGACAAAATTTGCACAAATGAAACCTTGTTAGGTATTTTTTGTTTATATAGATATCACCTGACCTTATCTCCCCAAATTTTCATAGCCACCTATTCTACAAAAAGAAAGTGAATAGGTAGATATAATTGACCTGTTTCGCATAATTAGAAAAGGATAGCTTAATTGTAATAAATACAAGTTGGGAAGTAATAAAAGATGACATGCGCGCGCAACTAGTGGGTTGCAGTGTAGCCAGTTTGTATTGTTACAGAACAAATGTAGACAATACAAATCAAACATTATAACATCAAAGAAGTGATATAGTTTCAAGTGTTTTACAACGCCTTAAATCAGAAAAAGAAGAGCTTTAAAGTGTATGTTAACATCGTTTGCACTTTTATTTTGATAAATGTTTCATCCGGCAACATCGTAAAATGAAAGTCCAAAGGAATATGTCAAGTATAATCTGACATAATTTTAAACAACACTGCGGTGAGTTCAGAAGTAATACGTAAAGTATTAGCTTGCTCTTTGTCGAATAACACGTTACAGAGAAAGAAGGAACGATTAATTCTGAACTGGCCCCTCAATAAGAATATGACGCAAGCCCGTAACAAACTTGCTTCTCATTGGACGCTCACCTGCAGCCCACGAGTTGCGTGCGCAGTCAAGGTAAAAAAAGATAGGTCAATTGAGGGACCCCTTAGTTTAATTGATGAGGCGTTACGATAACTTCCATGTCTTACATTCTTACACAGGCATAATATTGCTGTTAAATATGCGAATTTTTGACATGCTTTCGTCAGCAGGTAGTGCAGGTACTGTGCCATCTGGGCAGACTCGATAATAGGCTCGTACAGCATATGTTTTTTATTACATATTCTTAAAGAGCGTGTTGAGTTTAGCAGTTGTGCAAAATTTCATAATTTTCTGAGCCCTTGTTCATATTTAAATAAATTATCAAAGTACTACAAATTTGAAACACGCGGTGACGTCACTGCATCTCTCACGTCGGTCGTTGCGGTGCTGGTACGACAGTCACTTCGACAATACGGGAATTGTTTCGACAAATTTTGGTTTGGCATCGTTTAGACAAGTTTTAGTTTGGCATTTTATGTATCGTAGAGGTTTGATGTTTTTCTTCCAAATCACATTTCGTATATTTGAATAATTCCCTGAGTTCCAATATTTTATAAGCACAATTATGGAAGTAGCATGCAAAAAGAAAAATTTAAAATATTGTATAGTTTCGCAAGCTGTGTGTCAAACTGTCAATAGAAAATCAGTTGACATTACGTTATGCAAAACCTTGTATGACGGCCTTTAGCCTGTCTCGACTCGAGAGATGCAATGACGTCACAGCAATGAATTTCCGAGGCATAACTGTTTGAATATTAAAAAACACGTTACTTTTCTAATATTTATCCAATTGAGCTGACATTTTTTTTTATGTGCTATATGTGAGTAATACTCCATAAAAATGTGAAAACCGCGTTAAATTTTTTTATTGAACGAGCCTATTAGGCATTCCAACGACCTGTCAAAACTATTCCAAAATAGCGTTCGGGGCGGAAGTTCCTTATTCCGTATATGACAGTATAGAATTTGAAGCTTCTTAAAGTGCATTGTGTGGTTGTTTTGTGACTAAACCCTATTTATTTTTTTATTTTATTGACTTCATAAGGCTTTTCTCTAATTAAAAATACCACAAAGGTGTTTTGTAGTTGATTTTAGAACGCGTTTCAACAAGGATG
Organism: Ceutorhynchus assimilis; assembly: GCA_917834065.1. NCBI lineage: Eukaryota > Metazoa > Arthropoda > Insecta > Coleoptera > Curculionidae > Ceutorhynchus > Ceutorhynchus assimilis. The sequence goes on along the minus strand of OU892278.1, from coordinate 34,471,842 downwards.
ATGTCAGGTTGTTTTCAGGACCCAACTTTTCAAATTTTTCCAATTAGAACGTAAAAATTATTCAGTACCACTGTTCCTACATCTGAAATAAAGCCATACTCGAAATACTTGTAAAAATCTAATTACTAGGTCAAAATGTAAACAAATGTAAACTAGACATTTTTTTAAACTTATCGTTCGCCCACATCCCGATTTTCCTTCATTAAAGTCTTTAAATATTCACTCTACATCTCAAAAAGTATATTAAACAATAATCTTAAGATAAACAAACAAACGTCAAATTTTCCTCAGTCGCCATATTGAAAAATCACGTGGTTTGGAGAGTCTAATTGTAATGACCAAATATTCAGAGCATGAGCTGGTCCCCACAAATACTCTCTATCGTCAAAAGAATAGGCTTAAAACAAATTGGCAACATCCAAGATCAAAACACTGGCATCTCATCAATTACGTTACTGTGCGCTCTAAACACCAACGTGGCCTAGGAGCAACCAAAGCTATCCATCCATGCTAATATCTACTGGACTGACTACCTAATGGTCCGAATTGTAATGACTCTACAAGCAACATCACATTGATTGAAACAACCTTTTAGTTCCTGTTGAATGAGAAATTGTCTGCTGAATATCCCCATGATATCAAACAGCACTGGTCAGTGATTAAAACGTGCTTCCGTTGATCACCAGGAAACATCTAGGCATACAATCAGGCCTGAAATTTTTCTGTTATTCTAGCAGCAACGTTGAATTATCTGATATGGCTGTTACAATAACAGGAGAAGATACATCATAAGCCTGAATATCTGGCAAAATAATCCAAATCGAAGGAATTCCTTAACAGACTTTCAAGAATGAAGACATCTTCATCAATGACCCTCAAAATCCCACTCAGATACATTGGAGTAAGTAACGTTCCTTCCCATCGATAGGTTGAAAAGATATCATTCAACCAAAGAATAATGAAGCTGCTGAGCTCGACGTAGTAAATGCTGAGCTTTCCAAAGTGGGAACCGCGCGCTGGTCGAAGATACACATAGGTTTATTGCCAAAATATGGAACATTTAATTTGCGAGGCACCTATTCTGTCAAAATATTCAAGAACGGCGATCTTGACGGCGACAGGGCACAGTGCATGCATGTGCAACTCTTATGGCGCAATTTGTTCCGCTAAAAGCTTGCGACTACAGACGGCAGAGGCGCTGTCGTTCAATGCTGTTGTTAGATTTATACATAAAAAGTCCAGATTATTCTTTATTTGTTTTAAAAAGCCTCCAACAATGGGAAAAAAGTCGTGTATCTCGCTAACATATAATTGCTAGTAGTACGATTTGAAATTACATTTCTTTTTCAAAACAAATATCCCATTCTTTTGACATGTGGCAGCGTAGCTTCACCTTTACTATTTCATGTTGACAAATTTTGACATATTCCATTTTTATTCAATAATTTGAATCAGAGAATGAAAATTTTCTCCGTTCAAAGGAAAATGGTTTTATCTTGTTGTGTGGCAATGTGTGAAAGCCGAGGGAACAGAGTAAAAATTCATCGAATTCCCAAAAATGATGAGCAGGTATGTTTCAATTCCTACATTATACCGAAATCGGGATTTTACCTCCTGTAATTTTACCACTGTAACTTTCTTTCTTTTTAGGTGTTCATTTTATGCCTGCAAAACGTTTATAATCAAAAAATCCTATTCATTGTAGGTACCTATTATTGATTGGATTGATATCATACTGTAGTTAATAAAGTAATTCAAAATTGTTATTTTTGTATCTAATACATGGATTAATTAGTCTGTAACTCTTCGGTATGTGATCAAGAGACTGTTTATCACAATTTTATTTCCACTAGGAACATATTAAATTGTTCAGTGCTAGTGGCGATAAAAAATGATAAACGGATCCTAAAGAAAAAATAAATAAATTTAAAAAGGAGCGCTTCCCGCGCTCTCTAGTTGCTGACTACACACGCGAGAGGGGAGAGATTTTTGTATCCCTTATCTATGGCACAGTGTCAATTTGAAATATCGGGTCTACAGTGTCATCGTAATACTAACGCAATGAACTAAATACTACACGTACCTGGAACGGTCGCGCCTATCTATAAAATTGAGGCAAATGAAGATATAGGCATGTCACGGATACCTATCTCTTTTTATCTTACTGACTCCAATGGCGAATTATGGAAATATTTTTCTATTCAAGGTTAAGGTAAAAATTCTCAATTATCTTCAATTAACCAAACCTAACATAGTAGGTATGAGAGAGAGAGGTAGCCGTCACAGTAAAGTGTTGAAATAAACACACAAACGCCAGTATTTGACAACGGTCGGGTCCGTTCCGGGTACGTGTAGTACATAGTTCATTGTACTAACATTTCTTCACAAAAGTGAAACCTAGACCACGTAGCTATTCGGGAAAGTATCATTAGAACTACTTGAAAAGAATACTTGAGTTAAATAGACCGGCAGGATCATCAAACGAACAACAGTATCCTCGAGAAGAACATTTCTATCAGTATTAAGGCAATACTCATCACACATCAGCTACGCTAAGCTGATCATGTGATCGTCATGTCAAATTCACTTCTTCCTAAGCAATTTTTGTTTTCCCAAATGTAGAAGGGTCAACGCAGCCAAGGTGAGCAATTTAACCGACATAGCGATGTGCTCAAAACCAAAATAAAAACATATCAGTATCAGATCGATGTCAGTTACTGGGAGCCTACAGCCCTGAAGAGACCCGACTAATTCTATCAAGGCTCGCAGTATTTCGAATGACGAAAGCGAAATAATGCGGGAGACAAACTTAATTAGTCCGGGGGCCGAGGACCTTTTTTTCCAAATCATTAATAACAAGCTAGTTTTTTCAATGCAGCTTCATTTCACCGAGACGCCCAACTTTTTTCTCTTCGAAAATTGCGAAAACAGGTAGCTAACATACTGCGCAGGTGTAAAACATGTCGATTTGGTGACTATGAAAATTTAATTAAAGCAGTTAGTTTTTCAGCTAAATGTTGAGATAATTTTATGAATAATTTGAAACAACATTTGTCCGACAAAATAAAGGGTTTGGTCTACGATGTCCCCCCCTCAAACATGTAGCAATTACGTTGCATAAAAAAGGATTAATAACAAGTTGATTTTTTCAATGTAGGTTGGTAAATATTATTACAATTAAATGGTCACACTGTCCTACAAATAAACAGGTAGCTATTTTCAGTCCTACACTCAAAAGTTGTCGATTTCACGATTTAACTTTTTTCATTAATAACCGGCTAAATCTTCGTGAGTATCTTCATTTTGAAAGACGCCCAAATTTTCTGTTGGGAAAATTCCAAAAACAGGTAGCTAACAGAGTGCGCAGGTGGAAAACATGTCTATTTGGTGATCATACAAATGTAAATAATAACAGTTAATTTTATAGCTGAATGTTGAGATAGTTTCATAAATAATATGAAACAACATTTGTCCGACAAAATAAATGGTTTGATCTAGGCTGTCTCCCTTCTCAAACATGTAGCAGATACGTTACATAAAAAATGATTTATAACCAGTTGATTTTTTTAATGTAGCTTAGTAAATATTACTACAATTAAATGGTTACACTGTCCTACAAATAAAGAGGTACCTTTCTCCAGTCCTACACTCAAAAGTTGTCGACTTCACGGTAATACTTTATTCATCAATCACCGGACACCGGCTTAATCTTCTCGAGCATCTTCGTATTGATAATACGCCTAACTTTTCTATTGCGAAAAGTTGCAAAAGTAGTAGCTACTAGAGTGAGCACTAGTGAGCACATGTAAAATACCTTGATTAGGTGATTATGCAAATGTAATTATTAACAGTTTACAGTTAATTTTTCAGGTGAATAATGAGATAATTTTATAAATAATTCGAAATTCGATTTGAGCCACAAAATAAATGGTATTGTCTGCAGTGTCCCCTTTCTCAAAAATGTAGCAATTACTGGCTCATAAAAAACGATTTATAACCAGTTGATTTTTTTACTGTAGTTTGGTAAATATAACTACAATTGAATGGTCACATTGTCCTAAAGAGGTAAGATTTCTCAGCCCTACATTCGAGAACTTCGAAAATAGCCTTATGCATATTATACGTAAAAATGTACAGGGCTTTCATTTGAAAACTTACCACCCACGTTATCTGCGTAAAGAGACAGATTTCTGGAAAAAAAGATTAAATTCAAGAATTTTACCTTTTGTATTTTGAAAAATATAATTATTAAAATATTTGATTTTTGATATTATTTGAAATGAACATACCTATCTCTTTTATTTTTGAGCTGTCGAGAAAATTATATTTGGAAAACTCCTGTATTTTTTTAAGTTCCACGTTATTTAAAAAGAAAAACTCTAACTTAGAAAACACCCTGTATTCAACCTATATACAGCAAAAAAGCGCGCCAGATTTAATACATTAAAAAAAGGAGTTCTATTTTTTTAAAATATCTTTAGAATTAAGATGAACCGGTTGGATCAAACCTTCTCCATCTGGGTATGGAAAATGACAAAGGGCATGGCCCCCTCTACTTTGATGGCATGCCAAAACTCTTTTTCGAGCAATTCAAATCTGGCGCGCTTTTTGAATCATCCATCATCTACGATACTGTGTCATTTACGAGCATGCGCGTCGATGCGAATGGAAACCATCGACATAAATGTAGGTATGTGTACATACACATAACACATATACTGTTATACACGCATCTGTATACGTACATACATACAGGGGCTTTCATTTCGAAATTTGCCACCCACGTTATCTGCCTAAAGAGACAGATTTCTGGAAATCGCCGGAACACGTCAACAAATTAACGCACCCCCTTAATAAATTTGTTGACATGTTTCGGCGATTTCTAGAAATCTGTCTATTTACCCAGATAACGTGAGTGGCAAGTTTTGAAATGAAAGCCCTGTACATATTTACGTATAATATGCATAAGGCTATTTTCGAAATTCTCGAATGTAGGGCTGAGAAATCTTACCTCTTTAGGACAATGTGACCATTCAATTGTAGTTATATTTACCAAACTACAGTAAAAAAATCAGCTGGTTATAAATCGTTTTTTTATGAGCCAGTAATTGCTACATTTTTGAGAAAGAGGACACTGCAGACCAAACCATTTATTTTGTGGCTCAAATCGAATTTCGAATTATTTATAAAATTATCTCATTATTTACCTGAAAAATTAACTGTTAACTGTTAATAATTACATTTGCATAATCACCTAATCAAGGTATTTTACATGTGCTCACTAATGCTCACTCTAGTAGCTACTACTTTTGCAACTTTTCGCAATAGAAAAGTTAGGCGTATTATATTGATAATACGATGCTCGAGAAGATTTAGCCGGTGATTGATGAATAAAGTATTACCGTGAAGTCGACAACTTTTGAGTATAGGACTGGAGAAATGTACCTCTTTATTTGTAGGACAGTGTAACCATTTAATTGTAGTAATATTTACTAAGCTACATTAGAAAAATCAACTGGTTATAAATCATTTTTTATGTAACGTATCTGCTACATGTTTGAGAAGGGAGACAGCCTAGATCAAACCATTTATTTTGTCGGACAAATGTTGTTTCATATTATTTATGAAACTATCTCAACATTCAGCTACAAAATTAACTGTTATTATTTACATTTGTATGATCACCAAATAGACATGATTTCCACCTGCGCACTCAGTTAGCTACCTGTTTTTGGAATTTTCGCAACAGAAAATTTGGGCGTCTTATCAAAATGAAGATACTCACGAATATTTAGCCGGTTATTAATGAAAAAAGTTAAATCGTGAAATCGACAACTTTTGAGTGTAGGACTGAAAATAGCTACCTGTTTATTTGTAGGACAGTGTGACCATTTAATTTTAATAATATTTACCAACCTACATTGAAAAAATCAACTTGTTATTAATAATTTTTTATGCAACGTAATTGCTACATGTTTGAGGGGGGGTCATCGTAGACCAAACCCTTTATTTTGTCGGACAAATGTTGTTTCAAATTATTCATAAAATTATCTCAACATTTAGCTGAAAAACTAACTGTTATTAATTAAATTTTCATAGTCACCAAATCGACATGTTTTACACCTGCGCAGTATGTTACCTACTACCTGTTTTCGCAATTTTCGAAGAGAAAAAAGTTGGGCGTCTCGGTGAAATGAAGCTGCATTGAAAAAACTAGCTTGTTATTAATGATTTGGAAAAAAGGTCCTCGGCCCCCGGACTAAATCGTAATTCGTAGAAAATTTCTAACATACGGATAAGCGTTGGTTCAAAAGAGCGACCGGCTACTGCTGATTGGGCTTGTAGTCAATATGGGAGAAATTGTGGGTCCAGAATGCGGTTAATTAGCTATCAAAAAGCCCACAGATACTGATGATATCAAAGAGTCTTGTGTTGCAAGCCAGAGAAATCGAAAATTGGGTTTTTAGTACTCCTGGAACTAATCAATTTAAAAATTATTGCACACTGCAAGATTCAACTGAGCCTCAACATTGTTTTTAAATGTAGAATAATCTCCAGCTTTTACCTAATTTCTATATAAATTCAATAAATCATTATTGTTACGAGAATGCATCGACAACCCTGTCAGGTTCTAAGAATCAAGTTGTTCATATCTAGAGCGCGACTATTCAGAGACTTCTATTGTATTCGAGTAGGTCAATTCTTCCTAGAGAAGTCCCGAAAACAGTGTCGTCTATAAATAATGTATAAATATATAAAATGTGATTTGTTGTGTACCTACGGTTCTTGACCCTGCCGACGGGGCGCCTTGAAGTAAGACATGAACAGGGGCGCCGGGTCTCAGAGACCCGTTAACAAAAAACGTGTTTTTTTGCAAAAATTTGGCCAAGTATTTATCTTAATAGAAAAAACAACCGTTTTTTATGAAAAAAATTATATTGAAAACTTGTCTTGAATACAGATAATAAAAAAAAAAAATGAAAAGAATTTTTTTTCAAAAAATAAAACACACTTCTAAACTGGCAAAAAAAATATATATACAAACAAACTTCATTTTCTAACAAAATAAACTAGTCAAAACGAAATAAGGACCACTTTTGAAAACCCATCTATTTTTAATGAATTTTGAATAACCCTGGTAAAGTGTTTATTTCCATTCACAATATAAATTTTTTGTGCACACTTTATTTGTTTATCTATACTTATTGTAAATGGAAATAGTCACTTTACCAGGGTTATACAAAATTTAATGAAAACCCTGCTCTTAAAAGTGGTCCTTATTTCGTTTTGAGTAGTATACAATAAAAACGAACATAAAAGAAGAGATTTTATTGGTTTAGCGCAACTTCCGAACATTGAGAACACCAAGCTTGAAGGTGAGTCAGACACGATTTTTTTACATTTTTTACAAAAATATTCCTTTTTGTAAAAGAAACATCTTTGTTTGGGTACCAATTCAATATTGGTTCATTTTGATAGACCTCATGTATCCCAGCAATTTCTTGTCTTCTCTGTCTTGCTCGTCATCGGCATCTTATTCCTCTGTATCAATTTCTTCCCATAATAACTGACGAAGCTTCTTCTGCTCTTGCTCATAATTAATTCATCTTCTAAAAATTATAAATTATAATTTTTATAGAAAAATTGAGTTTTATTTATTATCATATTATAATTCTACAATGAAATAATATTAAATAACAGCTAAATTATCCAAACTTACCTGGAAATATTACTCACGTTAGCCGGGGCGCCGGGTCTAACAGACTTTTTTCAAAATTATGCGCAAACGCGAATGCGCACAAACTCATTGGCTACCATGCATGTACTGAGACAAAAGATGAATAGGTAATTGCATCGATGGACGGCTACAACAAATTTCCGAATTTTGCCGATTGGTTTTCTGAGCGTCGGGTCTCAGAGACCTGGCGCCCCGGCCGCAGGGTTTTAATAGGCCATATTTTTTATAGAGATAATTCATTCAATAAACGTTGTTATTGTTTGTGAAGTTAGTTTCAGTGAAAAGTCAAATGCATTCGCAAACAAAACAGTTACAGGAAAACGTCCCTTACTTTTATATCGCGGTGACAACAAGTGGTCAGACTCACCAAATATTAAAAATAATAGAGTCAATACCATAAATGGTTATTGAAACCTCTATTTTCATGAGTATTAAATATCTAATACACTTTTTCATTTATTCGCCAAAGGTATTTTCTTTATATGGGGTTTCATACCTCACAGTTATCCATTTTTGCAATATATAACAGAAATCAATATTTTACGCATCCGAACCCAATAGATCTAATTTTTATAGCGCCTATAATATATAATGAATAATGGAAATTATTACTGTGTCGTCATATAGATAAAAGCTTCAGAACACATCTCATAAATGCAATCTGCTAATAGCTTATCGCGAACGCGATAAGACTATTTCGTTTAAGGCTTCATGCGATATTAAATATTCACGTCAGCATTACCCGTGTTTCCATGCAAAAATAATCCATATACCTAGAAATATTGAAACGGATAATGGTTCATATTTGAGGAATATATGAAGGAAATCGGAGTTATATTGTCATCCTAAAAAAAAATCCGTGACAAAGCTAAAGATTAATATAAATTAGAAATTGTTTTTTAAACTTATTTTTAACCTTTCAAAACGGGATCGAAGATTGGAAATTGGCTATTTTAGGTCTGTTTCTATCATAGTTTATTACCTTCTGCCAGAAAGTGAGGCTGCAACTGAAATAATTATAGTATAGTATAGTATAGTATAGTATAGTATAGTATAGATACAAACTCCGAGAGTCAGATCGTTGTTCTTTCTCCCGTGCCAATCTTTATAATTTTTGTCATTTGATAGTATTTTATTTCAGAAGGAATTTAATTAATTCATGTACCACTTTATTTATTTATTTTCAGGCAAATTTAACTCATCTAAGTCGCAATATCTTCGTCCATGGAATCGGAATGGGTATAGCCAAATGTCCCTACGATCCTACAGATAACTCTACAGCCGTTTGGGTTGAAAATGGAAATCCTGGAGATTTGCCTGGGCTATATTCAGGTTTGTACAAATTAACTCCTGTAAATGTTTTATTGCAAATCAACCAAACAGAAAATAACTAGTATGCGGATAAATCGAAATCAGCTTTCTGAAACTTCTTTTTTCTATAAAAAAAAAAAACAACAAAGACTAGGGCTTCGCAGTCATGTTTTTTTTGTAGTTCCATATAATTTTTTTCTAATAGAATTATATGGCAGAATACCTTTATTTATGTGCATTTGAAAATTAACCCAGGACGAGAGTTCATTTTATATGGCTGTACGTGACGTTAATTAATTGTTACTTCTCAATTTAAAAAAATATATATATTTCTGTGACAGAACGGAGAATAATATTTCAGAAATATTTAATTGGTCAGAAACCTGGAAATTTATATTTAGAACTGAATAATTTTCAATTAGCTGTACTAAATTTTGTGAATATATTTTTATTGGGTAACTTTAGTAGCCATTAAATTTTCAGGTACCAATGCCGAATTCACAAAGGCTGACACCGTAATTTTTCGAACGGACTTGCATAATTTAACAACAGGCAAGAAAGAATACAGCTTCAAGAGAACTTTGAAATACGACTCCAAATGGCTTGACAGTAAGTACATATAGAATTTATTTAGATGAAACTTTGAAACTAAGTCATATGATGAAAATAATTTTTGGGGTATTTTGTAAGAACTATTTAAAGTTTTACTCCATTGTACCTACTATGCGCCCCAATTAAATTTTAACACAGAAAGATGGAAATGTTTTTTTAAGTGTCTGAAATTTTTTATCATTAAACTTCCACCTGGATGGTAGTTATTTTTGTTGCTGCTTGGCTCCAAAACATTCAGACTATTATTAGATTCAATTTCTATTGTGAACTTGATGTGATTGTGATAATATATTTAAAAATTTCAAAAAGTTAAACTAATGAGTAACATATCTGCGCGAAAAGTTGACATATACTAAGAAGTGGTTGATGCAAATTCGCAAACAGCACACTAGAAATTTGAAAAGAATAATGCAGAATTCTTAAGGATTGTCTGGGTCTCCCAGAATCTCAATGAGCCAAATATTTAGATAAGACTCAGTACTGATAAAAAAGCAAATATCGTGGAAAAAAAAAACAGTGTGTGCGTGAAGACCACACGACGGAAGTGAAAACTTCAACAAGGCCAGAATAATAATCTAGCCAAAAAATAAAATAAAAAATATAAGTGTATTATTTTTTTTTTTGTTCTATATTCACAAAGTAATAACATTTACAACATAGGTATACAATTATAATTTTCAGAACGAACTTACCTGTGAAGTTCTATCTAAATTTCAATAATTGGCCTGTCCGTAGATATCACTTAGAAACTGGGTAGTATCGCTCTGGCGATCTGTCATCACGAGTTTGAAAGAAGTCGCTAAACTCTCTTTTACAACCGCCGCCAAATCCTGATTATTAGCCTATCCAAAACATGTGACTTTGACAAGCAAACAAAGGGTTTGTGTGCCTTTTGGTGGACATTTTAATTTAAGTTTGACAGCATCGTGGATAGTCTAATAGAGATTTAAATCCGGAGAAAAAATGGTGGGAAGGGTGGGGGGGGGGGGGGAAAGTGATATCCACGGACAGGCCAACTATTGAAATTTAGATAGAACTTCACAGGTAATAAGTGTTCGTTTAATTATTCTAATAATTTCAAGACGTTGGCCTGTCCTATGATATCACTTAGAAACTGGGTAGCCGTTGGAAGACTAAACTTTTTTCTCCAGTTTGAAGATATAATAATTTTTATTTTCATAAAAATATAAACCAAAATATTCTTCTTATAATATATTAAAAGCAAAGATAGCTTCCATCTATCAGTTTGCTTCTTTCAGAAGTGCTTTTGCAAATCTTTTAGGATTGTCTGCAATTGGCAATTGGTAAAAATTTGCGAAGGTCTTTGATTCTGCAGACCATCCAGCAATCCTTCTGATATTTTCTAGGGTGATTCCATTTTTATATGCTGCAGATGTAGCAGCATGTCTTACGGAGTGTGGCCCAAATGTATTTGTGTCAACTCCTGCTTCTGCCAACGTGGATTTTATCCACCGCAATTGTCGCGTGGAAGATGTTTGATGAGGGATTCGTTGTAATGAAGAGAAATTCTTGTGATGATGATCTAAGGCTTGCGGTCTTGTTAATATACGCTTCCAGGCAGGATGCTGGGCAAATATTTGGCCTGTCCAAGAAAAATGGAAGATGTAGATATGGGTTTTCCTTTCCACGTCTAGTAGTCATTATATGATCAGGCACTAGTATCTGAATGCCATCCTGAGATACAACTATATTTTCGACTTTTAATATAGCTAATGTCTGTAGCCTATAAGCGCATATTAATGCTACTAAAGTCGCGGTTTTCTTTGAAAGTTCTAGTAAGGACAGGTCCTAATTAATTCTTGTATCTAGGAAGTTAAAAGCCAAGTTAGTCTCCCAGACTGAATTGTATCTACTCTTGGGGGAACTTTGCTCTAAAAATGCCTTTCAGAAAAAGTCTGATATTATGGCGGCTTCCTACTTCAAATTAAAAAATTAATGATAAAGCTGAGCGTAAGGAATTAAATGAACCATAATTTAATTTTCCTTGCTTTTGCAAGTAAGAGAAGAAACGCAGAACATCTTCTTCTGTAACTTCAAACAAGTCAATTTTCGTCCTACTGCAGAATTCCCACCACTCTCTATAAGCAGTCTCGTACTGCTGGTGGATTGAATCCGCTAGCGAGTTAAGAATAGTATGTACCTACAGCTTCCTCTGGGTTTCCCTTCTTTAGCAACGCTTGCCACATAACAATCCTGCCTCCAGGGCAATTTTGTGTAGATTTGTTAATCTGAAATGAAACAGAATGGGATTAGCCTTAGGCAGTAGGAGTATGGGCTCCTTAATCAAATTTTTTTTCCATATTGGATACCAAGGTTGGGAAACCCATCTAGGAACTACCACAATTCCTAAGGCCTTGTCAGAGATAATTTTATTAAGTACTCTCAAAATTAGACAAAAGGGAGGAAATGCATAAAAGAAGAAGTTGTTCCAGGACACTGTAAAGGCATCTACTGCAAAACAATTTGGATCAGGAAACCTTGAATTATATCTCTGGCATTTGTTGTTTATATAGGAAGCAAACAAATCGATTTCCGGGTGGCCAAGGGCGTTAGTAATCTTTAAATATGAACCTTTGTTTAATTCGAACTCTGTCGTAGTAAAATTCGAGATCTCTTATCTGCTTCCAAGTTTTCCTTACTAGATATATACGATGCCTGAATCTCTCTTCAATAACATAGAACCAAATATAACGCATTTCATTTGAAAAAAGCTGAAAGCATGCAACATTTCACATTTCTGACATTCAATTTTTGTTTCTAACCATGGAAACTAAAAATGTAGCCAAAACTGTACAACTTTTGTATTTACATCTCTCTTCTTCCTGTAAGGGTAAAGGCTATGGGTGGGGTGTAAAAACATTAAAAAAAAACCCTGTACAGTCATATATAGTTTGTCTATCTTTATTTTAGTATTTTGCGATATATTCTCTCTTTAACATTTACATAAAAATAGCCGAAAAGGTAACATAATAACCAGGAGTTTTATTAAAGGTAATAGCTATTTATATAACAAGTAAATAAAGTAAGACTTTATTGTACGAATAATTTTATGGCCGAGCAAGCTCGCGAGCGAGGCTATTAAATAATGACTCAATAAAGCCTGTTTACGAAAGCGTTATATACATGATTTTATGTACGATTGTGACTGGTTTTTATTAAAAATTAAAAAAATTGAAATTCGAGTATACCTGTTTCACCTTGGCAGGTTGTCAGTACTAGTAAAATAAGGTATCACTTTATTTTACAGTAAAATAAAGTGCTAATTTATTGACGCAATTAATACTGTTCCATAAATAGCACTCTATTTGTTCATCGGACATAAAACTATTTTGATTTACAATAGGGTTGGGAATATGAACTAAGGTGAAAATATATCTCAAATTACTAAAATAAAGATAAATAAACTATATATATTTATAGTGTATTTATTTTAGTGGCATGCAGACGTAATAATTAAAAGTTTAAAAAAAACGAAACATCTAATCGGGTGAGGTAACGTCAGGCTTACAACAATGTTCTCATCTCTAAACGAGTAGTAATAGAAAAATACTCAGATTAATTACTTCAAAGAAAAATTAATATCAAAATAACGTGGTTTTAGAAGTCAAAATCAATGAAAATAATAGACCACGAAAAATGAAGCTGTTATAAAAAAAAAACACTAAAAAAATAGGGTTCAAATTTGTCCAGATTATTTTTCTCTTTGTAATATTTCATTTGTACGTTTCTATCTAATTATTGAAATACGTTCTTAAACCTACTAAACTATTTAATATAAATGATATTTCATTTGGTTTCTGACATTCTTAAATAAACCAATCGCACAACAAAATTAATGAAAACCCCAAAAATGACCGTAGTTTTCTCCATAATAATCCCATATGCAACACGTACACGTCCCAGAAAATCCTTTAATAAACTCCAGTCTCTCAATGGCATATAATAACGAGATGACTTCTCATTAGCAGGACCGACCACTGGTCGTAATCGTCAGTAATGTCGTTACACGAGAGGGCTGAAGGAAATATGGCGTATTTTTGCTTAAATTGGATGAGAAACCCGTAAGTAATTTGCGGTCTGCATGATATGTAAGGCCGAGTGCCGTAAAATTAGTCCGTTCGAGTCGGAAAGGACCCTAGAATTATATTCGGGTGGTGCACTTCGCGAAAAATTACTGCACTTTATTACAGAAATGTAGTGAAGGAATTTCCGTATAGATTTTGATACGAACAAAGGAATGGGTACCTACCTACCTGGAACAAAAATGTTTCTCCTTATTAGAACGCTGTAACACAATAACACAAACCAAAAACTTCAAATTCGTCCTACTCTTATGAACCTCCAATATAAATTACTTTATTATCTCTTCTGGGTCCTAATAAAGGATTCCCCAATGACAGGGCGTAGCCCCCCTATATTATACTTTGCTTTCTACCTTATTCATATAATTTTATTATTCGCTAAGAATAACCTCATAAAATATTTTATTACTCTAGTAGATAAAAGGTTTTTATGACAAATTTATATAATAAATGTATACTTACTTAAATTATAGTATTTAAGTATGTCACGCTTTGTTTTCGATTATAAAGACTTGATTATTTTGTAGTTAATTGAAGGAAAGAACAAAAAAATAGTAAAACAAAGAAATTTCAAAGTTTTTAGGCCCAGGAGAGTCGAGTGCATGCCAAATTTACGCCCTAGCTCGGAATGAATTTATTAGTATTAAAATCAGAGAGTGGAGCGTGTAGCTATTGGCGCCACTAGTACTAGCAATTTGGACAGAATAAGCTAGAATCCTAATTTCTAATGACAAAAACTTAGTATAAAAGTAAAGAAAAACAAAGTTGAAAACACTAGATAATGCAGGTAGTTACCTTACCGTGAAGTGAGTATACTTTGCTCCATTTTTTAATAGATTTTTATATTTAGAAATTTTAAGCATTTGATCTTATTAACGGCTTGTCAATACATAGTTGATTATGTGAAATATGTAGATTTAGGATTAAGATTTTCAGATTTTTTTCTTCGATGCAACAGCTTATTTATTTTTTTTTTAAACGCAACTAAACTGCTGGACAATTGCTTTCGAACAAGGTAAATATCGCCTTACTTTCAAGATCGATATTTTTGGAACCAGAATAGATATCCACCTGCGGTTTTCACGGGCTGACAGATTGACTTTTTGTGAAAAAAATTGCTATTTAGAATTTTTTTTAAATGTCTACTTTTTTTTATACAGGGTGTTGAAAGAGTCCATGATTTTCATCCCAATTTTGAATGTGTGTAACTTTCTCAGATAATTTTTTAAATTTTATTTCTATGTGGCGTTTTAATCAATGATCTTCTGCAAAAAAAAGTAATTTCTCAAATTTTTTATACCTGCATTAGTTTTAAAAATATCAACTTTTTTTCATAACCTCCACTTTTTTCAACTTTTAAGCACCTAGACCATCCTGTACAATAAATCTTGCATCTTATGCTGCTGTTTGATATACCCCACGATATCCTTGTTTATTTTCAATGAAAAAAAAAAACTAAAATAATGTGGTGTCCAGTAGCGTACTAATAATCGCCCATTTCCGAATTTTACATTCAAAGGTGCATAATTTTAAAAATAATCATTTGAAGTTTCATTTGTTTAGTTCACTTTAATCATTGACATATTATTAAGAAACCAATTTCTCAAAATTTTGATATTTGCCTTTGTTTTTAAAATATCGTTTAATTAACATAACCATATTGATTTTCTCAACTTTTCCGTTCTAAACCATCCCGAATCGTTCTTACCGGTGAATTTTTTTAGCAACAGCCAGCGTATTTACTGTGATTAAAAACATCGAATATCTCGATGATATGCTGTACAGTGGCGTGCTAATAATTATTTATACCACTGGTAAAATTTAAATATTCGGAACCGATTTCGTTGTGGTGAGAGGAAACCCGAACTTTTATTACCTGCTAATTTTTTTTGCAGCTTCATGTTTAAAGGTATTTCAATTAAAAATTCTTCCACTTATCGTAGCACTATCAAAAAATAAAGTTAAGGATGGTAAATTACATTATCTGCCAAACAAAAAATTATATGAACGTTAATGCTTGTTTAAGTTGATTTAAAACAAAACACAAAAAGTGTTCCTATAGATTTTTTACGTTATATTTAGGATAACGTTGTAGAACAAGGACTGACAATGTTGTCAATGCCTTTTTTTTCCTTATAATTTACCAGAATGTAATAATAAATTATCAAGACCACTGACAGCTAGAAATAACAAAATGAATCGACAGGTGTTATTTATTTGAAAATGTTTATTCAAATCATACAACGTCGCGCGCCGTTGTCAACCGGTAACATCTGAAATTCCCCTACTTTAAATGCGTTAAGAAGTACTTTCAGTTTAGTTAGGTAGATACCTAGGTAAAACGTATCAAAATAAGTGAACTAAAAAACTAATCAAACTAAGATTCAATGGCTACGTTCACCAGAACCGAAACGAATTGTAAACAGTTTACAAATACCAACAGAATATGTTGGGTAAACTCTTGGTTCTGCTGAACGATTCAACTTTTCAATGATAGAACGTCACCCTCTGAATGACAGGTCACCACGTAAAACACAGTGTTGAAAATTATAAACACTCTCAAATTATGTTTGCAAAAATGGCGACCGTTTGCAAAACATGTTTGGTTTCAACATAAATTCAACGTAGCGTTCAGCAGAACAATCGCAAACCGTTCACCAACGTTTGTATCTGGTGAACGCGGCCAATAACAACAACAAAATGACCTAAAAGTTAAGTACCTAATAAACAACGTAAACTAAAAAAATTATTAAAGAACGGCAGATAATCAAAGTTATAGTTAGTAAGCCCTCTCCTCACATTCACAACCTCTTGGCATCGCCGGCCGTGGCATGTTGTCAACCAAGAGATTAATGAATGCCTGAGGGATATTTTGCCACTCTTCTTCTATGGCAAGTGCGAACTCATCCAGCGTTTGGGAGCATTTTCGCGCGATCGTACCAGTAACTTAAGCTGAGACCACTCAAGATCAGGAGATTTTGGAGGCAGGTGTAACTGTTGCATGTTATGGTCCCCCAAAAGCTCCTAAACAATTCTTGCTTTGTGTGGTCTCGCATTATCGTCAACCATGATGAAATGTTCCCCAATATTTTCTGCATATGGAATAACAATGTCATTTATTATGTGATTCCGATTTCCGAAATTTTTTATTTATTACTTAACTTTGAGGTCACTTTGTTGTTGTTATTGAATCTTACTTTGATTAGTTTCTTAGTTCACTTATTTTGATTCGTTTTACCTAGGTATCTACCTAACTAAACTGAAAGTAGTTCTTAACGCATTTAAAGTATATAGGGGAATTTCAGATGTTACCGGTTGACAACGGCGCACGACGTTGTATGATTTGAATAAACATTTTCAAATAAATAACACGTGTCGATTCATTTTGTTATTTCTAGCTGTCAGTGGTCTGGATAATTTTTTATTACATTCTGGTAAATTATAAGGAAAAAAATAGGCATTGTCAGTCCTTGTTGTATAACGTAAAAAACCAATAGGAACACTTTTTGTGTTTTGTTTTGAATCAACCTAAAGAAGCATTAACGTTGTTCATATAATTTTATGTTTGGCAGATAATGTAATTTACCATCCTTAACTTTATTTTGTGATACTGCTACCATTAGTGGAAGAATTTTTAATTGAAATACCTTTAAACATGAAGCTACAAAGAAAATTAGCAGGTAAGTAATAAAAATTCGGGTTTCCTCTCACCACAACGAAATCGGTTCCGAATATTTAAATTTTATCAGTGGTATAAATAATTATTAGCACGCCACTCATATCATTGAGGTTTTCGAAATTTTTAATCATAAAAATACGCTAATCGAAAGATATAACAATTGGTAATAAAATTGATTTAATGAAAAATAATAATTTTTCTTTGCACGCCACTGTACAGCATATCATTGAGGTATTCGATATTTTTAATCATAGTAAATATGCTGGCTGAAAGGTATAAGAATTGCTAAAAAAATCACCGGTAAGAACGATTCAGGATGGTTTAGAACGGAAAAATCGAAAAAATTAATTTGGTTATGTTAAATAAACGATATTCTAAAACCAAAGGCAAATATCAAAATTTTGAGAAATTGGTTTCTTAATAATATGTCAATGATTAAAGTGAACTAAACAAATGAAACTTCACATGATTATTTTAAAATTATGCACCTTTGAATGTAAAAATCGTTGAGCCATTAATAAATTATTTCGAAAATGGGCGATTATTAGTACGCTACTGGACACCACATTATTTAAGTTTTTTTTTTAATTGAAAATAAACCAGGATATCGTGGGGTATATCAAACAGCAGCATAAAATGCAAGATTTATTGTACAGGATGGTTTAGGTGCTTAAAAGTTGAAAAAATTGGAGGGTATGAAAAAAAGTCGATATTTTTAAAACTAAGGCAGGTATAAAAAAATTGAGAAATTACTTTTTTTGCAGAAGATCATTGATTAAAACGCCGCATAGAAATAAAATTTAAAAAATTATCTGAGAAAGTTACACACATTCAAAATTGGGATGAAAATCATGGACTCTTTTAACACCCTGTATAAAAAAGAGTGGACATTTAAAAAAAATTCAAAATAGCAATTTTTTTCACAAAAAGTCAATCTGTCAGCCCGTGAAAACCGCAGGTCGATATCTAGTTTGGTTCCAAAAATATCGAGCTTGAAAGTTAGGCGATATTTACCTTGTTCGAAAGCAATTGTCCAGCAGTTTAGTTGAAGTAGTAAAGGTACTACTACCCTTTTTTAATTTCAAAAATGAACACGTCTTGGCTTAAAACTAGAGGTGGTAATTCATAGAAACCTCAGGAAGGTGTACAAAACTAACTAAAAAAAAAACAAGACAAACGAAAACTACTTAACGTATTTTTAAAACGAAATAACAATGCGAATTCATGCATGCCACGCCTTATCCAGTTTCGGAGGATTAATTGCTCCATTAATATCATCTCAAGAATCGAAGAGTTGGTCTTTCTTCTGTGGCCTCTACACTACTTTGAAGATTTCTCCATCGCATTTATAACAGCGCCATCCTCACTTACATAGGAAAGTAGGACTTATTCGCCCGGCTTTTTCTGAATTGGTTTCTGCTTTCTTTTGAAGTTCTTCAGGAAAGATAGACTCATCATCAGAGCTGTAAAACATTTCATCTTCTCTGTCTCATGGCGTCTGTCAGAAATGTGCAATTCTTGGGTCGTCGAAGTTAACCGATGTACTTGTAGAGGCTTCTCCCTGTTCTTCTTGTGCGCATGCAGGGACGGAGCCATGGGAATAGCTGGGGTAGGGCAACGCCCCCCCCCCCCCAAATTTCTTAAAATATACCGAAAGTTGGGAAAACTTGGCATAAAAAATTTTAAGTTGGGAAAAATTGGTAGACAAAAATTTGAGCACCTTATTTGCGAGGACTAATTAAAACTAACATTAGGATCGTGTCACATGTAATGAATTGCAAAATCCCCGGACTAACAGGATGACGAAATGCCAATGGTCGCGGCGATTTTTTGCGGTGCACTTTGCACTGCACTAGCGTCACTAGCCTGTGGGAGTGACTAGTGGCACTAGCACTATCTTTTGTTGCCTTCTGCGTTCTGCGCATTCTTCGCTCGCTATTCGGATGTCAGCAAAGCTCTTGTGGTCTCAAGTTGAAGAATTAGTATATTGTGTATTTCGGTGGAAAAGCACATTCTCGGCCTTCGATGTTTGCCGGCCTCGGCTACGCCTCGCCCATCAACTTACACCGTCGGCCGAGAATGTGTCACTTTTCCACCTAAATATACAATATACTATTTTTCTGCGAATGACAAGAAATGTAAGCATTTTTGACCGGTTGACAGGTCGCAAAACTCAATATTCTGGTATTTTAATTATGTTTCAATAGTTACTAAGGAATCAATGAATAACAATACCGGAATCACTTTTCCGGCCTAGGCCGGGAAAGTGATTCTCGTACTGCTGAATAATTGGAACAAAAAGACAAACATTTAACACAGATTTAACCGATCGCAGAAAAAATAGTATGTGTATTTCGGTGGAAAAGCACATTCTCGGCCTTCGGTGTTTACCGGCCTCGGCTACGCCTCGCCCGTCAACTTACACCGTCGGCCGAGAATGTGTCACTTTTCCACCTAAATACACAATATACTATTTCAAAAATTTTTTTTATACACGTTTTTTATACAGTGTTTATTTTATTTGATTATATTATTTGTAGGTCTGGAATATTATGCATGTCAAACTTTTTATCAGTTTTTGAAGTGGAACTTCTTAGGCGGCGGTCTGATATTTGGACGAGAATGGAGAGTGATTTGAAAGACGCGTTACCTAACGTCACGTTTTGGCAAATTTCGTTACACGAGAGACGAGAGAGAAGAAAGATATAACGTAGAGAGACGGAGAAAGAGAGCCAATGACAATGACAGCTGACAGCTGACGTCTGACGAACGATTGACACAAACCAAGAATTATTAGCAAAGAGGATTGCCTATTATTGTCAAGCGCCGATACCCTTGTGACGTCACTATAGATGCGCGTCTCTCTTTTGTGTGGCCCTGAGTTATATGGTAGTCTAAAAGTTCTATGAGGGAGGAAATAGTTTTTAAGAAGTTTCACTTCTTAACACATGTATGATGTTACACATGATTTCTTTGAAGTGCAACTTCTTAGGCGGCGGTCTGATATTGGGACGAGAATGGACAGTGATTTTTTTGGAAGAAGCGTCACGTTACACGTAACGACACGTAACGCCACGCGTCACGATTTGACAAATTTCGTTACACGAGAGACGAGAGAGAAGAAAGATATAACGTAGAGAGACGGAAAAAGACAGCTAATAACAACTGGCGAGTTCGGAAATGACATCGCAAATGCTACAGATTTTTTTACACGTGACCTCAAATCGATTTTATAGTGGAGTTCGGTTAATCCCCAGCGAGCAAAAAGATGAGAGGCCCACGTGATCAGTTATAAGCAAAGTGTTTGTGACGTCACTACATATGCGCGTCTGGCTTTTCTGTGGCCTTTCGTCTTTATACCCCGATTCATACGCTAAGTCTGAAAGTTGTATGAGGGAGGGCAGAGGGAGGGAGTAGTTTTTAAGAAGTTTCACTTCTTTACACGTGTACGATGCTACATAAATCTTTAAATAAAGTTGGAAAAGTAGATGCCACATTTTTCGACAGCAGCTTTTAAGTTTTTCTATGATTTTTGAGACAAAACATGCGGAAGTTCTTTTGAAAATAATTGAGAATAGCACTGTTTATCAAGAATATCACTATTAAGGTCTGAACTTTCTTGTCATCTGCTGAAATTTGTCGCCATGCTCTCTTCATTTGGGCGGAGAAAGCCATGTCAAGGGGTTGGATGAGGTGGGTACTGTTGGTAGACAAGCATACAAATGCATGATTATTTTCTCCACATTTTTGGGAAATATGAAGATTAATGTGAGAAGATAAATTGTCTCCTATAGCGAAACTTTTTCCACCATATTTTTTCAGCTTAGGCAGCAACAAAGACATAAACCAATCAGAAATCGTGTGAAATTTTTGACAACTGCAAAATGGCAATCTATCAGAAAACTTATTTTTCCTACGAGCGTGCGCAAAGTAGTACTTTTCCGCACGCATTTCCGTTCTCAAAGTTACACTTTTCCGCACTCAGTGCGGATACAGGCCTTATCCGCACTGAGTGCCGAAAAGTAAAAATAATTGGCAAGCAACAATAAGTGCACCTGTCGACTTTGACACATGATGACAAATTTTTCCTATGTTTCCATATCAGCCAACATCTATACAAACACTGAATAGTTAACTTTGACACATTGTCGAATTTGTGTTCTCCATTTACATGCAAGAATTTACAAACCTCTCGCATCAAATTTAAACGCTTTAAGATGAACAGCTCTGACGAAGATTTCAATTTTTTGCTCTTTTTGTTTGTTATGTAATTTTTTGATGACTGAATAGGTTCGCTTCAAGTTAATTGGAGATAGTTGAACAAATTATTTTTTTAAAAATTTTTGTTGTTACCTACCTGATATGAAGCTCGTAGGAAAAATTTTGTTCCTAACACGTGCGCAAAGTGTCTTTTCCGCACGCAAACACTTATCCGAACTCCGCTTCGCGTCGTTCGTATAACTGTGTTTGCGTGCGGAAAAGTAACACTTTGCGCACTTGTTAGGAAAATAACTATATCACTATAAACATGGTCGCGTTCACCAGCACTCAACATGTTGAGTGATTAGTAAATAAGCGGCTTTGTTCCAACAAGTGGGATACACAGGGTAGAACAGTTTTGATTGGCCTAGAGCTGATTTTCATCTATTTTCAACAAATCCGCTGACTAATCACTAAACATGTTTAGTGCTGGTGAACGCGAACATTGACCTTAACAACGTCTAGTTGTCATAATTATTGTAAACCAACCAAAAAATCAAGTGAAAAAATATTAGTCATGTTTAAACGCACGCGTGATGTACAACGTTTTATCTACAAACCGAAAAATATCAAATAGTTATTTTCCTAACAAGTGCGCAAACTGTCACTTTTTCGCACGCAAACAGTTATATATGCACAGGGATAAGTGTTTGCATGCGGAAAAGACACTTTGCGCACGTGTTAGGAACAATTTTTTTCCTACGAGCTTCAATATCAGGTAGGTAACAAAGAAAATTTGAAAATTCAATTATTTTTAATTAAGTTGAAGCGAACCTATTTCGTTTCATCAAAAAATTACATAACAAAAAAAAATTACAGAAAATCCTCTTCAGAGCTGTTCATCTTAAAGCGTTTAAATTTGATGAGAAAGAAGTTTGTAGATTCTTGCATATGAATGGAGAACAAATCTGACAATGTGTTAAAGTTAATTATATTCGGTGTTTGTATAGATGTAGCTGATATAGGCCGTGTTCGTTTTTGTCATATTTTTCGTCGATTTGCTCCGAAATTTTTACAGACAGGTGATTGGATCAGATGGTTTCAATTTACAAATCACGTGCCTGTCAAAATTTCGAAGCAAATCGACGAAAAAGATGACAAAAACGAACTCGGCCATAGAAACAGAGGAAAAATTTATCCTCATGTGTCAAAATCGACAAGTGCACTTATTGTTGCTTGACACTTATTTTTACTTTTCGGCACTCAGTGCGGATACAGACCTTATCCGCACGGAGTGCCGAAAAGTGTATCTCTGAGCACGGAAATGCGTGCGGAAAAGTACTACTTTGCGCACGCTCGTAGGGAAAATGTTTTTTTTTTAAAATATTTTATTTTCGTTTATTAGTAGTTGTCTAACTTCATTTTACCTTTACCAGGTTTAACTATGACATTTGTCAAATCCCAAAAACTAGTTGTGTTTTGAATTCATAACCTAGTCCATAACACCACTAGTTGGGTTATGATTTCATAACCTAGTCCCTAACACCAGTAACACCACTAGTTGTGTTATGAGTCTCATGACAACTCAAATACTAGAAAAATGGTTATGTAAAAATGACATAACCAAACGATTGTAGATAAAATAGCTTTATCTACAAGTGTTTAGTTAAAGTTATATTTACATTACAAGTGCGTTTATGAACATGATTACAATAACGAGTGTGAAAGATTAGAACGATGAGGTCGTAGACCGAGCCGTTTTAATCACACAAGTTTTGTAGTCATGTTTAAACGCACGTGTGATGTAGGGTAGACCGGGGTTAACTGAACACCTAGGTTAACTAGACACATCGATCTAACTTCCATCTATCAATAAGAAGATTGACTAGCTTGCGTACAAGAAAGTCTTTCATTGCAAGGGTTTCGTACATTCGATGCAGATTTGATTACAATTTGTTTTGAAACGTCAACCACGTAAAATGGTTTTAATGGCCGCCAAGTAAAATTTGTGCTCCTCAGTTTTTTTGTGACACAGTCGGCAGGATAGCATTTTAGAATTGTTTTGAGCTACAGTTCAATTTGGTAAGTATTTTAATGCATATTTCTTCTGTTTACACAGCTCTAACATTTTTTCAAATCATAATATTTTTTTTGTTTATGTATTTGTTCACAGTGGGTATAACTGGACATCTGATCCATGGGGTTATATGAACAGGTGTTCAGTTAACCTGCCTACTCATTTTGTGATCCTTTTACAGAAAATGCCCAGGAAAAGAATACGTACTACCGAAAATAGGTCATACAGTGCAGCAGCTCTTCAACAAGCATGTCAAGAAGTAGTAACACAAGGCCGGACAACCCGAAGTGTTGCAATTCAGTTCATGATTCCAAGAATTACATTGAAACGGTATGTCGATAAATGCCGGGAAAAAAACAATTTGGATATTAATTTTCGCCCCAACAACGAACATCTTATGGCTTTCAGTCCCAATGAGGAATTGCTTCTCAAGAACTACCTACAGCATGCATCTAATATTCATTATGGCTTGTCTTCTAAACAAGCTCGTATCCTTGCTTACGAATTTGCGGTGGCCAATAACAAAACTGTAAAGGAGAACTGGTCTCGAGAAGCTATGGCAGGCAAAGAATGGATGTTTAATTTCATGAACAGACACAAGTTTTCACTGAGGACGCCTGAGCAAACAAGCTTGAGTAGGGCAACAAGCTTTAATAAGACAAATGTGGAAGCATTTTTTAAAAATTTGAGAGAGCTTAAAGTGAAATATAATCTAGAAGGTAACGATATTTACAATCTAGATGAAACTGGTGTAACAACGGTTCATAAACCTCCCAAGGTCCTTGCAATAAAAGGAAAACGGAATGTTGGCCAGATGACGTCGGCTGAAAGGGGAACACTCGTCACTGTTGTGGGAGTTATTGGAGCCACGGGAAGATATGTTCCTCCCTTTTTAATATTCCCGCGGGTTCATTTTAAAGAAAATATGCTTCATGGAACTCCACCCGGCTCTAAAGGCGCAGCTACGCCTTCTGGATGGATGAACAGCCAGTTGTTTCTCCCTGTGCTGCAGCATTTCGTACAAAACGAGAGGCCATCTAAAGAACAACCCAAATTAATTATACTTGATAATCACGAAAGCCACTTAAGCATTGCAGCACTAAATTTTGCCAAGCAAAATGGTATAATTCTTCTGACGTTACCACCACACTGCAGCCACAAGCTGCAACCATTGGACGTGGGTGTGTTTGGACCACTAAAAAAGTATTATGGGGCAAGTTGTGACAGATGGATGGTGAACCATGCAGGAAGACCCATTACCATTTATGATGTTGGAAGCCTGGTTGGGGAGGCTTTTTTACAAGCATTCACTCCAAAAAATATTTGCAGTGGATTTCGTGCATCAGGAATAGAGCCTTTTAATGACCAAATATTTTCGGACGACGAATTCCTGTCTTCATATGTCACGGATAGACCCCAGATTTCACAGGGAGAAGCGTCGCAGGCTGGGCCATCGCAGGCTGGGCCGTCGCAGGCTGGGCCGTCGCAGGCTGGGCCGTCGCAGGCTGGGCCGTCGCAGGCTGGGCCGTCGCAGGCTGGGCCGTCACAAGTTGAGCCATCACTACCTGGCCCGTCACAATCTCAACACTCAGGAGCAGGACTCTCACAAACTGAAGTCTCGCAAGCTGGACCATCACAAGCTAATTCTTCATATGTTGAGCCGCTTCAAGTGGCAGGACCACACACTGAACTGCCTTTACATTCAGCCTCCATGAAAGAAATTGTGTCAAAAATTATATCTCCCGAACAGATCCGACCTTACCCCAAAGCTGAGCCACGAAAATCAACAACTCGCCGCAAGAAAGGGAAATCTTTGATTTTGACAGACACTCCTATCAAAGAGAACATAGAAGAAGAAGCAAGACTTCGAGGCTTAACGTTGACATTTGTCAAATCACCAAAAATAGTTGTGTTATAGATTCATAACCTAGTCCATAACACCATTAGTTGTGTTATGAATTCATAACCTAGTCCATAACACCACTAGTTGTATTATGAGTCTCGTGACATAACACAAATACTAGAAAAATGGTTATGTAAAAACGTCATAACCAAAGGCTTGTAGGTAAAACGTTTTTAAATAACTCATTTTCTAGTACTTATCTGAGTTATGGTATAAGACTCATAACACCACTAGTGGTGTTATGAACTACACCATTTCCAACAGTATTTCAAAATGGGTCAAATGTATTTCAAAATAATCACTTTTATTTCAAAAATGGATATTTTAATTTCCAATTTGTCACTTTTATTTCCAAATATATCATTTGTATTTCAAATTAATCAAATGTATTTCAAACTGTATCATTTATACTTCAAAAAAAATCAGATGTATTTCAAAATCATCATTTCTTATATCATCAAAAACTTAGGGAGGTACAGGGTGTCTGGTTATAATTTGATTTTTTTTAACTGCACGATATAAACACATACTTTATTTTTTAACCGAATTGGTAATCTTTGAAATAAAACTGACCATTTTTGGAATATATTTCACTAATTTGAAATACATTTGATGTATTTCGAAATAAATTTGATAATTTTGAAATACATTTGATGTATTTTGAAATAAAATTCATAAAGATTGAAATCAAATTTACGCTTTTTGATATTCAATTGATGATTTTGAAATACATTTGATATTTTTTTAAATTAAAGTTTTTATTTTGAAATACATTTGATGCTTTTTGAAATCAACTTTATCTATTTTGAACTAACAGTGGAAATGGTGTAGTTTATGAATCTATAACACAACTATGTAGTTTTTCTAATTTGACAAATGTCATGGTTAAACGTGTAAAGGTAGAATGAAGGTAGACACCTACTAATAAACCAAAAATTAGAACAACATTTTCTTATTTCTTGCTTGTAGATAAAACGTTGTACATCTAACGTGCGTTTAAACATGACTATAAAATTTGTGTGATATAGAACAACTCGGTCTACGACCTCCTCGGTCTAATCTTTCGAGTGTTAAAGATTAGCGTTTTAATCAGACGAGTTTTGTAATCATGTTTGAGCGCACGCGTAGGTAATATAAACGTTTTACCTACAAGCAAAAAATAAGAAAATGTTGTTTCATTTTTCGTTTATTAGTTTTCTACCTAACCTTCAACTATGACATTTGTCACATTTTTTTAATTGTACCTGTGGGGAATTCAGGGAATTGTTACATGCTCTAGACTATGGTTATAAACGTTATGAATGATTACTAGTAGAAACTTCTATCCAATTTTTCAATTATCCAAAATTTATATTTCAACCGGCTGGTGGATAAATAACGGCCAGCGGCCGTGAAATATCCCTCTTCGATTTCAATTTCGCTCATGTTATAGTAAAATAACAGTACAGTATGACGAAAATACTATTTGTGGTCACCCACTCAAAAACTTCACGGTAATAATAAAAAATGTATTATTTTCACCATAAAAATAGATAGATTCCTCCGTTTGTACCTAATCTCCGAAATAAAATTGTAGGTGAACAAGGGAGTTAAAATTCCGTTTAACAGGATTTTATACTTAAAGAAAAATGTTAAAGTTTGCATAAAATTGGCTCGAATAGCTTATTTGGAGATCAATTTACATTTTTATAAGTTTGGAGATTTGCATAGCCCAGGAATCTTGTTGGATCGTTCGTTGAGAAAATGTTTAAAATGTTATGTAAAAGACCTTTTTTTATTGTACTTCATTCTATTCCAATTATGGTATATAAGTATTTTAATCACTAATAAATAATAGTTTGCCTAATTTCCTAGTGTCTATAAAGCTTTCATTAAAAGATTAGTTAATTATAATCATGTTTTATGTATTGTTTATTTCGATAGCTGATATCGAAACCAAAATTAAATACTCACTAATTATGAACTCAAATGCTTTGAAAAATTGAAAGATTACTTCACTACCTACATTATCGAATGTAATACCACAAGAGGTTTCAGGATTACCGGATAATACTTTTACCTCAGTCAGGTTAAAGTATTAGGTAATCCTGAAACATCGAGTGGTATTCAAAAGGTTATACAACGAACTAAACTTTAATACTTTATTAATTTTTATTAGTATTATTAACAAGTTACCACCAAGCACTTATTAAGCCTCTCGTGTCATATGGGAATAATGTACAGTGAGTTGTATAATCAACATAACCCGCTTTCAAGACATCAGAGATGTTTTCCATATTAGTATTTTTTTATAGATAATTTCAAAAGAAAACTAATTTAAGATACGGTTATCAACCCATGCTCGGTGAATGTACTATATCCCTATTCTATCCCAGAGTCCAAGTAGATTAAGAGGATTTTTGGCAAACTAGGTACCTTGGTAATTTTGAAGATTTAGACAAGATTAAAGTTATATGGAATGTCCTTTTATTCTGGGATAAAGTTTCCAGACGAGATGGTTAGACGAAAAAGTAAACTAGATTTTTAATAAACTGGGTAAAATTTGTTTATTATCCCGTAGATATCAATCGTTATTAGGTCTTTTCGCACAGCAATCACAAACCAGTCAGAGTGAATTTCATAGGTTGAAACTAGTTTTCTGACTGTTTTCAACCAATGAAATTCGCTCCGACTAGTTTGTGATTGCTGTGTGAACAAACCTATAATTTTTCTGATCACACGTTGGGAAATCAGGTGCATAACAAGATCGAAAATAATAACTTTCCAATTCGTGCATTTGTAATGTCTTTTTATTTCCTTCTACCATCAACGGGTGAAATAATTATTGGAGTCAATAGTTTTAAAAGCTTTTCAACGAATCCATTTTGAATTTTATAAAAAGCTCAACTTTGTTTTTTATTTGACTGAAATCGTGATGGGGTTTAACGAATTTACTGTTCAACCATTCGATGGAAATGCACTTTTTGTTGGAGGGACATGACGGCAAACTCATTTAACCCGATTATTGGGATTTTGTACTGGCTTTTTTTTCCTGAAAAAATGTCGAGCTGTACAAAAATGGAAAATAAATTCATGCAGATATACAAACTGTAAACAGTAGCTGAAAAAATTCGAAAAATTTATCTTCACACTCAAGTCTGATGGGACATTGAGATTCGAGAAAGCACTATTGCATAGGTACTTATTATCAAGCTGGCTAATTATACGCTACAGGTAAACTATACTTTGTCCAACGAGCCTATGGAGTGTTACAGAGTCAAAATAGCGGCCAGGTTTCACTGCACAAATACCTATATATAAAAATATTTTATGAAAAGTACACTAAAAAATATGCTATACAATAATTATAAAAAGCACTCACACAATCTACTATGCATTCGCCACAGAACTGCGAATTTATGTACTGATTTATGCCATTTATTTATTTCAAAATTTTACAAAACATCACTGTTCTAGCGTAAAGTGGAAACGAAACTTTTGGAATATTTGTTGTTTTTCTACTCCGTAAGTTGGTTGGACAGAGCTTAGAAATTATAAACGTGTATGCTTGGACAAATACTGAAGTACATGAAGTATCGGAAATAGTGTATGAGATTTTATCCAATGCTAAGCAAAAAAAAAAGCGCACCACGGTCTAGAAAATAGTGATTTAATATTTAAATAACGAACAATATACAGGGTGTTCATTTTAAAACTTACCACCCCTATTATCTCGGAGTTGAAAAATTTTCGAAAAATTCCTGAAACACGTCAACTATAATTTGAGGGGGGATGAGTTTTTATGCAAAATTCACCTCCCCCCTTTCAACCTCTCAGACCCACCCCTAGAAAATCTTAAATGGGGAGGGGGGTCAAGTGATACATCATCTTGGAGGGTTTTTAATTGTATACATTTTGGTACTAAATTTTAATCCCTAAGTTCAACTGTTTTGGAAATATTGACAGTTGACAATTGACTTTTTTGCTACTTTGACAGGCTGTAAAACCTGAACGGTTAATTTTCGAGGAAACCCAATCTTACATTCTTGTCTTAGATTTTCATAACCTATTATTTGATACCAACTTTGAATTTAACCGGAGATTAAATTTTTACCCGGAATTTTTGATCGTGGATTAAATTCAAAGTTGCTGTCAAATGATAGTTTATGAAAATCTAAGATAAGAATGTAAGATCAGTTTTCCTCTAGAGTTAACCGTTTAGGTTTTACAGCCTGTCAAAGTTGCAAAAAAGTCAATTTTCAACTGTCAATATTTCCAAAACAGTTGAACTTAGGGATTCAAATTTAGTACCAAAATGTATGGCATTAAAAACCCTCCAAAATGATTTATCACTTGACCCCCCTCCCATTCAAGATTTTCTAGGGGCTGGCTCTGGGTGGTGGGGGGTTGAAAGGGGGAGGTGAATTTTGCATAAAAACTCATCCCCCCTCAAATTATAGTTGACGTATTTCAGGGATTTCTTCGAAAATGTTTAACTTCGAGATAATAGGGGTGGTAAGTTTTAAAAAACACCCTGTATATTGGATAAGGCATTATTTCACACCTAGTCAGAACTATCCGCTCAAAAAAAATTAAGGAGATAACGTTTAGATCGGAACTGGCAGACACAAAAATTGAACAATTAACAACAACTGCAAAAAAATATGTGAACTTGAAGATGATATACATAGGTACCGTGTAGATAACATCCATAAATCCTGAACTAACCGTTTGGCAGCGTACACAAATATTGCAAAAACGCAATAAAGCATAGAGAAATATGGGACTCAAAAACCAAACTGATGAGCCGATTAGTCCCAAGCCTGGAGCCTCATTGTACATATACATTTACATCGCATGTTCAACAAATTGAAACAAATTATATTGCAAAATATTGTTTCAATATGATTATTCTGATGAATCCATCAATCCAAAATATCTTATAGATAGAGATAAAATGTGTCAAAGAATTCAGTGCCAGATTGATAGTTGAACGTATTTACTAAATAAACTAGTTTTTTGAAAACATTTCTAGAATTGTCTATGTAGTGTTATATCTATAAAGATTCCATTTTCTCGAAATTTATTCGATAGATTTAACCATATAAGCTTATTAATAGGTATTCACCAAGCCTTTGCCAGTTTTTCCAGGTTTCTTATGCGATCCTCATGAAATAAAATCAACAAATAGTTTGTATTCAAAAAATTGTGAGCCCATTTAATATTTAAATTCTAAAATGTATTTTCGTATATCGGGGTTAACATAAGTAATAGGTAAATCCTTATTACACGTCAAAAGGATTACAAACTAAACATGAGAAAACCGCAGCTGTTTGGAATTAGCGCTTCCGTTATGAACTCATGTAAGCCCTCTAAGAGTTGCCAGGGCTGAGGGTTACGACATTCTTTCTGCACTACTTTCACGTTAAATTTGAGAGAGACGAGAGAAGAACCGATGGGTGAAATGAAAATCTGGTGTGAGACCCCTAAATGATAAAGTGGGGTGAATTAGTTGGGGTACGTTAAATGTGTCACCCTAAATTATATTGGTCCATAGAGAAGATTTTCCACCAAAAAAAAGATAAGAAATTAGTTATTAATTGAACCATCACTTAAACTAAGATTCATAGAAATTCCATATATTAATTTATGCAGAAATCATTAAAAATAACAACAAAATCTGTTATATTTTCCACATCCTCGAAGGAATCGTAATGGGGCTATTGAAGATTGTTGTCCCGAATTTCGGAAAAAAAAAGAAGTTGCTTCTAACTACATATTAGAGGAGTCCCATCCGTTTAAAAATAATTGGAGTCGTTAACGTGTTGCTTCTTTTTGGGATGAAATTTACAATTTCACGACGAATATATGTGTGGTCCACGATACTTAAATAATTCATTTTTCTTTCAGAGCCAAACTTCGTGGGTTCCTTCGACATCGGAGACTTTGTCCTCTTCTTCTTCAGGGAAACAGCCGTGGAGTATATAAATTGTGGCAAAAGCGTCTACAGTAGAGTGGCACGAGTTTGCAAAAAGGACACTGGTGGTAGAAACATTTTAACTCAAAACTGGGTCACATACCTTAAGGCCAGATTGAACTGTTCAATTCCTGGAGAATTTCCGTTCTATTTTAATGAAATTCGTAAGTGTGTTTTGTACTTTGTAGTAATTGTATTTTTTGTACGGTGAAATCTATAACTCCATGTATGCCGTTGCAAGTAGTTTTTTTCATCACAAAATTGTTACTGAGATAAGCTAAAATATTCTATACACACTTCTAAATAGCTTCCAGAATGTCTTAGTCGGATCTCTAAAGGAAAGAATGAATTTTTATGAGCAAACACTTCTCTTTATTTTCGCGACAATATGTGCACCGATTTGCATTGTTAAAGCGCATTATGTTCTCAGAATATCGGACATTTTCCCCTAGAAAGCATTCTTGAAATGCCCAGCATCAAGATAAGTTTTCTTTAAAATGAAGTTAGGGATGTGAAACGTTTTTTGTTCAGAACATGAAAAGTATGAGAAGCTGTTGGGCTCTGAAGTGACCTCCAGACTATAAAAAAATCAAATTTTTTTATTACAGAAAGCATCTACCGGGTCCCTGGAGACAACAATAAATTTTATGGCACCTTTACCACTTCTACTAATGGACTTATGGGTTCGGCTATTTGCTCCTTCACTTTGGCTGACATCCAAGCAGCATTTGATGGGAAATTTAAAGAACAAGTTAGTACATTTAATTGATATCCAAAATTATTGTATTAACGAAAAATAATTCTAGGCTACATCGTCTTCAGCGTGGCTTCCAGTGTTGAGCGGTCGCGTTCCAGAACCACGCCCTGGTACATGCGTCAACAATACGGAATCGCTTCCAGATAATGTTCTGAATTTCATAAGATCTCATCCCCTTATGGATTCTGCTATAATGCACGAATATGAGAAGCCAGTTTACTTCAAACGTGATATATTTTTTACCAGATTAGTTGTTGATAAAGTGCGTGTTGATATTGGAGGCGCTGTTGTTGATTATACTGTTTATTATGCTGGAACAAGTAAGTATCTTACATTTTTTATATAGAATAATAATTTAATTTACTATTATTGTTTGTTTTAGACGATGGCAGAGTTCAAAAAATCGTCGAATGGACAAACGAACACCAAGAAGAATCCTCATCAATTCTCCTAGACATTTTCGACGTTACTCCTGGTGAATCTATTCAAATAATGGAAATCTCCAAAGAACACAAAGCACTATACGTAGCTTCAGATAATAGGGTGAAGCAGGTTGATTTAGTTATGTGCAATCGCAGATATGATAATTGCCTTAGGTGTGTGCACGATCCTTATTGTGGATGGGATAAGGACTCCAATGTTTGTAAACCATATTCTCCAGGGTAAGAATATCTGTCCATTCTAAGTGTGTACTTCTAATGTGAATATATTCCAGATTATTGCAAGATGTTTCCAATAGTACGATAGACGTATGCGACAGTAGCGTTATAAAGAAGAAGATGATGGTAACATGGGGACAAAGCCTTCATTTGGGTTGCTTTTTAAAAATGCCCGCAGTATTGCAATCTCAAGCGATCACTTGGTACCACTACTCAAAGGAAAAAGGTCGCTACAAGATTCAATATAAACCTGAGAAATATGTTGAGACTTCCGAACATGGTAAGAGAATCATTATACAAATTTATTCCAACTAGATGTGAAGGTTTATTTCAACCTCCCGAGAAGTCAGTTACACCTATACATAATAAAACAATATTTTTCAACTTGCGTGCGCAAAGTTATCACTTTGCGCACTCATTTGCGTGCGCAAAGTTGAACTTTGCGCACGGGAACTCTTTGCGCACTCATTTTTGTTACGCATAGTTACCGCAATTATACTCGATTTTTCAATGTTTTGTGGGTTTCTGGATAAACATTTATGTACTCAGAAAGAAGGGCTTGATATTATTTTAGTTCCAAGAAAGGCATTCAGGTAATGTTAAGCTTTTTTATTTTGACTGTTTCCGTATAAGGAGCGAGGGAAGAAAAAATCCAGCAATAAAAATATATGTGAGGTCAGGTGACGGTTGGTATGGGGAGTCAACAACTTACATTCCATCAGATTATAAAAGTTGGACTGTAACTTATACTCCTTCATATACTCCCTAACTTAATGGTGCTGCGGAAACAATGAATCAGACACCAATAGGCAAAGCAAGATCTATGATAATGCAAGCAAAAATAGATAATATATTTTGGGAAGATGTTGTACTTGTGGCTACGTAAAACTAATTTAACAAGTCACATGAAAAAATATCATATTGGTAAATTAAGTCTCAATTTGGCAGAAAAAACAAACTTAACGACTGGTTCAAATTTCAAGTTAACCTCGCTAGCACCAATGTTGCAAATGAAGTTAAGGTGATCCCTGAAAAAGAAAATTGAAAACACAACACATTGAACTAGTAGAGAAAATTACTAGCTTTGAGCATCTGGAAACATTTAAGAAGATTAGGTACAGCTCCTCTCTGGATGCTATGCAAATCTTCGAACACTCGTAGAAAAAGTATTGTTCCTAACACTTGCGCAAAGTGTCTTTCCCGCACTCAAAGCTTATCCGAACTCCGCTTCGCGTCGTTCGTCTAACTGCTTTTTCGTGTGGGAAAGTATCACTTTGCGCACTTGTTAGGAAAATAGCTAATTTGCACTTGTTTGTCCGAATCCCGTCTAAGCAGGATTGAGCAGTGCAGCCTTTTTGTCTTGTTACAATATTTTTCTTTAATTTTGTCAATGAACTTTAATGTCATGTCAAAAAACCTGACCAATAAAGAAACAATAATCCGACGTACGTTCAAATCAAAGCAATCTTTTATTGTTTTTTTGTTTTGAAGACCCGTTACTTAGACTCTAAAGCTGGTTTAAAAGAAATAATAATTTATTTGCAGGTTTAGTAATAATCTCAGTAACTGAAGCCGATGCGGGCAGATATGATTGTTGGATGGGAGCTTCTCTTTTGTGTTCTTACAATGTCACCGTTGACGCTCACAGATGCTCTCCTCCGGCCAAAGGCAACGACTATCAGAAGATTTATTCAGACTGGTGCCACGAATTTGAAAAATACAAATCGGCTATGAAGACTTGGGAGAAAAAGCAAACAGTAAGTTTCGTGTGTTTGAGTTTACGAACGACTTATGTATGCAAAGCTTTGGCGACGCTCCAGCACAAAACGCTGTGGAAAGATAAAAGTGGGTCAAACTTATTTCTCTAATGCCGTTGGGGGCTTATCGACATTTGTCTTGTGTGTAGCATGATATTTTTTGCTCGTTTCTCTATGTTATTTACAGTAAATTATCTCCATTGAAATTATTATAAGAAGATATTCGAGGATCAGGACTTTCTAACGGGAATGTCTGTCCGCTTCAATAGGCACCTATAAAATAAAGCTTGAATATTTCAAATTATGAAAACCTCGAAAAATCCATAAATATTATAATTTATTTATATCAATGAAAAGTGCACAAGAGTATCTAAACATTAAGTGAATAAACATGATTTTGAAAATATGAATTTTCCACATATTTTAGAAAAAACTGTTAGCTGATATACATATTCAGAATTTTTGTCTGAAGAATATCTAAAGCATGTACCTACCTATCTAGCGTGTAAAAAATAATAGCAATTTTGGCCTTAGCACCTTTATATACAGTGTCCCCCATAATGTTCGCTACATAAGTATAGGGATATTTTTTATTTGTAGGATAAGGATTTTTTTTCTTATGTGCGATCGATCCTGCATGTCCGATAACCTAAAATTACATTTTGACATCGGTCACCTGATCACTGTTCTGGCGGCAAATTCAAATATTTAGATATGGAAACGCGAGAAGTGGGGTTAGATGGCAAAATTTCGAAAAATTTATTTGGAAAAAGTAATTAGAACGATGTTTTAGGGCTTTTTGCGAAATTTGGAGGAAAAATAACAAAAAACAGGAAATTACTTGTTTTTAGCCATGGATCTCTTATCAAATATTATTATACAATTTTTATTATTGAAATAGTCCAAGTACCTAACTCAAAATTTAAGGTGTATTGGTAAAACAAACCTGAATTCTTCATTGGAATGATTCCTAGAGGAAAAAATAAAAATATTCGACTAGCACATGAAACTTTTCTGTAGCAATACCCTGTATCTTGACAGTTTCTCAGATTTCCAATAACTTAATGTTGATGAAACAATTGAAAAGATTCGTTATTGAGATTTTTTTTTAAATATTTCAATACAGTTATGAAATAGCTTACTTAACTGTCCGATACGACATCCATGGCAAAAAACAAGTAATTTCCTGTTTTTTGTCTCCTCCAAATTCCGCAAACAGCCCTAAAACATCAATCTAATCACTTTTTTCAAATAACTTTTCCTGAAATTCTGCCATCTAACCTCATTTTTCGCATTTCCATATCTAAATTTTTGCATTTGCCGTCACAACAGTGATCACGTGACCAATGTCAAAATGTACTTTTAGGTTATCGGACATGCAGGATCGATCGGACATTAGAAAAAAATCCATATCCTACAAATAAAAAATATCCCCATATGTAGCGAACATTATGGGGGACATGTAGAAAAACATAACTGCGCACTCTTTCAAATTTTCAATATCATGCATAAGGTAAACATTTCTAAAATCTTGATACACCCAATGACATCATATTACTTTTTTTTTAATTGAATCGGCTTTTACTTGGTGGAAATCCATTATCTAATAATAGTTATTTGTTTTACTAGGCAGAAAAGTACAAGATTTAATGCCGCGGCTGGTGTTTCATAGCCGAGGCATAGCCGAGGCTAGGAAACCAGCCGAGGCATTAAATCTGCTTTTCTGCCATGTAAAACATATAATTTTTTCTCCGAATGTTCAAATTCATACATGGACATCTTTTTTATATTTATTTCATTCATTATTATTATCCAAATAATTAAATTATTTTGATAATTGTCATTGTCACGATCAATTTCAAATACCAATTTGAGTGGAATTATTACCTGGAACGTTGTGAGACTGTCACTTTTAATGCCTAGGCAGTAAAAGTCCACTTTTACTGCCTAGACAGTAAAAATACAACTTTTGATCCTGTCAAGTGTCATTAAAAGGCCGCTTTTACTGTCATTCGGAGAAAAAAGATTTTTTAAGTAAATTTTAATACTTATATATTTCCACTATTTTTTGTTAAACTTTTAACATGTTTCGCTAAACTTTAGCTTCATCAGAAAGATTTAAAAAAATTAAATGTAGACATAAAAGTGAAATTGACAAATATAAAAAAAAGGTAAAAGCTGGTCTAATTTTATGTTAATTTAAATAGGTATTATACAGTGAATAAATTTAAAAGTGGTGAATTGTTTAAATCTAATTGGTCGTTCAATAAACAGTCTAAAGTTTTAAGTTTGTTTATTTCTAAAGATTCTAGAAGATTTAATTTTATCCCTTTGTTTTCATTATGTAATATTTGAAATTCATTATTAAAATTATGATTTGATTCTATCAGGTGATTAGCATAATTTGAATCTGTTTTCTTTTTATTGAAACTATTGTAATGTTCTTTAATTCTAGTACCAAAATTTCTACCTGTTTGTCCTATATATACTTTTGGACAATCTTTACAAGATAATTTATAAACTCCAGATTTATCACAAATTTTAGTTTTAGATTTATTATTTTTCAAGTGAAAGCCTAGTGTATTGTTAGTTTTGAAAGCAACATTTATATCGTTTTTGTTTGCTAATTTTATTACTAGCTTGTCCTTGGAAAGTAATACTATGGCTATTCTTCCAAATTAATAGATGATATTTTAAACAAGAAACTATACAAAAATGCCATTAATTTAGTATACCCTAAAAAATTACAAAATAATAATAATTTCAAAAGTATTACTTTCCAAGGACAAGCTAGTAATAAAATTAGCAAATTTCTTAACAAAAACGATATAAATGTTGCTTTCAAAACTAACAATACAATAGGCTTTCACTTGAAAAATAATAAATCTAAAACTAAAATTTGTGATAAATCTGTTTATAAATTATCTTGTAAAGATTGTCCAAAAGTATGTATAGGACAAACAGGTAGAAATTTTGGTACTAGAATTAAAGAACATTACAATAGTTTCAATAAAAAGAAAACAGATTCAAATTATGCTAATCACCTGATAGAATCAAATCATAATTTTAATAATGAATTTCAAATATTACATAATGAAAACAAAGGGATACAATTAAATATTCTAGAATCTTTAGAAATAAACAAACTTTAGACTGTTTATTGAACGACCAATTAGATTTAAACAATTCACCACTTTTAAATTTATTCACTGTATAATAGTCCAAGAAACGGAGATCTGAAAAGAGGGGTTACCTCAACATAATTAGAAGTTGAATTTTTTTTGGAGGGATAGGTTCATTCTAATGTGCTAAACAACATATTAAGTTTGCGACCTTGTACTTCCATAGGGTTTTCAGTTAGGGGTGGTTTTTAGGGGTAATTTGAGGTTTATGGAGAACGCTGCTCAAAAGGATGGTCCAATAGCAAAAAGTTTCAAATTAATGTTGTAGCTGAAGCTTTTTGCTATAAAAAACTCAGCGACAGCACCCCTCTATCTTCTATAGTTTTTTTTCTGCAGCGTCTTGAATAGTAGCATGTTTTTGTTCAAGGTCACTGAATCAACATTTTGCCATTTTGCGCGCATTTGTTGCAGCAGCGGCCGAATGCATAATCCGATTTCAATTTTTCAAACACCACATTATTGCTAATGAAATTCACTCTCCAATGCTTTTTTGTTCGAATTTTTTGCTTGAAAATTAAGCGAGCACGGACTTGTCTAATGTGCGAGGAAGTTGTAAATTGCATCGAAAACTACCCCTTTCTTGCATTCACTCTAATTTCTAAACGGGGCCAAATATTTGGTGACAGTTTTCGACAATCGGCAGCCCATTTATTCTTCTCATAATGCCCCAGCGGATTTTTTTTTTCGTCAATTATTCAATGACTTATTGGCCTGAAAACGTCTCGCGGAATTTTTCAAAAAGTAAAAAAAAAAAAAAATTGTCGCATAGCGCTGAAATTTGGTACGATGGCCTTATTTATTGTTCTTACGAATATAATGCAATTTTAATTGCTTCACATGATATAAAATTGCAGTATATTCACGAGAACAATAAATAAAGCCATCGTACCAAGTTTCAGCGCTATGCGACAATTTTAATTTTTTTTTACTTTTTGAAAAATCCCGCGCGACGTTTTCAGGCCAATAAGTCATTAAGTGATTAACGAAAAAAAAAATCCGCTGGGGCATTATGAGAGGAATAAATGGGCTGCCGATTGTCGAAAACTGTCACCAAATATTTGGCCCCGTTTAGAAATTAGAGTGAATGCAAGAAAGGGGTAGTTTTCGATGCAATTTACAACTTCCTCGCACATTAGACAAGTCGGTGCTCGCTTAATTTTCAAGCAAAAAATTCGAACAAAAAAGCATTGGAGAGTGAATTTCTTTAGAAATAATGTGGTGTTTGAAAAATTGAAATCGGATTATGCATTCGGCCGCTGCTGCAACAAATGCGCGCAAAATGGCAAAACGTTGATTCAGTGACCTTGAACAAAAACATGCTACTATTCAAGACGCTGCAGAAAAAAAACTATAGAAGATAGAGGGGTGTTGTCGCTGAGTTTTTTATAGCAAAAAGCTTCAGCTAAAACATTAATTTGAAACTTTTTGCTATTGGACCATCCTTTTGAGCAGCGTTCTCCATTAACTGCAAATTACCCCTAAAAACCACCCCTAACTGAAAACCCCATGGAAGTACAAGGTCGCAAACTTAATATGTTATTAAGCACATGAAAATGAACCGATCCCCCCCAAAAAATGTTAACTTCTAATTATGTTGAGGTAAACTTCCTTCATTGCTTGGACTATAATACCTATTTAAATTAACATAAAATTAGACCAGCTTTTACATTTTTTTAATATTTGCCAATGGGCCACTTTCACATTTTTCAAAAACGTTTTTAAATTATACTTTTAGTCATTCTAATACTATCTGTATACTTTCTTTCCGAAAAAAAAACGCTTATTTTTGAAAAAAAAATTATTTAAAAATCGAATTTTTAAACTGGCGTGAAAAAATGAACTTGGTGTGTGACGTCACACACCAGAAAATCAAGGATGCCAAATTTCTCATAAGTAAATCATTACATATATCACTAGCTAGAAACTATTTTCGTTCTTTACTACATTATAAAAAAATAAAGGATAGGTATAATCCTTATTAACTCATTTAAATTTCGCATTTCTACATGTGGCAATAAAAATGTCAAAATCGGCCTTAGCCAATCACAGAGCGTTTTCAATCACGTGATTTTTCGTTTAAATTTTTAGTTTTTATTTCTTAATTTATTTAATAATCTGACTAAAATCTTGCAAAATATTGTTCATTCTTGGTTGCATTGATGTATCTGCGTCAAAAAATATTATAATTTGCCATATTCCCGGCACGTGAAAGTGGCCCATTTCACTTTTATGTCTACATTTAATTTTTTTAAATCTTTCTGATGAAGCTAAAGTTTAGGGAAACATGTTAAAAGTTTAACAAAAAATAGTGGAAATATATAAGTATTAAAATTTACTTAAAAAATCTTTTATTACATCATATTACGTTTCACTATGGACCGGCCAGTGGTGGCGATTTATCGATAGAGCTAATTGTGGCAAAACACAACGGGATTTGACGTGCTTGTTGTTTTTGTCAAGCAAGCATAGAATAAGGTTTATAGTGGGTATAGAATGGACAGTCCCGTTGTACGGGTCGGACGACCATTTGTGGCGCCATCTGTTATCTATGAAATGAGCTCATCCCATTGTAGCAGCTTGTAGAGCAGTTTGCTTCTTATTTTTTTTTAGATTTGCTTTTTATTTATTTTATAATAAAGACACAATTTGATACAAATTTAACAAATAACGGTTTATTACAAAGAAAGAAGAAAATTATGTTGGCTTTTCGAAACTTGTCAACAAAGTCAACACTTAAGAACTCAGAATTAAATAACAATAATAGTCTTTACACTAAACCGTTTAAACATAACACTGTGAAAGTCCACAAATACACACAGATAACGCCCTATCACTACGAAACACTTTTTCAACGAACAGAAATAATCAGGCCTATGATGTATCATTTTCTGTTATTTTAACAGCAACGTTAAGTTATCTGTCACTGTTTATTCTATGCATCAAAATAAAGACAGAAATAGATGTTGAGTCTTAACACAACCGTTAAAATAACAGGACAGGATACATCATAGGCCTGATTAAAGCAACAATAAGAAGCACAACGTTCTCCAGTTCATCGTTTTGTCATTATTTGTCATTTTATGAATTTATGTCGGTTCATGTCATAATTTAATTAGTAATCACGTCACCCTTCTTCTGAAGCGGAGATACCTTGGAGATACAATCAACAACGCGTACGCAAATCAATTGATAGCGCCTCTACCGGGCATGAAACAAGTTTATCATCGAACCAAGTGGTACATTTGAAGATCGCGGGGTATGCAAGCAAGTCGTCAACGTTTGTGTCACAGAATACATATCCTCACGGATAGAAGGCAAACTGCCTAATAAAATTTTGGGGAACAATGCGCCGTCACGGCGCGGTGGATGCGATCCGAACTATTTATAATAAAGGTTTCTGTAATCAAATACGCTTTCAAAATAGTTCTTCCAATGTCAATATTTACATTATTAGATTTGTTCGGACTTCAGTTCAGAATTGAACTACGCTTTCGCATTTCTTTATATAGGTTTGATATGACCAAATGCGCAAGCGCAATTTAGAACTGATTTTGAACTGAAATCCAAACAAACCTTTTTCTTCATTATTGAATATTGACGGTTTTTTCTTCCGCGTAGAACAAAAACGGCCAAACTTCTTGTGTTTTGTGTAAAATTTGATTTTTTTTTTGAATTTAGGAAACATTTATCTGGATTTAAAATGCACACCAACACCAAGACGAATTCTCATTCAGAACTATTTTGACATATTTTTTTTAAGCATAGTTGACAGGTAAACTGCCAAAGTAAACTGTGACATATTTTCTGGTGGCGTTCATCCCGCACCTGTAGTTCTGTTTCACTACAGCGTCCCCAAGCGGATGCGATCCGAAGCTTTTTTTTAAGGCCCCGCCCTCCATTAAGCTTTTTTTTCTACCGATCGGTTTAATTTCGTTTTTTTTTTTTTTTTTTAATATCACTCCCGGATCTGACTATTTTGTTATATTTGAGTGAAAGGCCAATGAAATATCAATTTGGTTCCCCCCTGTGCTGCATTTAATTGCAAAATAAGATGGCAGAATGACAACCTATTACAGCCCTTAGATAAAAATATGAGTGTTTGCCACAAATAGCTCCATCTCTCTCGGACCTCTCTTTCTAATGTTGGCTGCAAACAGACACTGTTCTAGAATATGGCCAAGGCCGGTCCATTAGTGAAATGTCATTGGATACACCACCTATGTACAGGGTGGCCCAAATTTGAGCCTCATCATTGGGATCTCGGTAACCCTAAAAGATACGGAGTCGGTTAAATCATGGCAAAGTTGCGCAATTTTATGACCAATAGAATGTCGTTTTGAAATTAGAAAGATTCCGAATACTTCCGGAGATATTCTGAAAAAACCGAAATTTTGTAAAATCGTTTTTATTTTTTCC
This sequence comes from Ceutorhynchus assimilis, assembly GCA_917834065.1. Lineage (NCBI taxonomy): Eukaryota > Metazoa > Arthropoda > Insecta > Coleoptera > Curculionidae > Ceutorhynchus > Ceutorhynchus assimilis. Next base: position 34,429,492 of record OU892278.1, on the reverse strand, counting down.
TGGGCTTATTTGAAGAGCAATTTTAAAATAAATGTCACTTCATCATTGTCACTTTTCACCCCTTAGAAGATGGTGCTACTAAATTTAAAATTCGACGTTTCGTCTTCAGGCGGCCATCTTCAGCTAACTTTTTTTAAATACAGACCTGGATTTTTTATTTGCGATTTTGTCATCTTTGAGCATCCCAAATCCAACACTGTTTATAATTTTTCAATAACACAGTAAAAAAAGCAGGTCCGTATTTAAAAAAAAAAAATTGATGGTAATTCCAGAGAAACGAAACGTTGGATTTCAAATTTATTACCGCCATCTTGTAGAGAAGAAAAAGTGACAATGGGGATGTGAAATTAGTTTTTCAAAATCTTTTTAAATAAAATCAGGAAAAAATTAAAACTATACGAAAAAAACCTGAACTTCTCGTATTTTTCAAATTTTTTCAAAGGGAATGCCTTTTATTTTCATTCAAATTCTCGAAGTTCTCGTTTTTCTGATCCAGATTATAGGTATAATATGTTAATGTTTCTTTCAATAGTTTTGGAAATATCTGGAGTTTAGTTATTCAAAAACTGTAGTTTTTTGAATATAATTTACCTTGATTTACCTGTCACCTGTAACAAAACATTCTGATACGTGAATAGGTCTTTGAATAACTAAACTCCAGATATTTCCGAAACTATTGAAAGAAATATTAATATATTATATAATCTGAATCAGAAAAACGAGAAATTCGAAAATTTGAAAGGAAATAAAGTGCATTCCATTTAAAAAAAGTGAATATTGACATATTTTTTCATTTTGTACTGCTCATTTTTTCAATCTAATTAAAAATTCTGGTGGTTCAGATAAAATGCTACAACTTTTCTATTTACACCTTTAACCTATCACCTGTAATTACGGCTGCAGGTAAGTGTCAAAATATAGTGACTCACCCTGTACCTAGGTAGGTATAGGTATTGGAAACTTCAACTGAAAATATCTCGTCTAGTACTTACATAGCAAGTTAAAAGGAGATAATCCTTTTTTTGTCTCAGGTTTTCATATTCATGACTGTACAAGGTGTCCCAAATTCAAGGGCCAACATGGGGATATCGGTAACCGTTAGAGATACGAGGGTGGTTAAATTAGACAAAAGTTGCTTATTTTGATGCTTAACAAAATACCGTTTTAAAATTTCAGAAATTCCCAATATTTCCGGAAATATCCGGAAAAATCCGAAAATTGCGATTCTAGTTTTTATTTTTTCCGGGCTTTATTTCAAGAGAACGAGAAAAATGAAGGTAGCTTTCTTGAATCACTTTTGGGTGGACTTTACTATGGTGATATTATTTTAGAAATTCGACGTTTCGGTTTTCCAACGCCATCATTAAACTAGTTTTTGCTAATACGGACCTAGATATTTTTTTTACATAATTTGTTTGGTTTTGACATCCTAAAATACGTCATAACCCGAATTGAAATTCCGACGTTTCGACCGAAAATATTCATACTCAGGAAATAATATTGCTATAATTTTGAATATGATTTCGTGTTTCAATCCGCATGCCAATTTTAGTAAAAAGAAGTGATATAATCTAATTTCTTGATTGCTGGCAAAGTTTTTGTAGTTTTAAAATCGATTTCCAATTACTTTAGCTGAGATGGAGTAAACTTCTCTTATCAAGTTTTGGCCCAAGACAATATCGTTTGTGGTATTTTTATATAATCTATTTTTCAAGTAACCCTACAGAAAATAGTATAAAGGATAAAGGCTTCAAATCTGGACTGCGTGCAGGCCATCGAGCTATCACCATGACTGTAGCATGACTTATGACTCGTAAAGCTTCGTACAGACTCGAACATTACGCCGTACAACAAACAAGGTTGCCATTGTAGTATAACATACCCGGGTTCGTTCAGTAAGATTGAACGATGAGAATTTTTATTACCTTTCAAACAACAAATCTTCTGAAAATTGAAATGAAAAACAAATAGGACCTACGTTGTGGAAACTTACTCAATTTTACTTACTGGACATGCGCCCGACATAGCAAATATTTGGGAAATTTAAGGGAAGTTCTGATATGTCAAAGAAACGAAAAATTTATGAAACGTCTACTTTATTATTAAAGTAAATCGTACCGTTCTCATCCTGGAACTAACGAGGGGAAAGAGCACGGCAGGGAAACCCTCGATCTAACATTCCTCAAAAAATCGAAACATACTGTGTCATTTTAATAATAATTGTGAGTCATTAATTCAATAAAAGTTGAAACTAGGTACCGCCCCTGTTCTTATGCTAAAATTTTAATTACACACACTACATACAATCAACACTACCCATATTCAATACTGAAGAGTTTTTGGTTAGTTAGCCCATCTGTGGCAGGTATTGAGGTCCCTGGTTACGGTAACTCACAGCTATAGTTGTTTTTGAGCCAATATCTCTAGATTGATTTTTCTCAATTTGCTAGGATATTCTCTCGTCAGGGTAGGAAAATGTTAGTAAATTCAACAAGGTCCTAATGCACGTTCTGAATACACAAAATCAAAATCTCAGTACAAAAAGACAGCACATAATTTCTTAGGTTTTAATTTACTTCTTTATCGGTGTTGTTTACAGCATGAAACGATTTTTGTTAAATACATGAACAATGCACATGTTATAAAAAAAATGTTATAAACAAACAAAAAAACATAAAAATGGAAAAAATTATATTTGTATAAATTGAACTCTCACAAACAAAATAATAATTAATCAACTAACATTTGAACGCTTCTTACACACACACTAATAGCAAATTGGATTGAACAATCAATTTTAATGCAAAATAAAAATGAAAATTGAATAATGAATAATTACAGACACGCGACACGCTTTCTAAGGGACCAGTCCAGCTCGTTCTGTAGTCTAGTGGCGTATCCTCTTGTATCCTCTTCGGTTTCGGTACCTTCGTTTTCTGTGGCGCGCTCGTTCACTCCTAAACTTGAGGGCGCATACATGGTTGCAACATTTACTTTTATTCAGTTAACGTTTTTTTAAAAAGTTAAGATTTTAAGAAATAATATTTTAAATAGGTGGTTTTCCTCACCATCAATGATGAAAGGTCCGATCATTTTATTATGCTGCATCCTTATCCACACAATAGAAGATTCTCTACCATGAAGTCGCACCTGTTAATTTTGTCTTGGATTTTGAAGTGACCAAAAATGGTCCTTATGTCGATTAAACAGTCCATTTGTTAAAAAAATGCACTTGTAAATACAAATTAGTTTGCTTAAAAAGTCAACAAAGAAACATGGAATCAAGTAAAGTCGAATCGCTTAAAACACACGTGACACTTGACCAAGATTGGTTAGTGGAATTTTTTTTGTCCGGTATTTTGAGGGCTGGATGTGGCTAGTTAGCTGATGAGGATATAAATATTTTTATATCCTACTGAACTATTAAAACCATATAATACCTTGGTTACGATAATCATAAACAGGGTCTTAACTCCCAAGGGAGTTAAGGATTTTCATAACTCCCAAGGGAGTTAAGGAAGGGAGTTAAGAATATCATAACTCCCAAGGGAGTTAAGGATTTCCATAACTCCCGCTTTTACCTTGAATAGGTAACACTTTGACAAAAAATAAAAATTTTGATTTATGGCTTATTCCTTTATAAAAATAGACAGAATACATTAAATTCAGTAGGATATAAAATTATCTATGTACCACGGGAATTATCAGGAGTTAATACCCACGGGCAATTGGTGTATTAACACCTGCATAATTCCCTTGATACATAAATAACTATTAATGCCTGCCTCCCGTTCGGAATATCCACAGAATGTTTCGCGGAAAACTCAATTTTGGACTGTGATTACCATCTGGCGATTTTCCAGCATTATTTTAACAACAAAATCTTTTATTCTCTTGATTCCCAAACAGAAAGTAAATGCGGAAGGTCTTTTCTCTTGCAAGTTGACACCCATCCTCACTTTTTCACTTTTTGAAAATCCTCTGGGCTGGGACTCTGTAACGAATAGAGATAGTTTCTCTATCTCTATTGACGTCCCCTTTCTAGTGATTTCGAAAAGAGAGAAGAAGACAGCAAGGGCCATAGCGATAGGGATAACGATCTCTATTCATTACAGAGTCCCAGCCTTGGTATTTTTTATGGTTGAATTATTTATCAATGTCAATCTTTCATTCAAAAGCCGGACAACGAGCCGGACAATTTAGGATCATGAAAAAAAAAACTGCTTCCTGTAAATTAATTTTTTTCTTCTCCAAATTTTCGAACAGGGAGCAGGCATTAAAATCACCCATATCCTCATCAGGTAACTACATTCAGCCCTCAAAATGCCAGACAAAAAAAAATTACTTGTTTTCACTTGTTTGTTATTTGTTGGGATTTTTCCGAGGATTTTTCTCATTTGATACAAGAAAATAGATTTTATCACGTATTTCAACTAAAATTTGCAGATGCGGATTAATTTTGCGCAAAGATGAATATTTTCGGTCGAAACGTCGGAATTTCAAAACATGTTATACTTATATGACGTATTTCAGAATGTCAAAATAAAGCAGATTATGTAAAAAAAAATCCAGGTCCGTATTACAAAAAATTAGGTTGATGATAGTATTGGAAAATCGAAACGTCGAATTTCTAAAATCATATCACCACACTAAACTCCAGACAAAAGTGCTTCAAGAAAGTTATCTCGATTTCTTTTAATAAAGCCCGGAAAAACTAAAAACCAGAATCGCAATTTTCGGAATTTTCCGGAAGCATTAGGAATTTCTCAAATTTTAAAAGACATTTTGTCAAGTTTCAAAATGCACAACTTTTGTCTAATTCAACTACCCTCGTATCTCTAATGGTTACCGATATCCCCGTGTTAGCCCTTGAATTTGGGACACCCTGTACAAGCTTTCAAGAATCTGGAATGCTCATCTTTAAAATCGATTCTTACAAATGTAAGAATCAGAAAGTTTATACCTCTATCTATTGCCAGAGTGCGGTAATTAAAAAAAAAATGGAAAAGGTTACTGAAGATATTGAATCCTTGGTAACTTGGAATACCAATTGAAAAAAGTTATAGCAAATTGAAAATCGTGGTAAAAATCACATGGACTTTTTGTTATTAGTCCTGTTGAGCATTATTAGTAGTTAGTGAGTTAAAAGGATTTATTTATTTCAGCAATGTGGGACAAGACAAAACTCAAGCACCAACCAAAACAGCCACCCAAATGAGATCTATCGGCCTCTAGTGTGATAGCTCATAGAGCGCGGACCTCTTTCGTTGACTTATTTAGGAATCCCTTTATCTTGGACTCTCGTATTATTTGTGTAAATACATTTGAAATGAGAGATATTTTTAGATAGTGGCTGAACGCGTTGTTAGAGTTTGGAGTGAATCCTTAAATAAGTGTTTTCTCTTCAATCAGTCGATTTCATGTAAGTACAAGGAGCAGTGATAATTTATTATTAGGTAAACCAGATATTATACCTATAAAGATGTTCCAAAATAAGCTAACATTTCAATTTTTGGATAAAACATATTTTTTATTTTGCTGTTCTGAAAAGTAGAGGCATAGAAGGTATTTATGTGTGACCATTTGACAGTTGACCGCATTGGCGGTGACAGCACATTCTCACTCTCTTTATGGGATTTCCCATAACTTTATTATCGACATAATCTATAGAAAATATACCATATTTACTGCCATGACGGACACTGATGACCACTATGTTTGCTAATTATTATTGCTCAGGAGACACTTACCTACTTCTATTGACTAATTTTCAGCTAAGGTGTTCTAGTTAGAATGGCCGCTAGATTCTATAGGCAGTGTCCGCTATTGTATTATGGCGAAAAAATAAAAAAGTGTCTTCTAGCAAATTTTTGTGCCCTAATATTAAGGCTAATGTGTACGATGAGGCGACGAGAAATATGAGAATATGTGTCCGCCACGGCGAGGTGTAATAGAAATCTTTTTATTTTTTTTATTCAGGGCACCTGTGCCCGCTGAACTGCTCTCATGGGTGATGTGGTTGACAGGCTTCATAAAAATTGGCTCACCACTTAGTGTGGTAATTCAATATTTTATGGTTTGATGTACGCTTTATCCTTAAGATAACCCGAAACAGTGTTCAATCAACTGACCTTGGCGGCCAAATCACATCACCTCGGAGCAAGATAAAAAACCATTAAATTTTGCTTGTTGCTGCATTGTTTTATTGACACTTTGACGTGGCACTATCCTCTTGAAACCACATGGCTTTCACATTCTTAATACAGCATTTCGTTCACGGCATGAAAAAATGATAATCATGTTACATGTGATACCGAGTTCTATTGGCCGTAAAGTAATTTCCATTATAATATTCGAAGAAGTTAAGTCCAGCCAATCATTCAGAAGAAAATCTGCACTAAATCGTAACCCGTTAGGATGCATAGAAAGTGCTTTAATCGCTCTTGATAGCGTGCGCAGAAAAATCTTTCATCGAAATTCGTTTAAGTGAGCTTGTGGACATGCTTTATTATTGACTGTGATAGTGAATTGACGCGAAAGGATATTTTTCTACACTTCCACTAAGAGAGGCAACAATAATTTTATTCAATTTTTTTTATCGTTTCGAACAAATCAGTTGACTCAAAATTGAAAAAATTGCGGCAGTCGTCATTACAAAACACAACTTGTTTGATTGTGCCCCTTCTGAGAATTCAACCTTAACGGGACCTAATGAAAGCAAACTAAAATGTAAGTTTATTTTGGGACAGCCTAAAGGGCCCCATACAATACGGTCGTTCTCGTCGGTTTTCATCGCCGCGATGAAACACGTCGTTCCAAAACCGAAGTGTGTGGTAGAAAAACACAATGGTTTTCTACCACACACTTCGGTTTTGGAACGACGTGTTTCATCGTGGCGATGAAAACCGTCGTGTTTCATCGTATTGTATGGGGCCCTTAATGTAGATCTTATTTTCAATGATACTTAGTGAAAATAGAACAAAAACAGTTCAATACATATTATGTTTAGAAATTCTGTTCAGCTTTCTTCAACGAATACAATAATTTAGGTGGAGCTCTATTAAGGAATGTTGTAGAGTGTACGTTCGATTACAAACCATCTCAGGATATCATTTTATCGTGAACGATTTCGAAACAAAGAACAAAATCTGCGAACCATATCCAAAAGATGTTTCACCTAGTTTCAGGGACTAGAAAAAATGCTAATTTCTTCAAACTCTAACAACGAATCTTTTTTTTTTTTGTAAAAGTGCCCTCGTTTTGGTATTAGGACTTATTATTTCAAAATATTTTATAAGAACGAAGATAAAAATTAACAATACGGTTCAAGCACCCTTTATTATGCTTACTTCTACCATTTTTATATTCGTTTTCGACTGTTACTTTTGTTATACAATAATTGATACTTAATACAATAGTTTTTGAGGTATGGCGAAAGAACCAATAAAAGTGTGAATAATATTTTTTTAAATAAGTAAAAATAGAACAGATCATTCAACTTCCAATAAAATGAATAAGGTATTTGAAAATAATAAAAGATAAACCACAAAACAGATAGGTAAATATAAATGGAAAATCAGCCTGCAGAATGATTTAATGTAAATATCATCAAATTCATTATATTTTCTTCCCATTATTATTGCACGTAATAAATTATTATTCTTTTGCCACACCAATTAGATTTTCTTTTTATTATAATAATTTTTTATAACTTCGTACGCATTTAAATATGTAGGTCTGTGATATAAACATTGTATGGTAAGTGGAAAAAAATTATTTTATTAATCTTTGACAGTGGATGAATGTCGAATATAAAACATGCTTTTTAAAATTTTTATCTAGGACCAAAAGGTGATATTTGACTGGGCAGTGTTAGTTTCGTATAATTATCGAATTACATTTTTTGATTATTAGACAAACGTAATTATTGTGTAAATTTATGTGCGTATTCCAAGCAATACTCTTTTCTTGACTAAATAAAATAATGTTGGTCTGTATTTTTTTTGTTTACTTATAAATAAAAGCGTTTTTTGAGTAGCTTACCAAGAATATTGGAGGAAAATGTAAAACTTTAAAACGAGCCTCTTAGTGCAATCAAGAAGACCTATATTATTTATTAGAGAATGAACCACAATGAACTTTTCACAGAATCTCTCAATATTTCAGTTCTTCTTACATTCTAAACATAACACTCATGCGCTTCTGTACAATCTTTTTGGTATAGAACTACTTAAAATCGCCCTTTCTTTCTCAATGGTAACAGGAATATTTTTCATTTTCTCAAATATTCTTGAGCTTAGCTACGCTAGCTATAGTATAGGATTTAGAGTAAAAATACGACGTTGTTTAATTCGCTCCTTGTAAACCTGTAATATATTATAAAAAAGTATTATATTAATACATTTTGGTCGTTATAAGGGACAATCACAGATTTTTACAATTTGAAATTTTAATTTTTGTTAGGTAGGTACTGACACTGACATACAAGATTTTAGTTTTTAGTTTTCTATCTTTTTTTTTATTTTAGTGTAGATATATTTATTATTATATCAATTGGAATATAGGCCAAAAAGCTACATGCTAAGAAGGTTATCTTAATTTTGGAACAAGCATTTGAAAACAGAAAACTATAAAATAATAATAATAAACATTTATAGGTCGATCAACCAAGATTTCAGAATAAGATGCTCTGAATTTTTATTTTATTTGAATACATAGGTAAAAATTACAAAGGCTTAGATAATAATAAACAAAGCTTTAGAAAATGCTAATTGAAACTTTTTGGAAAAAACCCATGTTTTCAAAGGGGGAAGATTTGCTCCTTGATATCACAGCTTAAAATTATACATAGGTATTTGGGTACTTACTTACATATAATTTTCAAAAAGTATGTATAATAAAGGTAATTTTTGCATGTATCTCTTTGCTCTTTGTAATTCTGCCAAACTTGAGTTTTTTACGTATGTATTTTATTTTTTAGGTTTTTTAATACCTATCATAATATTACTTTTTACTTTTTGCTTCTCTACTACCTTAAGTGAAGAATAAAAATGAGAATATTTGGACATACAAACTTATACCTAATAATAAATACTTGTTGAACCGATTTAAAACATATAATAAGTTTGGTTATATATAAAGTTCTGACGTCCTGTAAATACCTATGTAAAAAATAATTAATTATTATTGCGTAGGATTCTTTATAATTTGTATCCTCCCTAGTAGAAAAGTGAATACCATAATTACTTTAGGAAATTTTTTAAACTACGATTTTTGTATTTTGAGACTATAACCGATATTTGAAGACTTCTCAGCAGTTTGAAATAACATTTTACTGGTGCTTTTTGGATTTATTTTTAAGCCCACTTTTTTTAAATCCTACATATCTACGACTTTGCAATAACATTTTTTAGGTTAAACAATAATTGTAGATGAGTACCTATTCTTGTTACGGATTTAAAACTTGTAGATTTCCTTAGCACTCTTATGGTGACGTGGGATCTATTGATCTGCTGATTTTAAGTTTAAGATAGTTCTGTGAAATATACAGTGTGTTCTGGAATCTGAAATAGAGTAGAAAATAGTTGAGATTGGAAAATAAAAACTAAACACGCTCAATTAAAAAAGTTTGTTTCACATTTCTGGACACTCTGTACAAGATACAAATTGAGCCAGTGCTGACTGATATGTAAGTATTTAATTTGGTTAGATCAGGAGCCATTTGTTATAAGTGTCTCAACAAATTTATGTACCTAGGTGTAGCAACAATGGTACTATACATATGACATCTTGCCCCAATAAAAACGGCAATTATTATTATATGTAGTTATTATTATTGATACTAATGATTAAAAATAGGTAAGCAGACATGTTAGTACCTAAGAATCAATTTGTTGAGACACTTTTGAGTATAAATACAATTTCAGTATTTTTATAGGTAGCTACCACTTTATATTATTTTTAATCTATATTTAGCAATAAAACGTTCTCTTTGACGTTTTTTTTTATTATTTTATGACATTGTACTACCAATTTTTTGCTAATTTGGAAAAAATAACATTTTACCGACTAAATGTTAAATAATTTACCTAATGTAAATATACAAATTAAAAAAAAAAAATAGTTGAATACTAAAGTTAGCAGGTAGCACATGTAAATTGTAACGGAAATGCTATTATAATTATTGCTCTCTGAAAATAATATCAATAAATAATTTACATGTAAAACTACTTTGGATTGATTTTTTTTTTCATCAATGAATTGCAAAGAAAAAACTGGAGAGTTTTTTGCATTGTTATGGTTTGTGCTATCGGAATAATAAACCGTCCATAATCTGCCAAGTCCTGCTCAGAGGTTCTCAGCTTGAGCAAAGTTTACCTTGGGGTCATTCATAGTATTGGTACAGATTAAAGAGGGCGCCACTAGATTGTATTAAAATAATTTAAATTTTTTTAGGGAATAACCAATCTAGAAAAAAGTGGTTAGATAATCGCGGAAATCTATAAAATAAACTAGATCTGATGCATTGACAGAATGCCTTACCAAGAAAACACAAAATTTTTCTACTTAAATAATAAGTAATTCGTTCATTTCCGTATCGGCGATAGGATGGCGATGGTATACACAATACAGGTAAGTAGTGGTACTGATTTAACATAAAATTTCTATCTTCAAGTTATTTGTAAGACCAATATTATTGTTTATAAACGAAGGGTAATTTAATATTCAACACTATCAGCTTTGAAAGGCAATGAAAAATATAAAATAATAATACTTAGGAAGTTATAGAAAGTTTAAATCTTAAAATCAATTTAAGTAAAATCCAGATACCTAATTATCTATTGTTTCGAGTTGAGCTGCGCCTGTTAATTATTTGCAAATTTACCTATTTATAGGTGTTCGTTTGATGTTGAATTTAGATTTATCTTCGATAATAAGAGCCGCGGAACTCTAAACGCGTTGTATCATATAAATTTTTGCCGAAAAATAAAAACTATGATATTTGAACCCGAGCCATACAAGAACAAAATGGATGCACTTACTTGTGTTCTTCCAACGACGTTTTCATTTCCTGCAGGTGCACCTGATGTTCTACCAACTCTTCAACGAACACAATCACATAAAATAGGTTTAAAATATCTTCTAAAACTATGAGGTGGATTTTTTAACGGATTTTGAATTGAATTTCAAAGGATCGGTTTTGAGGGTTCTGAAAACTCAACTGACAAGTTCGGATCTCTTTCTTAATCTCGTTGATGCGCTGATTTCTGGGAAGCGCATCAAATCTTCTTGTGCCATATAGAACTTGAAATTGTATGGCGCCAAAATTTAAAATCAAGTATAGGAATAAAATTAGTTTGGAAATTAAGGTATGCGCGAACAATAGGTGAACTGAAATTCATTTAAAATTTGAATACCGCAATAATAAGGCCTAAAGAGTTCACAGGATAATATTCTATAATTATTATGTATTATTTACTATTTAACCCCTTCAAGGTTCAACAAGCCTATAAGTAGGCTAGGCTTGATACATGCTTAATACCTATTTGAAAACGTCAGGTCAAAGAGTTACGCTATTTTGAATATAATCCGCTTAGATTTCAATTAAATAAAAAAAAGTGCGATAATTTAGATGGGAACATGAAAGCAGCATCAGGATATACAGGACTGAACCAACCCAATGGAAACCGCTCTCCAGCAATATCCAAGATTCATGGAGATGGGCATCTCATCCGATATTGCTTCAACAGCGTGGTTTCAATGTATGGGTTTAAAATTTGTACGCAAAAAAAACATGGGTACATGAACCTAATGGCCGATAACCTGATACCTATGCGCGATTCGATTGTTGAAAACAGATGGAAAATTTTCTGTACTTATCTCTGTCCACGAGTTTGTTGCCGATCCGTTTTGGTCTAGGGTACGATAGTGAAGGTTATTGATATTTTCCTAAGTCACCTCATGCAGGATGAAACAAATTTTTGTCCATTTACACTGAGAAGAGGTTTAATAAAACAACTCTCCGTACATAGAATTTAATCAATTTCGCTTCGATTCTACAGGTTAGAATTCACTCTATTTTCTATGAGTGTTCGCGCTTTTCTTGTATTTGCTTTAGCAGCCCCATGCTATGGAATCTTTTGTTGGGTAGACCTTATTAGTCAAATGATCAAATAAAATAATGATGGGCGGCTTTGCGGATCGACAGGTTGATTGTTACATGTCAAATATTCTTCCAGCATCCTTCCGAACAATTCAAGACCGCTTTCACACATACAGAGAAATCGGACATTCCTAAACAGTATTTGCGAAAAGGACTAGATATACCTAACTAAGGAAGAAGTCCAATGCGCCATTCAGTTATCCAAAAACAGGAAAGCTGCAGGTCCAGACAGTGTCTACTCAGAACTTATTAAAATCCTAAAAAACGAGCAGTCACTACACGCACTAGTGAAGCTTTTCATTATGGTCTACCGATCGGGCATCATTTCCTCTGACTGGCTTAAATCGACATTTCTGACGCTTCCGAAGAAAAGCTTTGCTAAAAGATGTAGCGATTATCGCCTTATTAACTTGCTAAGCCACTATTCTCAAGATTTTTCTAAAGATCACCCATAAAAGAATATACGCAAAGTGCGAGTCCTTAACGAGGAAATCATAATTTGGTTGTCTAACGGTTTTGGCACAAGAGATGCCATGTTTAGCATCCAAGTGCTAGCTCAAAGATGTATAGATATGTTTCTGTTCCTGTATACGCATGCTTCGTAGACTATGAGAAAGCGTTCGACAGGGTATAACATGAGAAGCTTATGAAAATTCTCAAGGATGCAGGCCTAGATGAGATAGAGACCTCAAGATAGTCGCAAATCTCTACTGAAATCAAAATGCACAAATCAAGGTAGACCAACACGGAAAAAAATCCTTTTAATATATTGTATTGTAAAAAATATATAATAGCATGTAAAATAATTTTATTACGAATTATTAACCTTGTATAATATTAATAATCACATATTTCTAATAAACGAAATAATACCAATGTATAATAAATGATATAAAAAATTATAGTAGAATCTTTTGTCATAAAAAATGGAGTGTGGTTTTTATTATAAAATATATTAAATTAGGTGTCCTATTATACCTGTTTGTTAAGTCTATGACCTATTTGCTCATAGTAGCATTTTAGCATATTAGGTAGTACAGTTTATAATACATAAATACTAAAATATTCAAATTTTACTAACATCAGTTTAAAAAAGGTAAAATCTTATTTTATAAATTTTACTAACAAAGATTATACTGTTTACGCACCCAAAATTTTTACACCTTTTGGGATATGCTTTTGCTTGCTTATTGCTTTAGTCTGCACAGAACTTTCAGAAGGGTACTTCGTTATTGTGTCTTGACTCTCCTGTATCCTTTTCCCATGGAAAGTATGAAGAAGATATTGGAAAGTTTTGACCTTTCCACATTAGGAAACATATGAATGTAAGTATCACTGAACCATAAAATGGGACCCATTTTTTTTTTCAAATTTCAGTTAATTTGAAAATATTATAGTTTTCAGCTAGGTGATCTAGAATTTGGTGTAGTTTCCCGAAATAAGGCCAGTAGAGACTTTGCCAGCAGGTACTGTGACGAACTTTTCTATCGATCAATACTAGGTACCTGATACGCCTCATTCTGAGGAACAACGACATCCAGGATCCACCTCCAGAAAAAAAAGTAAGTTCTTGATTTTTATATGTCTAGTAGGTATACAATATATAAGTATATATTTTGAAAATTGTTGCTAATAATCACTACCAAAATACAAATAGGATAATAACTTGAATATTTTTATTGTAAATTTTAGGCTTGTTTAGAGGATCTGGATCTAAACTGCTGGACAATTGCTTTCGAACAAGGTAAATATCGCCTAACTTTCAAGCTCGATATTTTTGGAACCAGACTAGATATCGAGCTGCGGTTTTCACGGGCTGACAGATTGACTTTTTGTGAAAAAAATTGCTATTTTGAAATTTTTTTGAATGTCTACTTTTTTTTTATACAGGGTGTTAAAAGAGTCCATGTTTTTCATCCCAATTTTGAATGTGTGTAACTTTCTCAGATAATTTTTTAAATTTAATTTCTATGCGGCGTTTTAATCAATGATCTTCTGCAAAAAAAGTAATTTCTCAAATTTTTTATACCTGCCTTAGTTTTAAAACTATCGACTTTTTTTCATAACCTCCACTTTTTTCAACTTTTAAGCACCTAAACCATCCTGTACAATAAATCTTGCATCTTATGCTGCTATTTGATATACCCCACGATATCCTGGTTTATTTTCAATGAAAAAAAATTACTTAAATAATGTGGTGTCCAGTAGCGTACTAATAATCGCCCATTTTCGGAATAATTTATTAATGGCTCACCGAATTTTACATTCAAAGGTGCATAATTTTAAAAATAATCATTTGAAGTTTCATTTGTTTAGTTCACTTTAATCATTGACATATTATTAAGAAACAAATTTCTCAAAATTTTGATATTAGCCTTTGTTTTTAAAATATCGTTTATTCAACATAACCATATTAATTTTTTCGATTTTTCCGTTCTAAACCATCCTGAATCGTTCTTACCGGTGAATTTTTTTAGCAATAATTGTTATACCTTTCAGCCAGCGTATTTACTACGATTAAAAATATCGAATACCTCAATGATAGGCTGTACAGTGGCGTGCAAAGAGAAATTATTATTTTTCATTAAATCAATTTTATTAGCAATTGTTATATCTTTCGATTAGCGTATTTTTATGATTAAAAATTTCTAATACCTCAATGATATGCTATACAGTGGCGTGCTAATAATTATTTATACCACTGATAAAATTTAAATATTCGGAACCGATTTCGTTGTGGTGAGAGGAAACCCGAATTTTTATTGCCTGCTAATTTTCTTTGTAGCTTCATGTTTAAAGGTATTTCAATTGAAAATTCTTCCACTAATGGTAGCAGTATCACAAAATAAAGTTAAGGATGGTAAATTACATTATCTGCCAAACAAAAAATTATATGAACAACGTTAATGCTTCTTTACGTTCATTCAAAACAAAATAGAGAGATATCGGTGAACCAGATAGCGCGTATGGACGGTAATAACGTCAGGAGTTATTTTTATAAGGTAAAGCGGTATCATACTTTGAAATTAGAGTTATCGGAAAACAGTTTAACGTAAGATTTGCCTGTTCGAATCCGTTATTTTATAACCGTAACCTAACTTGTACCATCGTCACCAAAGGTGTTTGGGACAAAAATAATGCATAATTATCTCCTGGACTAATTCTACTGTCATTCATTTCAATGCATTTGATTCACGGTTTGACAAATATTTGACAATAAAATTCAAATAATAGTACAAGAGCTAATATGATGCTGTCCCAGTTACTTTCGGTGACGATGGTACCTTGTTGTGATTTGATTTGTGTTGTCTGTTGTTTATGGTCAGGGACAGAGGATTATTTGCTTTTTTACTATTTTTTGAACAATCCAAATTGCCACGCTTTTTCGCTGATTAAGAAAAAAAAATAAATTTAGAAAAATAAATTTAGAAAAATAAATTTAAAAAAAAAATTAAAGTCGAGAATAAAAAAAAATTAAAAAAAAAGTAAAATAAAAATAATGAAAATAAAAATAATTGAATGAAGAACTTGAGATTGTAAGACTGAAGGTCGAAGTGCGTGCAAATTAAGCCCTAGCTCAGAACTAAATATTTCGGAGAGTAGGGGTGGGTTTTAGTTTTGGGCGCCACCGACTCTGAACAGATGAGTCGGACTCTCCAGGATGGTATCTGGCTTCAGGTCCTTACAATCCAAATAATAATTAATAAAAAAAAAAAAAAAAAAAAAATATTAGCAAAACCAGGCTGTGTGCATAAAACCAAATAAAAGTCAAGAAATCAAGTGCTACAGTTATTTATTCACCAAATGGCCGCAGACCACAATGGACAGTAATTTGAATTTAAGGAAAAAAAAAATAATAATAATCAAGTAAATTAGCAATTAATAAATGACCTTGTCATGAAGTGTCAACCAACCGATACAGAAATGCTGTACGTTTTTAAATAATTGCTATAGTCAAGAACAATTAAATTTAAATGCAAAAATATGTTATTGAAACTCAATAACTAAGTAATAATAAAAAAAAATAAAAAGGTATAAATAGAAAAGTTGCAAATAGAAATTGAAGAGAAAAATAAAACAAAAAAAAAACAATAAATTAATGACTAATAAGTTGGAGCGGTTATTTTACACTTACGTAACCAGAACTACCAGTAAGTTGACATTAATTCAACAGGTTACGTCTAGTTAAGTTACCTATTTTAATAATTCATTTACCACACTGGGGCCAGCAATGAATTATTCCCTGAAATACCGAGGTGATCACCGGGTGTACAAATAGGGACAGAATGTAAACAAACAATAACAATTAGGTTAACTAAAACTAGTACGATACCAAAATTTTCCAGATGGTGGTGGTTCATTCAGTTCACCAGATTAGTCCTGGCCACTGGTTGTGGTCAACTTGTTCGATGACTTGCGTAACCGTCCGATTACTTAGGCTGGTGTCTGTTAGCCTTTTGGTTCAATTTCGGTTACAATTGAACGTCTATTGTTATAACCGTGAGGATATACTCGATGGTAAAGTATAACCCCTCGTGAAAGAAAATACCCTCGTAAAAGGAAATACCCTCGTCAAAGGAAATACCCTCGTGAAAGGAAATACCCTCGTCAAAGGACCCTAAGAGAAAAACTGTTATACACACTGTATTTGTAATTGAACTAATAGCGAAGCACTTCATGAATAAATTGAATTAGAAAATGAAACTATAATGATTAGTTCCCAATAGCAAATTTACTTGATAAAAAAAACTATAGCTCTTGAAAATTATTTTAATAGAAAAATTGAACATTAAGATATTAATTAATTAAATCAGATTGAATCATAATAAGGCTTTGATAGCAATTGAGAAAAATGTGTCTTGAGTTTGCAAAAATTGTCATAAGGTTATGTGGTTTTTCCTTTTTTTACCTGATGGTATTAGGGTGTCGGCCTCGAAAATCTCCGGAAATCTGGATCGAGGATTGGATTGAATATCCTGGAGTAGGTGAGATTATTCTCTACTCCTTAGGGCAGCTTTCAACTAATAATTGAATGGAAAAAGTCAGAAACTTCTATTGGAAAAAAACGTGCAAGCAACTTACCACAACGACTGTTTTTTTAAATCCGATAACATCGGCGAAAATTATGGCACTTTACGAAAGTAAAACACAACGCAAGATAACTCAGTGTGCCATAAATTCAATTCAGAAGAAAATCAGGCCCAAAATCCCTTTTTAAGGTGAAGAAAAAAACTTAATTCTTCTGGAGGACTTGTTTCTTCCAAAGCAGTCAACGTGAAAAGAGAAAGTGCTGCACATTCAATCAATAAGCTAACCTCACCTAAAGGACTTAGAGATGATTCAGAATAACGACAAACATAAACAATTAATCGATAGAATTCTCACCTACCAAAAATTGCACACCACAACATAATCCGAGAAAAACGACAACGGCTAATGAATTATGATATCAACAACAAATAATCATCCCATAAAACAATCAAAACTTGAAGAATACAAAATAGAGTAAATGTTCCGTTTTCAAAATTAGAGAGCTCAAGGAAGAATCGACGAAATACTGAAAACATCACTACTCCACCGCTGGTTGACAGAAATTTTTGACAATCAAAAGTCAAAGAAACGAAATCACAGGGTGCGGTGCGTTCAAGATGTCTCAAAGAACATCGAACCAATGCGCAACTAAACGGGGTACGCTAGAATTTGCGCCGAGATCAATAGCGCTCCATAACCGAACAGTCAGTACGAACGGTACACCCACTTGAAAACGGTACATCATGATTACGGAACACAACCCACGAAATATTTTTGACACATGAATTATTTTTGTTATGAAACAGATGATCGAATTTAAAATCGAAATCAAAATATTGCCTTGTTTTGCTTTAGAATTGAATTAAAATATGGATTAAAATGAGGAAAAAACCATTACAGCAAATAGAATTTGACTATGGAAAATTAGAAAATTTACAGGATCTACAACCGTTGAGATTATTGATGAAATTTTATAGAGAAAATGTTGACAAATTTAAGGAAATCTTGAATATAAAATTGAAAGTAGGTAAGAAATGTTTATGCAATTTTGGCCCGTTACAACTCCCCCTCTCCTACGATAGGAGGGAAAGTTAGAAAGAACTTTTCCGACGATAATCTAAGCAAACTCGAGAACTAAGGTACTATAAAGAATGTAAAATATATGTATTTATAATTTAAACTTAAATGAATTCAAAATGACTAACAAGATACAACAATTAAAAAGGTAGATAATAAGAAAGGTACGAAACGAACATCTACTTACTTTGCCTTGAAAAACACAACGATAAGATAAAAGATAAGGTAACTGAAGTCAACGAAGCTAAAGGCTTTCAACACACATGGAGTTGTAAAAATCCGAATAAATCGGCGAAAATTATAACACTACGAAAACGTAAGGCAAAGGCAACTAAAATGTTATAATTTCAAATGAGAATTTAGGGTCGAAATCCCACAAAGGCGAAGACAATCTTCATAAAGACCCTAATTCTCCAACGTCCAGATGTGAAAGTCAACGAAGCTAAAGGTAAAGGCAAAAATAAGCAAAGTCGTGAAGGAAAGAAAAGGGAAGAAATAAAGGAAAGAAAAGAAGTTATTGACCACTAAGAGTTGAACGCCAAAAAGGCAAAAGGTAAACGCAACAATCAAGGTACAAGGTAAATTCAACCCACAAAAGATAAGCCAACTAACTTCAGGGTAAGGTCAGGTACGGGGTAAGGGAATATGTAAACTAGAGAAAGGTAGTAGCATCATCCTGAACACAAGAATCAAACGGAAAGCCAATAAACTATTGACAAAAGCAGTAACGGAGAACCCAATGGACCGAATGGCATGACACTGTCCCGTTTCGCGCCAAGACAGTAACATGCAACCAATACAATGAGCTCCTCGCTCAGCCAACAAAACAATCAAGTGTTCCAGGAGTCAACAAATTAAGGGAATTAAAACAAAACAAAAGGAATTAGGAATAAAAAAACTATGATGGACATAGGCTTGCAAGAAATGGTATAACAACCACAAACCTATTCCTCAATGACCTAACATATCCTATTCCTAAAAGACATGCCAGGGTGATGCTAAAATTGCCAGTGAGATGTTACTGGTTAAGGCTACAGACAGTATGGTTTGCCGAGAGTACCATAGCAAGGGGTTTGAATCAATGATTGGTGTTGATTAGCATCGGAAGTTAACCCTTGGTCTGACGGGATGACATAAAGAAAAGGGAAGGGAAATGATTAAAAAAAAAAATCAGTTGATTACTCAGTATCTGAATGATTGGTAGTTGGATCAAGGAATGGTTTGAGCTCCTGTACATGCCAGACACCCTTCGAGTTACCATGATCGTCCTGTAGTTCATACGACCAAGATCCACATTTACGCTTTATAGAAAATGGACCAACATACTGTGGTGCTAACTTAGCAGTGATGTAATTAGCAGCATCAGAAAGGATTTTGTTCTTTCGCCAAACCTTATCACCTGGATCAAAAGTTACAGGACGCCTACGAAGATTGTACCTATTAGCATTCTGGGTCCTTGCGGATTTAATTTTGCTTTCGATTTGCTTGTACAATTTCACAAAACCTTCCTGTCGGGTCTTCAGATGAATATCCAAATTGGGTAAAGTGTGTGGAAGTTGGATGGAATTGTCGTTGCCATACAAATGATGCTCTCTGCCAAACAAAACGAAATATGGACTATACCCAGTAACTTCGCTCGGTGAGGTACGAATAGCGCAACCAATCTCTTGGAGATGTTCGTCCCAAGATCTGTGATCTTCTTGACGCACATAGGTACGCAACATAGTCTTAATGACACGGTTATGACGTTCTGTGGGATTTGCACGGGGATTGTAGTTGGCTGTATAGAATATATGGGTCTTATAGCGTTGACACAAGGCCTGAAACTCCTTCGACTTCATCTGAACACCATTGTCACAGGTCAAAAATTTGGGAGCACCAAAAAGTAGAAAGAAATTCTCTACATGTTCAACTAGAGATTTGGCCTTAGCGGCACGACATGGATACAGGAAAACTGACTTACTGAAATAGTCCGAGATGACAAGAATGTAACAATGTCCCTTTTTAGAACGAGGTAAGGGTCCTATATAATCAAGGCTTATTGACTGAAATGGTTCAGTGATGACTGGTCTTTCTCCCATTAATCCTGCAGGTTTCACCTGTTCAACCTTACTCTGAGCGCAATAACGACAAGACTTGATGTAGCGAACTATGTCGGCTTTCATCTTGGGCCAGAAATAGTTTTGACGGATTTTGCCAAAGGTCTTGAAAACACCAACATGACCAGAGGTTGGAATGTCATGACAACGATTTAGAATTTCGGACCTTTTATCCTTCGGAACTACCACTTTCCATTCTTCAGATGGAGAAGAAAGCTCAGAGAAAGGAGTCTTGAGGAATTTATAAAGGATGCCACCTTGCACACGCCACAAAGGAAATTTCAGAGGATTTTTCTGGATTCTCTGGATCATAGAAAGATACCATTTATCAGTAGTGTTGGAATTAAAATCAGGTTGAGTGAAAATTTGAATGGACTCGATGGAAATGGGGACGGATCTGGAAAGAAAATCAGGGACAATATGATCTTTGCCTTTGCGATGGATTAAATCAAAATCAAATTGTTGCAAACGAAGTTGCCAACGACCCAAGCGACCTTGAGGATCCTTCAACCTATGTAACCATAAGAGAGAGGCATGGTCAGTTATGACAGTGAAGTGGACATGGTCTAAATAATGACGAAGTTTCTCAACGCTCCAGATTACTGCCAAGCATTCCTTTTCAGTAACCGAAAGTTTCATTTCCTGTCTGGAAAGAGACCGAGAAAGATAGCAGATGACCTTTTCATCTTCGCCAAATTTCTGGGAAAGGACGGCTCCAAGTCCGAAAGATGATGCATCCGTATGCAAATAAAATGGCTTCTCAAAATCGGGAGCTGTCAAAACAGGGGCTGTGACTAAAGATTCCTTCAAGGCAGTGAAGGAGTTTTGACATTCTGTGGTCCAGTTCCACTTGACGTTTTTTTTGGTGAGATTCAGAATAGGCGATAACAAAGAGGAAAAATCAGGAACAAATCGACGATACCAGGAGGCAGTTCCTATGAAACGACGGACTTCATTGATATTTTGAGGCGGAGGAAGATTGACGATGGCCTCTACTTTTTCGGGATCAGGACGAAGACCCTTACGGTCAACCAAATAACCTAGATACTTTAATTCTGGTTGGCAGAAATTACACTTCTCCATGGAAACGACGAGACCAGCCTCGCGCAGTCTATCAAAGACAATTCCCAAGAGTTTAAGATGATCCGAGAAGGAGTTGGAAAGGATCACGATATCATCCAGATATACCATAACATTCGGCTCGAGTTCAGGGCCTAAAATAGTGTCGACTATGCGTTGCCAGGTTGCAGGGGCATTAGATAAACCAAAAGGCATCCTCCTAAACTGGAATAAACCTCTTCCAGGAACAGTGAAAGCTGTGTACTCGCGGGAATTTTCGGCTAAAGGGACTTGCCAGAAAGCTGATTTTATATCAATCGAGCTGATGTATCGAGTGCTACGTAAATTGTCCAGGATTGAAGATATGTAGGGAATTGGATAGGCATCTTTTTTCGTCTGAAGATTGATGTTTGCGAAAATCGATGCAGAACCTGAACTTTCCATCTTTTTTCCTAACCAAGCACACAGGGCTTGACCAAGGGCTATTTGATCGCTCAATGACACCAAGACGCAACATTTCCTCAACTTCATCATCTATGACTTGTTGTTTGTATGGGGAAACGGGGGTAGTACCTTTGTTTGATTGGTCTTGTGCCAGGCTCGAGAATGATCTCATGTTCGGCGACCTTACAGTAACCCAAGCCAGAATCTATTTGAGACATTTTGTCCTTGACCAAGGCATCTAAAGCTTGTCGCTCAGAAGGATTCAAGTGTTCGATAGCTTGAACATTACAAATTTGTGTCAGTTCTTGGGCTTCGGAAAAATGCCAAACACTTTGACTCATATCAGGAATGATCTCCATTGATTTCCAAAAATCTATACCCAAAATTAGCTTGTGAGAAAGTTCAGGGAGTACTAAAACGTCAATGATCTTGGTTTTGTCCATTACAGTAATGGGAACCTGAATATAACCAATGGTATCACATACTTGGCCATTAGCTACAGTGCACGGATTATGTTGTTTAATGAGTTTGAACCCAAGGCTTAAAAGAACTTCGTACCCAGGTAATCCGACAAGAGTTCTACTAGCACCAGAGTCTAATAACCCAAGCAAGGAAAATCCCATAATCTGAACTTTAAGGTAAGGACGTTGGTCTCCATGAGCATGCGAAATGATGTAATCTAGAAGGATTTTATTCGGAAAGACTGAAGGATTGGTCGTTATACTAAAAGCATGGGAGGATATAGCACGACCTAACGATTCCTCCGAGGCTCGTTTCCCGAACACTTAGTGCAGTTCCTGACTGTCACACCAGGGTTACCACATCGATAGCAGTGTGTCTTTCGAGGTTCAGTACAATTACGATTCAAATGACCACTCCTTTGACAATTCCAGCATTTGAGGTTTGCTCGACCAGAATCCTGTTGGGGTGAAATTTCATTGACAGGGTAAGTTAGGGTACTTGGAGATTCAGTGCTCGAAGAAGGTTCACTGACTGCTAAGAACGCGAAGTCGGGTTCAACAAACTGTTGACGCTTCCTAGAAGGTGGAACGTAATGCTCAACCCGATACTTTTTAGTCTCCAACTTAAGACATTCTTGCTCAAGTTCCTCAAGAGAAGTGACAACTGGAAGTTGGGTGGTGTAGAAGGGTGACAAGTTACGAGATAAAATGTCCAACTGTGTTTCCGGTGTCAATCCATCGTAACGCCTAAACAAAGCCTGCATACATGAAAGGTAATCGACAATACTTTCTGAGGTATCCTGGGTGCGCTCTAAAATTTCCCTGAAAAGTCTAGGACGGTAATCGGGTGGTTCGAAGTGACGTCGAAGCAACTCACACAAGGTTCTCCAGCTATCGAATCTGTCACGGTTTGCTCTATACCAATTTAGAGCTTTGCCTGAGAATAAGTCTATGGCACAATCAAAGAGTTGGTTTTCCGTGACACGACGAGACTGACTTAATTCGGCCACTCTCTCCAAGAAGTTATGGACAGATAATTTGTGGTCACCAGAAAATTTGAGATTCCACTTCTCTAGATTTGGGGCTTTGGAGTTGTTAGGCAGAAATGATACTTGTGGAGGAAATCGATGGTGGGTGGAGTTATGCACTGGAGAAGATACATGAAATTCATCAGCATCAAGCTGTCGACTAAGTTCAGGATCAGCTTTAACAACGCTCTCTAAATGATCTAAACTAGCCAAAACGTCAATGAGGAGTTCAGTCCTCTCGGACTGTTCTTCCGTTGACAAAATAGAATCAGGTATTCGTTTTACCCGCTCAAGCAAATGAACTAATCGTGACTGGGTGGAAATGAATTTATTTTGACTGGCCTCACCTGATATGGTGGGAATGACAGTATTAGCTTCGTCAAGGAATTGCCTAATGTGAACTTTCTCATCACTGAAGTTAAGGGAATATGGGGCAAAAGAACATGCACCAGACTTTTCCAATTTTAAAAGTGGTCGCAATATAGACCTTAATTCGTCCACAGTCTTGGCATCACTAACTGAGACACCTCGAACAGTAATCTCATGAATGAGCATTTCCTTTTTAAGGTACGAGATAGTCATCTTGTAATCCATTTTGTCTATCAATCAATACGGTAAGTAATCAACAATAAAATAAAATAAGAATAAAGATAATTAATTATACACAGGGATTCGTAATACCTGTTACCCAAAAGTAATTTAAAAAAAAATAAACAAATAAAAATTTAAAGATAGAACTTGAAATTTGATTCCATGCACTCAAAACAGCCAAAAGAAAAGTGAATTAAATTTTCTTTCAAAGAAACGGCAGCCCCACGTTGGGCGCCAATTAATTTGCCACGCTTTTTCGCTGATTAAGAAAAAAAAATAAATTTAGAAAAATAAATTTAGAAAAATAAATTTAAAAAAAAAATTAAAGTCGAGAATAAAAAAAAATTAAAAAAAAAGTAAAATAAAAATAATGAAAATAAAAATAATTGAATGAAGAACTTGAGATTGTAAGACTGAAGGTCGAAGTGCGTGCAAATTAAGCCCTAGCTCAGAACTAAATATTTCGGAGAGTAGGGGTGGGTTTTAGTTTTGGGCGCCACCGACTCTGAACAGATGAGTCGGACTCTCCAGGATGGTATCTGGCTTCAGGTCCTTACAATCCAAATAATAATTAATAAAAAAAAAAATAAATAAAAATATTAGCAAAACCAGGCTGTGTGCATAAAACCAAATAAAAGTCAAGAAATCAAGTGCTACAGTTATTTATTCACCAAATGGCCGCAGACCACAATGGACAGTAATTTGAATTTAAGGAAAAAAAAAATAATAATAATCAAGTAAATTAGCAATTAATAAATGACCTTGTCATGAAGTGTCAACCAACCGATACAGAAATGCTGTACGTTTTTAAATAATTGCTATAGTCAAGAACAATTAAATTTAAATGCAAAAATATGTTATTGAAACTCAATAACTAAGTAATAATAAAAAAAAATAAAAAGGTATAAATAGAAAAGTTGCAAATAGAAATTGAAGAGAAAAATAAAACAAAAAAAAAACAATAAATTAATGACTAATAAGTTGGAGCGGTTATTTTACACTTACGTAACCAGAACTACCAGTAAGTTGACATTAATTCAACAGGTTACGTCTAGTTAAGTTACCTATTTTAATAATTCATTTACCACACTGGGGCCAGCAATGAATTATTCCCTGAAATACCGAGGTGATCACCGGGTGTACAAATAGGGACAGAATGTAAACAAACAATAACAATTAGGTTAACTAAAACTAGTACGATACCAAAATTTTCCAGATGGTGGTGGTTCATTCAGTTCACCAGATTAGTCCTGGCCACTGGTTGTGGTCAACTTGTTCGATGACTTGCGTAACCGTCCGATTACTTAGGCTGGTGTCTGTTAGCCTTTTGGTTCAATTTCGGTTACAATTGAACGTCTATTGTTATAACCGTGAGGATATACTCGATGGTAAAGTATAACCCCTCGTGAAAGAAAATACCCTCGTAAAAGGAAATACCCTCGTCAAAGGAAATACCCTCGTGAAAGGAAATACCCTCGTCAAAGGACCCTAAGAGAAAAACTGTTATACACACTGTATTTGTAATTGAACTAATAGCGAAGCACTTCATGAATAAATTGAATTAGAAAATGAAACTATAATGATTAGTTCCCAATAGCAAATTTACTTGATAAAAAAAACTATAGCTCTTGAAAATTATTTTAATAGAAAAATTGAACATTAAGATATTAATTAATTAAATCAGATTGAATCATAATAAGGCTTTGATAGCAATTGAGAAAAATGTGTCTTGAGTTTGCAAAAATTGTCATAAGGTTATGTGGTTTTTCCTTTTTTTACCTGATGGTATTAGGGTGTCGGCCTCGAAAATCTCCGGAAATCTGGATCGAGGATTGGATTGAATATCCTGGAGTAGGTGAGATTATTCTCTACTCCTTAGGGCAGCTTTCAACTAATAATTGAATGGAAAAAGTCAGAAACTTCTATTGGAAAAAAACGTGCAAGCAACTTACCACAACGACTGTTTTTTTAAATCCGATAACATCGGCGAAAATTATGGCACTTTACGAAAGTAAAACACAACGCAAGATAACTCAGTGTGCCATAAATTCAATTCAGAAGAAAATCAGGCCCAAAATCCCTTTTTAAGGTGAAGAAAAAAACTTAATTCTTCTGGAGGACTTGTTTCTTCCAAAGCAGTCAACGTGAAAAGAGAAAGTGCTGCACATTCAATCAATAAGCTAACCTCACCTAAAGGACTTAGAGATGATTCAGAATAACGACAAACATAAACAATTAATCGATAGAATTCTCACCTACCAAAAATTGCACACCACAACATAATCCGAGAAAAACGACAACGGCTAATGAATTATGATATCAACAACAAATAATCATCCCATAAAACAATCAAAACTTGAAGAATACAAAATAGAGTAAATGTTCCGTTTTCAAAATTAGAGAGCTCAAGGAAGAATCGACGAAATACTGAAAACATCACTACTCCACCGCTGGTTGACAGAAATTTTTGACAATCAAAAGTCAAAGAAACGAAATCACAGGGTGCGGTGCGTTCAAGATGTCTCAAAGAACATCGAACCAATGCGCAACTAAACGGGGTACGCTAGAATTTGCGCCGAGATCAATAGCGCTCCATAACCGAACAGTCAGTACGAACGGTACACCCACTTGAAAACGGTACATCATGATTACGGAACACAACCCACGAAATATTTTTGACACATGAATTATTTTTGTTATGAAACAGATGATCGAATTTAAAATCGAAATCAAAATATTGCCTTGTTTTGCTTTAGAATTGAATTAAAATATGGATTAAAATGAGGAAAAAACCATTACAGCAAATAGAATTTGACTATGGAAAATTAGAAAATTTACAGGATCTACAACCGTTGAGATTATTGATGAAATTTTATAGAGAAAATGTTGACAAATTTAAGGAAATCTTGAATATAAAATTGAAAGTAGGTAAGAAATGTTTATGCAATTTTGGCCCGTTACAACTCCCCCTCTCCTACGATAGGAGGGAAAGTTAGAAAGAACTTTTCCGACGATAATCTAAGCAAACTCGAGAACTAAGGTACTATAAAGAATGTAAAATATATGTATTTATAATTTAAACTTAAATGAATTCAAAATGACTAACAAGATACAACAATTAAAAAGGTAGATAATAAGAAAGGTACGAAACGAACATCTACTTACTTTGCCTTGAAAAACACAACGATAAGATAAAAGATAAGGTAACTGAAGTCAACGAAGCTAAAGGCTTTCAACACACATGGAGTTGTAAAAATCCGAATAAATCGGCGAAAATTATAACACTACGAAAACGTAAGGCAAAGGCAACTAAAATGTTATAATTTCAAATGAGAATTTAGGGTCGAAATCCCACAAAGGCGAAGACAATCTTCATAAAGACCCTAATTCTCCAACGTCCAGATGTGAAAGTCAACGAAGCTAAAGGTAAAGGCAAAAATAAGCAAAGTCGTGAAGGAAAGAAAAGGGAAGAAATAAAGGAAAGAAAAGAAGTTATTGACCACTAAGAGTTGAACGCCAAAAAGGCAAAAGGTAAACGCAACAATCAAGGTACAAGGTAAATTCAACCCACAAAAGATAAGCCAACTAACTTCAGGGTAAGGTCAGGTACGGGGTAAGGGAATATGTAAACTAGAGAAAGGTAGTAGCATCATCCTGAACACAAGAATCAAACGGAAAGCCAATAAACTATTGACAAAAGCAGTAACGGAGAACCCAATGGACCGAATGGCATGACACTGTCCCGTTTCGCGCCAAGACAGTAACATGCAACCAATACAATGAGCTCCTCGCTCAGCCAACAAAACAATCAAGTGTTCCAGGAGTCAACAAATTAAGGGAATTAAAACAAAACAAAAGGAATTAGGAATAAAAAAACTATGATGGACATAGGCTTGCAAGAAATGGTATAACAACCACAAACCTATTCCTCAATGACCTAACATATCCTATTCCTAAAAGACATGCCAGGGTGATGCTAAAATTGCCAGTGAGATGTTACTGGTTAAGGCTACAGACAGTATGGTTTGCCGAGAGTACCATAGCAAGGGGTTTGAATCAATGATTGGTGTTGATTAGCATCGGAAGTTAACCCTTGGTCTGACGGGATGACATAAAGAAAAGGGAAGGGAAATGATTAAAAAAAAAAATCAGTTGATTACTCAGTATCTGAATGATTGGTAGTTGGATCAAGGAATGGTTTGAGCTCCTGTACATGCCAGACACCCTTCGAGTTACCATGATCGTCCTGTAGTTCATACGACCAAGATCCACATTTACGCTTTATAGAAAATGGACCAACATACTGTGGTGCTAACTTAGCAGTGATGTAATTAGCAGCATCAGAAAGGATTTTGTTCTTTCGCCAAACCTTATCACCTGGATCAAAAGTTACAGGACGCCTACGAAGATTGTACCTATTAGCATTCTGGGTCCTTGCGGATTTAATTTTGCTTTCGATTTGCTTGTACAATTTCACAAAACCTTCCTGTCGGGTCTTCAGATGAATATCCAAATTGGGTAAAGTGTGTGGAAGTTGGATGGAATTGTCGTTGCCATACAAATGATGCTCTCTGCCAAACAAAACGAAATATGGACTATACCCAGTAACTTCGCTCGGGAGGTACGAATAGCGCAACCAATCTCTTGGAGATGTTCGTCCCAAGATCTGTGATCTTCTTGACGCACATAGGTACGCAACATAGTCTTAATGACACGGTTATGACGTTCTGTGGGATTTGCACGGGGATTGTAGTTGGCTGTATAGAATATATGGGTCTTATAGCGTTGACACAAGGCCTGAAACTCCTTCGACTTCATCTGAACACCATTGTCACAGGTCAAAAATTTGGGAGCACCAAAAAGTAGAAAGAAATTCTCTACATGTTCAACTAGAGATTTGGCCTTAGCGGCACGACATGGATACAGGAAAACTGACTTACTGAAATAGTCCGAGATGACAAGAATGTAACAATGTCCCTTTTTAGAACGAGGTAAGGGTCCTATATAATCAAGGCTTATTGACTGAAATGGTTCAGTGATGACTGGTCTTTCTCCCATTAATCCTGCAGGTTTCACCTGTTCAACCTTACTCTGAGCGCAATAACGACAAGACTTGATGTAGCGAACTATGTCGGCTTTCATCTTGGGCCAGAAATAGTTTTGACGGATTTTGCCAAAGGTCTTGAAAACACCAACATGACCAGAGGTTGGAATGTCATGACAACGATTTAGAATTTCGGACCTTTTATCCTTCGGAACTACCACTTTCCATTCTTCAGATGGAGAAGAAAGCTCAGAGAAAGGAGTCTTGAGGAATTTATAAAGGATGCCACCTTGCACACGCCACAAAGGAAATTTCAGAGGATTTTTCTGGATTCTCTGGATCATAGAAAGATACCATTTATCAGTAGTGTTGGAATTAAAATCAGGTTGAGTGAAAATTTGAATGGACTCGATGGAAATGGGGACGGATCTGGAAAGAAAATCAGGGACAATATGATCTTTGCCTTTGCGATGGATTAAATCAAAATCAAATTGTTGCAAACGAAGTTGCCAACGACCCAAGCGACCTTGAGGATCCTTCAACCTATGTAACCATAAGAGAGAGGCATGGTCAGTTATGACAGTGAAGTGGACATGGTCTAAATAATGACGAAGTTTCTCAACGCTCCAGATTACTGCCAAGCATTCCTTTTCAGTAACCGAAAGTTTCATTTCCTGTCTGGAAAGAGACCGAGAAAGATAGCAGATGACCTTTTCATCTTCGCCAAATTTCTGGGAAAGGACGGCTCCAAGTCCGAAAGATGATGCATCCGTATGCAAATAAAATGGCTTCTCAAAATCGGGAGCTGTCAAAACAGGGGCTGTGACTAAAGATTCCTTCAAGGCAGTGAAGGAGTTTTGACATTCTGTGGTCCAGTTCCACTTGACGTTTTTTTTGGTGAGATTCAGAATAGGCGATAACAAAGAGGAAAAATCAGGAACAAATCGACGATACCAGGAGGCAGTTCCTATGAAACGACGGACTTCATTGATATTTTGAGGCGGAGGAAGATTGACGATGGCCTCTACTTTTTCGGGATCAGGACGAAGACCCTTACGGTCAACCAAATAACCTAGATACTTTAATTCTGGTTGGCAGAAATTACACTTCTCCATGGAAACGACGAGACCAGCCTCGCGCAGTCTATCAAAGACAATTCCCAAGAGTTTAAGATGATCCGAGAAGGAGTTGGAAAGGATCACGATATCATCCAGATATACCATAACATTCGGCTCGAGTTCAGGGCCTAAAATAGTGTCGACTATGCGTTGCCAGGTTGCAGGGGCATTAGATAAACCAAAAGGCATCCTCCTAAACTGGAATAAACCTCTTCCAGGAACAGTGAAAGCTGTGTACTCGCGGGAATTTTCGGCTAAAGGGACTTGCCAGAAAGCTGATTTTATATCAATCGAGCTGATGTATCGAGTGCTACGTAAATTGTCCAGGATTGAAGATATGTAGGGAATTGGATAGGCATCTTTTTTCGTCTGAAGATTGAGTTTGCGAAAATCGATGCAGAACCTGAACTTTCCATCTTTTTTCCTAACCAAGCACACAGGGCTTGACCAAGGGCTATTTGATCGCTCAATGACACCAAGACGCAACATTTCCTCAACTTCATCATCTATGACTTGTTGTTTGTATGGGGAAACGGGGTAGTACCTTTGTTTGATTGGTCTTGTGCCAGGCTCGAGAATGATCTCATGTTCGGCGACCTTACAGTAACCCAAGCCAGAATCTATTTGAGACATTTTGTCCTTGACCAAGGCATCTAAAGCTTGTCGCTCAGAAGGATTCAAGTGTTCGATAGCTTGAACATTACAAATTTGTGTCAGTTCTTGAGCTTCGGAAAAATGCCAAACACTTTGACTCATATCAGGAATGATCTCCATTGATTTCCAAAAATCTATACCCAAAATTAGCTTGTGAGAAAGTTCAGGGAGTACTAAAACGTCAATGATCTTGGTTTTGTCCATTAAAGTAATGGGAACCTGAATATAACCAATGGTATCACATACTTGGCCATTAGCTACAGTGCACGGATTATGTTGTTTAATGAGTTTGAACCCAAGGCTTAAAAGAACTTCGTACCCAGGTAATCCGACAAGAGTTCTACTAGCACCAGAGTCTAATAACCCAAGCAAGGAAAATCCCATAATCTGAACTTTAAGGTAAGGACGTTGGTCTCCATGAGCATGCGAAATGATGTAATCTAGAAGGATTTTATTCGGAAAGACTGAAGGATTGGTCGTTATACTAAAAGCATGGGAGGATATAGCACGACCTAACGATTCCTCCGAGGCTCGTTTCCCGAACACTTAGTGCAGTTCCTGACTGTCACACCAGGGTTACCACATCGATAGCAGTGTGTCTTTCGAGGTTCAGTACAATTACGATTCAAATGACCACTCCTTTGACAATTCCAGCATTTGAGGTTTGCTCGACCAGAATCCTGTTGGGGTGAAATTTCATTGACAGGGTAAGTTAGGGTACTTGGAGATTCAGTGCTCGAAGAAGGTTCACTGACTGCTAAGAACGCGAAGTCGGGTTCAACAAACTGTTGACGCTTCCTAGAAGGTGGAACGTAATGCTCAACCCGATACTTTTTAGTCTCCAACTTAAGACATTCTTGCTCAAGTTCCTCAAGAGAAGTGACAACTGGAAGTTGGGTGGTGTAGAAGGGTGACAAGTTACGAGATAAAATGTCCAACTGTGTTTCCGGTGTCAATCCATCGTAACGCCTAAACAAAGCCTGCATACATGAAAGGTAATCGACAATACTTTCTGAGGTATCCTGGGTGCGCTCTAAAATTTCCCTGAAAAGTCTAGGACGGTAATCGGGTGGTTCGAAGTGACGTCGAAGCAACTCACACAAGGTTCTCCAGCTATCGAATCTGTCACGGTTTGCTCTATACCAATTTAGAGCTTTGCCTGAGAATAAGTCTATGGCACAATCAAAGAGTTGGTTTTCCGTGACACGACGAGACTGACTTAATTCGGCCACTCTCTCCAAGAAGTTATGGACAGATAATTTGTGGTCACCAGAAAATTTGAGATTCCACTTCTCTAGATTTGGGGCTTTGGAGTTGTTAAGCAGAAATGATACTTGTGGAGGAAATCGATGGTGGGTGGAGTTATGCACTGGAGAAGATACATGAAATTCATCAGCATCAAGCTGTCGACTAAGTTCAGGATCAGCTTTAACAACGCTCTCTAAATGATCTAAACTAGCCAAAACGTCAATGAGGAGTTCAGTCCTCTCGGACTGTTCTTCCGTTGACAAAATAGAATCAGGTATTCGTTTTACCCGCTCAAGCAAATGAACTAATCGTGACTGGGTGGAAATGAATTTATTTTGACTGGCCTCACCTGATATGGTGGGAATGACAGTATTAGCTTCGTCAAGGAATTGCCTAATGTGAACTTTCTCATCACTGAAGTTAAGGGAATATGGGGCAAAAGAACATGCACCAGACTTTTCCAATTTTAAAAGTGGTCGCAATATAGACCTTAATTCGTCCACAGTCTTGGCATCACTAACTGAGACACCTCGAACAGTAATCTCATGAATGAGCATTTCCTTTTTAAGGTACGAGATAGTCATCTTGTAATCCATTTTGTCTATCAATCAATACGGTAAGTAATCAACAATAAAATAAAATAAGAATAAAGATAATTAATTATACACAGGGATTCGTAATACCTGTTACCCAAAAGTAATTTAAAAAAAAATAAACAAATAAAAATTTAAAGATAGAACTTGAAATTTGATTCCATGCACTCAAAACAGCCAAAAGAAAAGTGAATTAAATTTCTTTCAAAGAAACGGCAGCCCCACGTTGGGCGCCAATTAATTTGCCACGCTTTTTCGCTGATTAAGAAAAAAAAATAAATTTAGAAAAATAAATTTAGAAAAATAAATTTAAAAAAAAAATTAAAGTCGAGAATAAAAAAAAATTAAAAAAAAAGTAAAATAAAAATAATGAAAATAAAAATAATTGAATGAAGAACTTGAGATTGTAAGACTGAAGGTCGAAGTGCGTGCAAATTAAGCCCTAGCTCAGAACTAAATATTTCGGAGAGTAGGGGTGGGTTTTAGTTTTGGGGCGCCACCGACTCTGAACAGATGAGTCGGACTCTCCAGGATGGTATCTGGCTTCAGGTCCTTACAATCCAAATAATAATTAATAAAAAAAAAAAAAAAAATATTAGCAAAACCAGGCTGTGTGCATAAAACCAAATAAAAGTCAAGAAATCAAGTGCTACAGTTATTTATTCACCAAATGGCCGCAGACCACAATGGACAGTAATTTGAATTTAAGGAAAAAAAAAATAATAATAATCAAGTAAATTAGCAATTAATAAATGACCTTGTCATGAAGTGTCAACCAACCGATACAGAAATGCTGTACGTTTTTAAATAATTGCTATAGTCAAGAACAATTAAATTTAAATGCAAAAATATGTTATTGAAACTCAATAACTAAGTAATAATAAAAAAAAAATAAAAAGGTATAAATAGAAAAGTTGCAAATAGAAATTGAAGAGAAAAACAAAACAAAAAAAAAACAATAAATTAATGAATAATAAATTGGAGCGGTTATTTTACACTTACGTAACCAGAACTACCAGTAAGTTGACATAATTCAACAGGTTACGTCTAGTTAAGTTACCTATTTTAATAATTCATTTACCACACTGGGGCCAGCAATGAATTATTCCCTGAAATACCGAGGTGATCACCGGGTGTACAAATAGGGACAGAATGTAAACAAACAATAACAATTAGGTTAACTAAAACTAGTACGATACCAAAAATTTTCCAGATGGTGGTGGTTCATTCAGTTCACCAGATTAGTCCTGGCCACTGGTTGTGGTCAACTTGTTCGATGACTTGCGTAACCGTCCGATTACTTAGGCTGGTGTCTGTTAGCCTTTTGGTTCAATTTCGGTTACAATTGAACGTCTATTGTTATAACCGTGAGGATATACTCGATGGTAAAGTATAACCCCTCGTGAAAGAAAATACCCTCGTAAAAGGAAATACCCTCGTCAAAGGAAATACCCTCGTGAAAGGAAATACCCTCGTCAAAGGACCCTAAGAGAAAAACTGTTATACACACTGTATTTGTAATTGAACTAATAGCGAAGCACTTCATGAATAAATTGAATTAGAAAATGAAACTATAATGATTAGTTCCCAATAGCAAATTTACTTGATAAAAAAAACTATAGCTCTTGAAAATTATTTTAATAGAAAAATTGAACATTAAGATATTAATTAATTAAATCAGATTGAATCATAATAAGGCTTTGATAGCAATTGAGAAAAATGTGTCTTGAGTTTGCAAAAATTGTCATAAGGTTATGTGGTTTTTCCTTTTTTTACCTGATGGTATTAGGGTGTCGGCCTCGAAAATCTCCGGAAATCTGGATCGAGGATTGGATTGAATATCCTGGAGTAGGTGAGATTATTCTCTACTCCTTAGGGCAGCTTTCAACTAATAATTGAATGGAAAAAGTCAGAAACTTCTATTGGAAAAAAACGTGCAAGCAACTTACCACAACGACTGTTTTTTTAAATCCGATAACATCGGCGAAAATTATGGCACTTTACGAAAGTAAAACACAACGCAAGATAACTCAGTGTGCCATAAATTCAATTCAGAAGAAAATCAGGCCCAAAATCCCTTTTTAAGGTGAAGAAAAAAACTTAATTCTTCTGGAGGACTTGTTTCTTCCAAAGCAGTCAACGTGAAAAGAGAAAGTGCTGCACATTCAATCAATAAGCTAACCTCACCTAAAGGACTTAGAGATGATTCAGAATAACGACAAACATAAACAATTAATCGATAGAATTCTCACCTACCAAAAATTGCACACCACAACATAATCCGAGAAAAACGACAACGGCTAATGAATTATGATATCAACAACAAATAATCATCCCATAAAACAATCAAAACTTGAAGAATACAAAATAGAGTAAATGTTCCGTTTTCAAAATTAGAGAGCTCAAGGAAGAATCGACGAAATACTGAAAACATCACTACTCCACCGCTGGTTGACAGAAATTTTTGACAATCAAAAGTCAAAGAAACGAAATCACAGGGTGCGGTGCGTTCAAGATGTCTCAAAGAACATCGAACCAATGCGCAACTAAACGGGGTACGCTAGAATTTGCGCCGAGATCAATAGCGCTCCATAACCGAACAGTCAGTACGAACGGTACACCCACTTGAAAACGGTACATCATGATTACGGAACACAACCCACGAAATATTTTTGACACATGAATTATTTTTGTTATGAAACAGATGATCGAATTTAAAATCGAAATCAAAATATTGCCTTGTTTTGCTTTAGAATTGAATTAAAATATGGATTAAAATGAGGAAAAAACCATTACAGCAAATAGAATTTGACTATGGAAAATTAGAAAATTTACAGGATCTACAACCGTTGAGATTATTGATGAAATTTTATAGAGAAAATGTTGACAAATTTAAGGAAATCTTGAATATAAAATTGAAAGTAGGTAAGAAATGTTTATGCAATTTTGGCCCGTTACAAAATTCACTTGAACACAACAAAAATAATAAATAAACAATAAACATAACATAACCTTATTCCACGGTGTTATTTTTAGGCGTTATTCGAAATAGCGCTTAACGTAAATGCTGGGTAAATTACGTTATGCGGTAACGTTATTTTAGTACGTAGTGTTAAAAATCGAATCGCGCATAGGTTTAATGTCAAAATAACGTAGGCGATAATACTGCATGACACTATTTGGCTTACCGATATCTCTTTAATACAAAAAATGTTCCTATAGGTTTTTTACGTTATGTTTAGGATGACGTCGTAGAACAAGGACTGACAATGTTGCCAATGCCTATTTTTTTCCTTATAATTTACCAGAATGTAATAAAAAATTATCAAGACCACTGACAGCTAGAAATAACAAAATGAATCGCCACGTGTTATTTATCTGAAAATGTTTATTCAAATCATACAACGTCGCGCGCCGTTGTCAACCGGTAACATCTGAAATTCCCCTACTTTAAATGCGTTAAGAAGTACTTTCAGTTTAGTTAGGTAGATACCTAGGTAAAACGAATCAAAATAAGTGAACTAAAAAACTAATCAAAGTAAGATTCAATAACAACAACAAAGTGACCTAAAAGTTAAGTAATAAACAACGTAAACTAAAAAAATTAATAAAGAACGGCCGATAATCAAAGTTATTTAATTAATAGCTAGTAAGCCCTCCCCTCACATTCACAACCTCTTGGCATCGCCGTGGCATGTTCTCAACCAAGAGATTAATGAATGCCTGAGGGATATTTTGCCACTCTTCTTCTATGATAAGTGCGAACTTATCCAGCGTTTGGGAGCATTTTCGCGCGATCATACCAGTAACTTAAGCTGAGACCACACAGGATCAGGAGATTTTGGAGGCAGGTGTAACTGCTGCATGTTATGGTCCCCCAAAAGCTCCTAAACAATTCTTGCTTTGTGTGGTCTCGCATTATCGTCAACCATGATGAAATGCTCCCCAATATTTTCTGCATATGTCATTTATTATGTGATTCCGATAAATTACGGCGTTAACAGTACCCCGTGGAATGGAAAAGCCGGATCTATCGTTGTACATCACTCCGGCCCAAACATTAAACCCTCCTCCTCCAAAGGTTTCCTGAGAAGCCATGTTGTCTTCTTCAAATCGCCCCCCAGGTTGCCTCCATACTAACACCCTACCATCGGAGTGTATCAGGTTGAACCGCGTTTCGTCGCAAAAGAAACACTTTCGCCAGTCATGTAATGCCTTGATTAACAGAAAATTAAAGGAATAATTAGCTTATTTGCCTTTTAAATGAAGAGTTAAGCTAAAGACATGTAGCGCGAATATATTAGCACGCCACTGTATAGCATATCATTGAGGTATTCGAAATTTTTAATCATAAAAATACGCTAATCGAAAGATATAACAATTGCTAAAAAAATTCACCGTTAAGAACGATTCAGGATGGTTTAGAACGGAAAAATCGAAAAAATTAATATGGTTATGTTAAATAAACGATATTTTAAAAACAAAGGCAAATATCAAAATTTTGAGAAATTGGTTTCTTAATAATATGTCAATGATTAAAGTGAACTAAACAAATGAAACTTCAAATGATTATTTTTAAAATTATGTACCTTTAAATGCAAAATTCGGTGAGCCATTAATAAATTATTCCGAAAATGGGCGATTATTAGTACGCTACTGGACACCACATTATTTAAGTAATTTTTTTCCATTGAAAATAAACCAGGATATCGTGGGGTATATGAAAAAGCAGCATGAGATGCAAGATTTATTGTACAGGATGGTTTAGGTGCTTAAAAGTTGAAAAAAGTGGAGGTTATGAAAAAAAGTCGATATTTTTAAAACTAAGGCAGGTATAAAAAATTTGAGAAATTACTTTTTTTGCAGAAGATCATTGATTAAAACGCTGCATAGAAATAAAATTTAAAAAATTATCTGAGAAAGTTACACACATTCAAAATTGGGATGAAAAACATGGACTCTTTCAACACCCTGTATAAAAAAAAAGTAGACATTTAAAAAAATTTCAAAATAGCAATTTTTTTCTCAAAAAGTCAATCTGTCAGCCCGTAAAAACCGCAGGTCCATATCTATTCTGGTTCCAAAAATATCGATCTTGAAATTTAGGCGATATTTACCTTGTTCGAAAGCAATTGTCCAGCAGTTTAGTTCAACAAGTAACATCAAAATAATGGATTGTTTGATGAACATCGATTATGTATATCAAAATGGATTTTTTTTCTGAATGATACCTCATCGACGAAATATTTCTGAATGATATACAGAAACTTGCCTAGTTTCAACATTATCAAATAATGATTTAATTTTCTCGAATTGTTCACCTTATTGTTACCGTTATTGTTACCTTATTATATACATATATACCTTATACTATAACTATATGCAATAAAAAGTGATACCGAAAAATATGTAAAAAATTGTTTTATTTATTATATACCTACCTTAGAAATTATGAAAAAATATAATAAAATTTAATATAAAAGTGTAGTACAATTTATTATAAAACTATTGTATTATTTATTATAAAACTATTATATTATATATTATAAAACATACTACACTTTAAAATCTACGTATTATTGATCTAATAAAACTTCAATTATATTACATCAAGTAATAGACTTTATAGTAAATTTATTGTGAAACATTTTAAAATTTTATAATATCGGTAATGAGAAAGGATACTTATTCTCAATAGAAAATCTTGTATATTGATTATTAGAAAAATATTATATGTCTTATTATCTTAGGTAATCGTCCCATATGGATTAATATTTTTTAATAAAGCATATTATATTTTTAATATCGTTCAATATATAATTTTTTCCGTGAACAAATGTCTGACGAAGTACGAATGAAAAGAGGTGTCTGGCAGGGTTTCCATCCTTTCACCATTACTTTTCAATATTTATTCGAAATAAATATTTGAAAAAGCATTAGAAGACTGCACTGAGGGAATTTCTATCAACGGCGTGAACACCAACAATCTTCGGTATGCGGACGATACGGTTCCAATGGCTGATTCTGTCGAAGGTCTACTAGAGGCTACTCAAAGTGGAGAATTTAGATTAAAATCGAAGGCCTTAAAAACTAAATGGATGGTGATAAGTAAAAACCAGGTTGGAGGAGCTATTCTTCAGGTACATAACCAACAAATCGATCGGGTCCAATCATGCATCGGATACCTAGAAGATGTTAATGCAGACTGGGATAA
Organism: Ceutorhynchus assimilis; assembly: GCA_917834065.1. Lineage (NCBI taxonomy): Eukaryota > Metazoa > Arthropoda > Insecta > Coleoptera > Curculionidae > Ceutorhynchus > Ceutorhynchus assimilis. Next base: position 34,390,668 of record OU892278.1, on the reverse strand, counting down.
CATGCAGGCGGTTCTTGCCAGGATTGAACAATCCAGAACATCATTTGTAGAAATGAAGTCCGTGTTGTGTAGTCGAGGTCTCTCGCTCTCCGTTCGCCCTCGAGCACTACGTTGCTATGTCTTCAGCATTCTCTATTACGGGATTGAGGCGTGGATTCTGACAGACGCCATGTGTAAAAAGCTAGAGGCTTTTGAAATATGGACATATATGTCCACATTTCAAACTAGCAGTCGACAAAGTACAGATAGCGCTGATGGCTGCTACGTTCGTAGAGGACAAGGCACTTGGCGGAGAAGAAGAAGAAGGTAAAACCGGGGCCGGTTTCAATGTGATTAAGGTGACTATTTCACACGAAGGCTGACCCTGCAAATTAGCCAGCCCGGCAAAAGGCAATGGGAAATGCAACCGTCATGGATCTCGACAAAACGGAATTGATTTGATGTAAGGACTGCCAAGTATCTGAAAACCACCAAAGGATGTAGGTACCCGGTACCCAAAATCGTTTTTTTTTTATTTTCTCATTTTGTATTTCCTTATAATAGTATAGGAGCTGGCAGGTTTTTCGGTGAACGATATTGATCAAAATTTTTATTAATTAATCATGATTGGGGGTTACCTGGACATACCAAAACTGACCGTCTGCCGTTTCAGGGTGGCAGCTTCAATCGGGTGTTAAATTTTAAAAAGGGATGAATTTTCATTTTGGTGAACGATATTGATCAAGATCGAAATTTTCGGAAACGAATTAACAGTTTGAGGACTTATCAATATTACACAGGCAGACGATTTGTTTGACAGCATTACTTTGGCAGACGCCTGTCAAATTTGTAATTTTCAAGTTTTAGTGAACGACATTTATCAAATTTTGTTATTTTGCAAATCGATTCCTTTACTAACGTACTCTCAGAAAAAATATCGGCAAACGAAAAAGACGGCAGCGTTTTTTTGGCAGACGCTGGAATAATGACAAGTTGATTTATGGTAAAAAATACTGATAATAGCTAATATTTGTGAAAGCGTTAGAGCAGCTCTAGCGTAAAATTCAAATAGGCAGAAGATTTATTTGACAGCACAATTTTGGCAGACACTATCAAATTTTGTCACATACATGTCTCAGCCGAGAGTGAACCATTTGAAATGCTTATAACTTCTAAACTAAACTGGTGGACAGTTGCTTTGCAACATGGGAAATTTTACCCAAATTCAAATCTCGATATTTGCGGAACGGAAAAAGATATCGAGTTGCGGTATTCGGGAGGTTCTTGCCCAACTCTTTGAGAACACGCACAAGGTTTGACCGGTATATTTCTTCCATTTGTCCACTTATACAGGGTGAGTAAATGAAGTCATGTTTTTTTGGCAAAGTTTGGGGCTATGCCAGATTCTCAATTTTTGATCTTGGAAATTTTTATATGCATCTTTTTGATCTTTGGACTATCCCAAAAAAAGCAATTTCTCAAATTTTTCGAAAGTTGGCTATAACGCAAATTATCGAATTTTTAAAAAAGGGTTACTTACATTTATCCCTAAAAAAGAGACTTTTTCGGGGTTTCGCTTGAGAATGGGTATTTTTTCTCATACTTTTGCATGAAGTGGAATTTCTTGGCCCCAAGAAAAGAATGAAGCACTCATTGAACGTATTGCCTACAGTGGCGTGCAGAAAAAAATTGCTTTTGACATTATGTATTTAAAACCGAATTTATAAATTAAATTATACTATGCAATTAAACAGCTTAATGAACAATTCCAAGCTACTACTCTTTCAGTGTTGCCAGAGGTGGTATTTGTACCAGATTTGGTATCATTCGTTTTGAAAAAGTAAGCTGGTATGACGTTGGCATATTTGGTACAATTTTCAATTTTTTTATTTTTTCCCAATTCTCAGAGTTTTAGCCTACTGCCTACTTAGTCTAATGTCGATGTTCTCATTAATTTGTATTTCTTTATCTAAATTCGATATAACAATAATTTCTGATTCGTAAACAGATGGCGATACCAATGTAACACTCGTTTTGTGGTTCTTGGTTGACGTAGTTTGTGTTTAGTTTGGGGTTTCACTTTTCATCAAATCATAACAAAACGTGCTTTTATCCTACTGGATCAAAAATAATCCTCATTTTCAGGTAACGCATGCGCATTATAGGCTGGTACATTTTTACTGAATCTGGTACAATTTGTCTTTAATTTTGGTACAAAAAATGTTTGCTCTCTGGCACACTGCTCTTAATACAGGAGTGTATTCCAGTGGCGTAACACCAAGATCATCTTTTGGTTTGGTGAGAAGAACTTGAAAATTGGTATTTTTTAAAATGCTATGATGCTGGTCTACACTGCTGTTCATCTTTCATCTGGAATTTTTAACCTTGTTATTTAGCATTGGCGTACCCGCTTGGATAAAAGGGTCCTTATTTGAATAACTTTCCGCAATAATGTCTTCGGCTCGACCTCAAATTTTTTTCTGTCATGGGTAGCTTAAAAAAAAAAGTGCAATTGACTGGTCTCCTGAGAAGTAATGGAGACCGACTTACACACAATAGTCAGTATTGTAAGAGATAGCGTTATTGCTGCGCGATACACTTGCAGATGCCCTTTAAAGGTACGCGTCCACTAAGCAGATCGGACCGGGGCGCATCTAAACATTCCAGTATAGGATCCGGCACCTAGTCATATTTCATTGGTTCGTTTGAATTCGGACCGCAAATTAATGCGGAGCGCCGAAATCCGTACTTGAATGTTGGAATGGTTCAGTAGTAACAGGCATGTGGAGTGCCGAATCTAAGGTCTAAATATTAAACAGTGCTGAGCATCAAGTCAGAATGTTGCCATGCATTTTGCGCGGTTTTTGAAAGCTATTTCATATTAAATTAGCTGTGCACCTCCTTCGTGTTCCTCATACTCTTAGCTACAATTTTTCGGCGGATGCGGCTTATTTGGCACGTTGCTTTATGTGTTCTTGTACTTAAACATGCAGGATGAGTTTGCCTGGATCATTTAAACACTTTCAATGTGGTGAACAAATTTACCGTGCTAACATTTCAGAGGAAAATGATATAAAGCTATGGATAGAAGAGTAGTGATACAACATATACGAATTGGAATGTGAAGTCAGCAAAGAATATTTATACCAGATTCAAATGCAGGTTTGTGTTCAATGTCAATTCAATAACGTAGAATCATCTTGGATACGAATAGACTTTGGAAAATACATTTTTCAGATATGTTTTTGTATTCCATCATAGTGCTTACAAAAAAGTGGATCAAGGAAATAATAAAAAAGGGAAAATCAGCAGTTGAGTGCCGAATCTAAGGTCAAAATGTTATAAACAGTGCTGAGCATCAGGTCAGAATGTTGCCATGCATTTGGCGCGGTTTTGATATTAAATCAGCTGTCCACCCTTTTCGTACAATTTTGCAGCGGATGCGGTCTGTTTGGCACGTTGCTTTATGCGTCCTTGTGCTTTACATGCAAAATGAATTTGTCTGAAGCATTCAAACACTTTCAATTTAGTAAACAACCTTGCATTTTAGAGGAAAACATAGTACTGAACAGTGAACAAAGCTGTTCAGCGGTTGAAAAACATAAAAACGCAAAGTTTTTTAGGCATTGGCTGGTAGTTGTGTGCCACTACGACATCGACATAATACTCATATTAGGCGGCGCGCAGGAGTTACCAAAGGTAGTAAACGTTTATCCAGTAGTTGCCCAGCACACGGCAAAACAGCAAAAAATCGTAAAAAACATAAATGAAATTTAGCTCTAGCAGTCAAGTCCAATCAATCTCCCAACGCCAAATCACATGGCATGGGGCATTAGATATATACTTGTCCAATAATTGTCTAAGATTTTTGAAATGTTTAGTTCAAATAAAATAAATAATGCTTATATGTATGTGGCAACAAGAAAATGAAAATTATGTTTGCTGATTTTGTGGCGCGCTGACGACGGGGCAACATAACAACCTGCAGCTGGGCACTGTTTAACATTTCGACCTTAGATTCGGCACTCCACATACCTGTTGCTACAGAACCATTTCGACCTGATGCTTAGAACCGTTCAACATTCCAGTACGAATTTTGGCTCTCCGCATTAATTGGTGATCCGAAGTCAAACGGACCAATGAAATATGCCTATGTGCCGAATCCTATACCAGATGTGTTTAGATGCGGCCGGGGCGGATCGCATCGCAAAAATCCGTCTACCTATAGATTCAAATGAATCTGTGTCCACTCTGCAATTTCATTTTAATCTATTGAAGACGGATTTTTGCGATGCGATTCGCCCCGACCTGTTCCGGTTAGTGGATGCGTACCTCAGAAGGTAAATATCTACCAGTCCATCGCGCAGCAATAACGGTATCTCCTACAAAACTGACTATTGTGTATAAGTCGGTCTCCCCCACATAACAAAATTGCATCCTTAGAATGTATTAAGAATGTTCTTTTTTTAGGAGGAATGTGCCTAGAATGTTCGCCAAAACCATTGCGAATGTCCTGAGAATGTTCTGAGAAAAGATTGTAGAAATACTGTTTGCAATACCCAAGAACTTCCTGAGAAATCCATTAGGATATTCCTAGAATATACCTATGAGATTCTCAGTACATCCTGAAAAGAATCTTGTTTGATTCTAAAAATATGCTCGATATGTATAGGTATTCTCACATTCAAAGAATATTTCTATGACATTATAGTTATGTTCTCAAAAGAATATTATACCAATATGCTTGAAATATTCTTAGAATATATCTACATATATCATTCTCAATATGGATCCTAGACATAACATTCTTGGTTGATTCTAAGGATATACTTGGAATGTTAATTTTCGCTTCCAAATAATGCTCCTTCCAGCCCTTTTATATTAAAGGCAGTGAAAGAGTTGTTGGGAAACTTCTCTGGAAAACACAAGTATTTAACCAAAGCTGCGGTTTCGAGCATGTTATGCTCTCGTCAAAGCACACCAACTGAGAGAAACAGGTTCCAAGGTGATTCAAACGCGAGGTAAGATGTAGATCTTTAATAGCGCGTGGCTCCCTCTCTTGGAAGTTCTACAAAACAAAAGGAAAGGAATATACCTATAATATTCTTAGCAGTATTTGCTAACATCAGATAGCATTTTGAAAAATACCAATTTTCAAGTTCTTCTTACCAAACCAGAAAATACCAAGAGTATTTTCTGGTTTGGCTTAGTTTGGGTTAGCCACTGAAATATACCCTTGTATTAAGAGTTGTAACTTGAATTTGTTCAATAAGCTGTTTAATTGCATAGTATAATTTATAAATTGCGTTAGCAAATTTTTTCTGTACGTCACTGTATGCAATAACGTTCAATAAGTGCTCCAATCTTTTCTCGGTTCCAAGAAATTCCAGTTAATTCAACAGTATGAGAAGAAATACCCATTCTCAAGAGAAATCCAGAAAAAGTCCGTTTTTTAGGAATAAATGTAACCCTTTTTTAAAAATTTGATAATTTGCGTTATAGCCAACTTTGGAAAAATTTGAGAAATTACTTTTTTTGGGATACTCGGTCTCAAAATTTGATAAATGTCGTTCACTAAAACTTGAAAATTACAAATTTGACAGGCGTCTGCCGAAGTAATGCTGTCAAACAAATCGTCTGCCTGCGTGATATTAATAAGTCCTCAAACTGTTAATTCGTTTCCGAAAATTTCGATCTTGATCAATATCGTTCAACAAAATGAAAATTCATCCCTTTTTAAAATTTAACCCCTGATTAAAGCTGCCACCCTGAAACGGCAGACGGTCAATTTTGGTATGTCCAGGTAACCCTCAATCATGATTAATTAATAAAAAATTTGATCAATATCGTTCACCTTAAAACCTGCCAGCTCCTATACTATAAGGTTTCTATAATAACTCAGAAAAATATCGTCTCTTGTAAGCACTAACCTGCATACTTGTTTCATGGTGCAACAATACTTAATTAAGTAGCTATTTACATACCATAGGAAGCATTTTTCTCCGGAGGTATGTATAAAGTTTGTTCTACTGCCTAGAACAAAAATAAGGTAGGTACTACAAAGGCATGATCACAGTAACTGAAAATCAGTTGAATTATGTTTTTATTTGATGAAACTTGACTCATGGAATACCAAAGAGGCATTTATTTTTTTATTAAGAGCCAGATTGATAATTATTTTGATAAAATAAAACTACAAAATACGGAGGTCCGCCATATTATGTTAAACACCACTCAGAACGAATGACGTCACTTTTGAGTAAACCAGCAAACAAACGACTGGTTTTCCATGATATTCTTGTGATTCTATTTGCGGTTCAATTTTGTTTATACCGTGTGTTGTTTATACCGAATATTGAATCAAAAGTGAAATAACGTCATGGAACAAGGATTTACTAACGTAAACAGTGTTAATTTGTGTTGATGCTGGGAGAGTTTTCACCATCAAATAAGGAATTTTGTTCAGCAGAAAAGAATCAAGAAATGGTAAAACTTCCATCTAAATACATTATTAATACAATAATATTTGAAAATCATTATAATTTAGGTGATAAAATAAATCCAAAAAATAAAATACCTATAAGAAAGCGGTAGTGCAAGGTGAAACCTAACCTGAAAAAAGATAGTTTTTATAGTGAATTTAGACCTCAAACAAGATACATAGGTACTAAATACTATTTTAGAATCTACGAAGTAAATGAAATACTTGCGTTGAAATGATTTGCACAAAAATAAAGGTAAGTAATAGGCAATATTGCTGTTAAATCTCGCCTTGCAAGTTTATAGTGTAGCGAAACAGAGGCAAAAAGTCGCTTATTTACCGACATAAAAAAAATCGGCGTACAACCAGGTGAAATGTTTATATTATTGTTAAGTATCTTAGTGGCTATTCGAAATGGTGATTTACGATATTTTTTAGTGGTCGAGAGATTTTCTATTTAGAAAAATAGCACCAATTTGGATAAAATAGAAAAATGTAAATTTTAAGTTCACACTCTAATATCTCTAAAACTAACAAAGCTAGGAAATCGAATTTTTTACCAAAATAAAGTCCATTTATTGGGCTTTCTAACAGACCTATACATTGCTGTACCGAAATATGTTCTATATTTTTTAAATGACGTTTAAACTGTTACGTCACAAAATATGACTCTAAAATTTCACTAAGCGACAAACTTTTTTATTTTCAACTTTTTCCACATACATGCTGCGAAGCAAAGAAAGAAGAAACATTCAAAAAGTTTTTAAAGTTAAAATCTTTTATCTCCGATGTATAGTTTTTTTGCTATGAATTTTACAAAATCGCGAAATCTTGAAAATTCAGGCGCAGCGTGCACGGGATCAGCCGACGTCAGCGGACAGCGGCTTGTCGTTTTTACGCCATTTAGTAGGTACGATTTAGTAGCTGAAAATATAAGGTCTGTTTCTGCAGAAATTACAAATCAGTCAGAGTGAATTTCATTGGTTGAAACTGGTTTTCTGACTGTTTTCGACCAATGAAATTCGCTCTGACTGGTTTGTGATTTCTGCAGAAACAGACCTATATTTATAATGTGCAGACGGGTCAGTTTTTTTTTTTAAATTAGAAGAATAAAAATAAAACCTATAGGTATTGTTTTTAATCCTTATAATAAAGTAGGTACCTTGTGTTTAGTACCTATTCAACTTCCTCTTCTTCATTTTCAGACACCTCTGTTTGTTCCATGATTTCTTTTTAATTTTTGCACTGCTTACAGCTACACTCATAACAACATTTCAGCCCCTCCTTAATGCAGGTGCATTTTGAATTCATGCTTTTCTCATCTGCACAGTACAAGTTTAAACCTTGTCTTGTCTTATAAATTGGCGCTCTGGTTGTTGGCTCGAAAAGACTGGATTTCAATTCTCATTTTCCAGGATCCAACTATTATATTGGGGATCATTAGACCCCATCTTTGCTAAGTTATTATAAAAACAAAACCAAATTCTCAGCTGTTACATGCACCTAAAATTTTACAATAAAAATAAAATGAAACTTTGTATGAATAAATTAAATGATCTACGTGAATAGATCAACTCAGGTGACTGAGAAAATGCTGATAAAATGTCGCGTTAGTTGATGGTGGCAGTTCTGATGATGGCTAATCGGTTGTTGTAGCCATACGCAAGCAAATTCATTAAGTATTGTTATATTTTTATACAGCGAACAGTATCTAATTTTGTAGCCAGCTTCAATGCTTTATCCTCTGAAAGAAGGGGTAAAATTGCCAAATCTTTTAGTTTAGGAAGGTTCTTTTTTAAGGTGTCAAAAGCAGTCTTCTTCCAACTTTATAAGAAGCACTAGTAGTGTCACATCCGGTTAAGCAGTGAATTGCCAAAAAACACGAACAAAGTTTCTTTACCTAAATTTTCCTGAATTTTACGAAATATCTGAGGGACTTGTATAGTAATCAAGAAGGAGCTGATACACGAATAATTTTTTGTGTAAAGTTATAGTGTATGAATCCCAATAAGCCAACGAATTTTGATAAAATCTATAGATATAGATGTATTAGTTTAATTGATTCATTTTTATTGCTCTTTGTCTACTTTGGAAGCAGTTGAGTTATTTATCGAATTGGGTCATGGAGCGAAACGAGACGATATGTTCCAGCAAATATGGCTGTTGAAAATTCAGGTAAAGAATTTTGTTCCTCTTTTTTGGCAATTCCCTGCTTAACCGGATGAGGCGCTACTAGTGCTTTTTAGTTGGAAAAAAGACTGTTTTGACATCTTAAAAAAAAAACAGCCTAACTAAAATATTTGGCATCTCTCAAAGAATAAAGTATTGAAGCTGGCTACAAAATACGTGTTGTTGCTATATAAAAACACTCAATGAATTACGTTTGCGTATGGCTACAACAACCAATAAGCCATCATCAGAGCTGCCACCAACTAACACGGCCTTTTATCAACATTTTCTTAAATGAGTAAATAATTTCATTTATCGTTCAAAGTTTGATTTTATTTTTATCATAAAATTTTAGGTGCATGTATCAGTTAAGAATTTGGTTTTGTTTTTTCACTGTGAACCCATGAACCCGGGCCTCCCAGTTCTTACGGGCGCCGGGAATTTGTCCCGTCTTCCCCCCCCCTCTCTCTTGGCGGGTCTAAAGATGGGGTCTAATGATCCACAATGTAATGGTTCGATCTTGGAAAATGAGAATTGGAATCCAGTCTCTTCGAGCCAACAACTAGTGCCCCAAATTATAAGACAAGGTTCAAGCTTATATTGTGCAGTAAAATGCACCTGCATTGAGGAGGGGCTGAAAAATGTTGGGATGAGTGTAGCTGTAACTAGTGCAAAAATCAAAAATAAATTATGGAACAATCGGAGGTGTCTGAAAATAAAGAAGAAGAGGTTGAATAGATACTAAAAACAAGATACCTACTCTATTATAAGGATTAAAAACAATATTGGTTTTATGTTTTATTTTTATTCTTCTAATAAAAAAAAAAAAAACTGACCCGTCTGCATATTATAAAATATATTTTCAGCTACAAAATCGTACCTACTAAATGGCGTAAAAACGACAAGCCGCTAACGCCGATCCCGTGCACGCTGCGCCTGAATTTTCAAGATTGCGCCATATTGTAAAATTCATAGCAAAAAAACTATACATCGGAGATAAAAGATTTTAACTTTAAAAACTTTTTGAATGTTTCTTCTTTCTTTGCTTCGCAGCATGTATGTGGAAGAAGTTGAAAATAAAAAAGTTTGTCGCTTAGTGAAATTTTAGAGTCATATTTTGTGACGTAACAGTTTAAACGTCATTTAAAAAATATAGAACATATTTCGGTACAGCAATGTATAGGTCTGTTAGAAAGCCCAATAAATGGACTTTATTTTGGTAAAAAAGTCGATTTCTTAACTTTGTTAGTTTTAGAGATATTAGAGTGTGAACTTAAAATTTACATTTTTCGATTTTATCAAAATTGGTGCTATTTTTCTAAATAAAAAATCTCTCGACCACTAAAAAATATCGTAAATCGCCATTTCGGATGCCCCCTAAGACAGTTAATAATAATTTAGGCATTTTATGTGGTTGTACGCCAAAAATTTTTTTTTTAACATTTCATGGGCTATTTCGCTCCACTATTAAGCCACTTGTCCCTTATCGCTTCATTTTGTGGAACGAACGTATTTTTTTAAATAACTTTTCGGGAGTTTTTATGTGCTATCACACTGAGGAACCGCACATCACTTGTACATTTTGAAATTCATATTTAAATACACAAAATATCCAAATTTTTCAAATTTTCAATGTGCGTTTAGGTTTCGTTTACTCAAACGTGACGTCACTATTGACGCCATGACACTGAGAAGCGTTTTCGCGCGAGTTTTAAATATATAAACTAAAATGTATTTTTGTCTACTAAAACCTTTATTATCTGCGGAAATATGTTATTCATTGTAAATAATATACATTTCCGTAGATTATAGGAGAGTTTTTCAAAATCTGTCATCATGCCTATTGGATGAGTAGGTATTATATTCTAATAGTCAATATATGGGTTTAGAAAAGGCAGGTGAACAGAAAAGCACTCCTTCTATCTGCATTTTTGTTAGTCTTGCCAATGCCTTCGACACAAGGGCATGTGTCGAAGGCATTCGACACATGCCCTTATGTTGGGAAAGCTAAAGAATTCTGAATTTGACGAACATGTTGTCGCCTTTCTGAAAAGTTTTCTTTTTTTTATATTGGTCCGCTCACAAAAGAAAAAGTCCATAGGTACTACCTAAGCGGTACCAAGAGCAGAAGAAATTAAGTCACGATTAACCCTCCGTTTTGGTAAACATACCTCAATGGCGGCGTAGTAAGCAGTCACGTGCCCGAGAGCTCCAGTAATTTTCGATATTCTTAAGGTATTTTTTGAAAGAAAATTTTGAATTTATATTGGAGTTGTGTCAGCAAACCTATGCGTATCTGATGATTTTTGTTATTATTGGTTCAGTGATTACCGTATTTTTTACGGCCCAATTGAAAGACCGTTACAGCGCATTCAAACTAGTCCAGTGAAATGTCGCGCCCCGAACTCGATCCACAATAAATATCGACGATATGGAGAAAATGATGACAAAAGTGTGTACTAAGTCTATCAATCCAATGGAGGAGAAAATCGTTCTGACACTAAGTACCTACCTAAGTTAAAAACAATAATATCTTCAATTTGTGATCGTGGCGAAAAGTATAAGGCCTTATATAATTGCTAAGAACTCGGAATTAATTATTGCCCTCGAAACCCAATTGGAGAACATGGAGCAAGCTTCCAAGAGCAACTGCATCCGAATTTGTGACATGGAAATTTGTGAAAGGAATGACGCTCCAGTGGCGGTATCCTCTTTCATTAATAATAAACTCAAAACCCTGTGCACCTTACAAGACTTGGACTTTGCATTGGTTCTCAACAATAAAGACGATGAACAGCTGGGTCAGTCTGTAGTTCTTGTGCGTTTTCTTCTAATATTAAGAAAAAAAATGTTATGGCTGCTAAGATGTTACTTAACCCTAGAATACTAACCCACGTAAATTTTACGTGTACCTTTTTTTTGATATGCTCGCCTTTCCCAAATATGGGATCAGGATCCAGCCCGCTCAAATTTCAAGAGTGCTTCCCCCAATACCAATAGGAGCAGGCATCGCCTTTGCAACATAAATGCCAGTCGTTTCACGTCTGCCAGATTCACAAGAATACACTTCTGTACGTAAAATTTACCTGTAGTACTTTATTTTAACGAACTTTATTGATTTTATTTGTAATTCGTAAACGATTTGTAATAAAGAAAAATTATTGAAATTCAAATTAAAAACTTTGGCGAGGAAACGCGAGGTTTCAATATGACAGCGCTCGTGTCGTGAAGATTTCGTAAACAAAAACGCAGCAAATGAACTCCTGCTGACGCAGTGCTATTTCTGTGTTATTGAAGTGTGTTAAAGTTTGCTTTTTGTGAAAATTGTCGCAATGGATGAAGAATATTGTATAGGACTGCTTTTGAAAAATTTATTCCACTTGCAAGTTCCCTATTGACAGGTTTGTTTACAGAATCGTGACGCCAAAAAAGGTAGCCATGTTCTGTGGCTATCATAGAAGCATTGTTTTGGCGGGAAATTTTTTATTTCAAATTTAGTATTATTTTTTGTGTAACAAGGGCGGCATCAGTTGAATAAAAACTTGTCATATAAATATTGTGCAGTATAAACTATCGATTTAAAACAAATTTGGAAAGTTTTATTCTACTTGCAAGTTCCCTATTGCTTACTATGCAAATTCTTTTGAAAACTGCCGCTAGGGGAATTTGTGACCAGCGCCAAAGACAATTCTACTAATCGTAGTAGAATGGCATGTAATATTGGAAGCTGAGTTGTGGAGGCATGGGCGCCGGCAGCAGGGTGCAAGGGGGTGCACTTGCACCCCCTGTCAGAAATACATTGAAAACAATATTTTTCATTTTATTATTTTTTTTAAAAATAAGTTACTGTTTGAATCAAGTTATTGAACTCAAACTTCTAGGCGGCGTGATATTTGGACGACAATAATAGGGAACTTGCACATTAAATTAAATATGAAATAAATAATAAAACACAATAACAATCTTCCTAATAAATGATGCAATTAGGAAAAGGACATAATATCTTATCTCTGGTGTCCAAAATCTTCAATTGAAAATACCAAATAATTCGAAATTCTTGACGCGATCAAAAACGTATTTCTATGGGTCCTGACGTCACAAGGGAGTAATAATCGGGTCGCGCCACTGCCAAGCCATGTGCTGCCGGTTTTGTCAATGTCAAATCTATCATAAACGGCCAATGAACTATAAACTACCCGTACCTGGAATGGCCCGCCGATCCGATAAATTTGCGACAAATTGAGATGGAGAATGTGGGGTAAACCTATCTCTATTTATCTTATCGGCGAATTATGGAAATCTTTCTTTGTCTAAAAAATAATATGTTTGAGGTTAGGAATATACTAAACGTAACAGCAATGAACTGGAGAGAGAAAGGGATCCCCCACTATGTAGCTTTTTTGGACTCACTAAGCGAGATGACAAATGCCATACAAATACCATATGCGACAACAGTCGGTGCCATTCCAGATACGTGTAGTTTATAGTTCATTGTAAACGGCAAACATAACAACATAATCATAATCTAAATCTACCTGCTCGAAGGTCACTGTCAACCAAGGACTGTGAACAGAATGGGCTCTTTCACTAATTTTTGAAATTGGCATATTTGGATAAAGCAACTAAAAACAGAATTTTCTGTATTTTTACTTTTGAAAAATTCAAAGTCCTTCTTGAGAAAACAGAAAACAAAGAAATACCTCCAAATAAAAACCCAGAATTTATTTCTATGACGTCGCAGCTCGCAATTTGACCGTGTTGCCACTAATTGTCAACATTGAAAATTTGTAATAGATTTAATTCTGAAATGTTGGCAAAATCTCATGAAAAGTAGTTAAATTAATTAGTTATAGATTCAAGATTTTATAATTTTTTTTTTTAAAATTATGCTTAAATACAATTTAATGCAATTTTTTATGTTTAGTTTTATTTATTTATTTTACGCTGCACTACATTTAGTCACAACCGACAACAGCGCATTCGAACCTTTACGTATCTTTACAGAGCGCAAACACAGCCGAGCCCTTCCTCCTTGCAACGACATAAGCGAAATGAAGAATATTTATGTGACGTCGGCAAATCGGCGCGTTTTAAAATAGTTTGAATTTAGGCACTTTTGATTGCCTATGAAAAACTTATTGAACCTTGTAGAACATTTTTTTTTGGTATATATGCCTAAAATAGTCCCTCCTTTGAGATTTTATACTTAAATTACGTATTTAAATTTTAGTGAAAGAGCCCATTTTGTTGCCGAGTGACGTCACACTAATCGGTCGTTTCAAATGGCGATGTTTCGAGCGAAACTTCAAATATTTATAAAAAAATTAACGGCTGATTTTTAATGCTTGATATTTTGCATGACTATGTCTTTAGACACATTTTTGAAATAAAAAAAAAAATGTGCAAGTTCCCTATTATTGTATTTCTTTCAAGAATTTTGAACACTGGAGCTACTCGCTCCGGTGTTACTCGACAACGGTTTTAAAGGGAGAGATGCGGGATGCAACCAATGACGTTGGTGCAACACTTTGCGAAAGGAATAAACGCGTAGCGCCCGAGAGCTGTTCCGGAGCTCCTCTTAGGTGTAAAAGGAATGCAACTAATGTAGAGTAATTTCAAATACACGCTACGGGGAAATTTCGTTACTCGAGAGAGAAGAAGGATAAACGTAAAGAGACGGAGAAAGACAGCTATTGATTGACAGAAACCAAAGATTATAAGCGTAAAAACGATTGCCTATTATTGACCAGCGCCGATACTATTATAATTGTGATGTCACGTTACTATAGATGCGCGTCTCCCTTTGTTATACTACTATCCAGGGTTGGCAGGATACATATCAATGATAAATATCCTGATATAGTCGTATTCACGAGAGAGTTTGAATTTTGACCGTTATTTTCACCAGTTGAAAATAAATAAAATCCCCAGATCTGTCCCTTTTTCTGACAACTATCAAATAATGATACATGACATTTTGATTTGACACATAAAAATAACAGATTCGGGTCTTTGAATTTTGAATTTCGAATTTTTGTGTGAAATCTTTCAGTTTTTTGCCGTTTACTGCATTATTTTTTATTTGTTATTATCGCAATCGGTTTTTTGGTTTTTTACGTAGTGTTCTGTGCCTTTGTATTTCGGTGTTGCGTTTCAAACCTGGTTTTAGTTTGGATTTAAGTGTTTACTCTTATTATAAGTGTTTACTTTGGAGTCTAATTTTAGGATTTTTGGATTTTAATAACTAACTTAACTTCCTTTAAAGAAATTGAAAATAAATTTTTATTCTGAAATGTATATCACTTTCCTAAATACGACCCTGTCGTTTATCCCAGCTGACGGAATCGAAGCGCTAACGCATGCTGACAACCTAAAGAAAAAGTTTACTAAAAATGTCAACGCGAACTGTCAACTTCACTTTCTATCGTGATTTAGTCTATATATATCTTGATAAATATCATGATATATATCAATATTAATTGTTTGGTCATCTTTTCGTATTTTATAGTTTTATTATTTTATGTAGAGAAGTTTAACGGCCGTAGAAGTATATTTATGAGGAGGAAATCACAAGGATCTCGGTCAAAACACTCTATATTACATCATTTATCAATTATTATTTTATTTATTTTTATTTGTGTATAAGAAATATCAGGTTTTTTAGGGCGGTTATTATGAAACTATTTTGACAGATAACTAAATGTCAACTTCTGGAATTACTATGAGAAGTACCGCCATTCCAGGAGTTAACTTCTAGTTATTCTGTCAAAATAGTTTTATAATATCCACCCTAAGTTGTAGTTTTCTTTTTGTTGTTGAGTTCAGCGTTGTCATTTTTGTTGTTGTTGTTGAACCCAGTCTTAAGGCAAACATAAGTAGTGTAAATGACATAAATGTTTTCATATTAAATTCGAATTTTTATTTACCTACTACCAGAGATCGACCGATACCGATATGGCATATCGGTATATCGGCCTTTTTTAGGTATATCGGTGTATTGCCATATCGGCCCTTCATTGGCCGATAACTTTCGACCGATACAAATCATATTTTAAAAGATCAGCAATCATCACTAAGGCTTTTGTGAAGCCTAAAAGAGCTAATAATTGTGGTTCGTACATATGGGAGTGACTAAGAAGAAAGTAAATATTAAAAATGGTTTTTCAAAAAATTATTTTAAATTAATTAGATTAGGTATTTATATAAAAAAAAACTTAACATTCTGCTTATCTAAACTCAAATTCAAAATTATTTATTTATTTAAAAAAAAAAAACTAAACTTTCTACTTATCTGAACTCGAACAAAGAATATTAAAATTAGGAGAAAACAAATAAATAAAACATTCAAACTAAAGGAAAAGGTGCGAGAAAACAAATAATATATCGGTATCGGCCTTCTATAAAGCCATATCGTATCGGTATCGGCAATATCGGTTTTTTATAAAAAAAACTGTATCGGTCGATCCCTGCTTGCTACACTTATATTCCTATACATATGTATAGGAGATTAGGAGCACTATGGCCACTTGCACCAACATTTTAAGACTAACTTAAGTCGGACTTATCTTTAAGCCGAGACCTAACTCTAAATTTTAGTTGCACCAGCAGTCAAGCTAGACTTAAAGTAGCCTTAAATTGAATTTTCTTAAGTCGCCAAAATCCAGGCCTTAAATTCGACTTAACATAATATAAAGGTGGGTTCTAACAAAAAATTGAATCTAACTTAACATTTAAACTAACCTAACCTAAGAAGTTCGGAATATGCAGGCTAACGACGGCGTTCATACAGCTCCACTTAGCTTAAGATATAACCTAACTTAACAAGAAGTTCGCCAACTTTTATCTTTTTCTTAAATTAATTTTTTTGTTAGAACCCATTAAGGGCCGGTTTCTCAATAGCGAGTCACCTCCAGTGGTTTTAACTCCAGGGTAAGCGTGTCGAGTTGCTATGTTTACTCTGGAGTTATGCTTAACCCGGGGGTGACTCGCTATTGAGGAACCGGCCCTAAGGTGGGTTCTAACAAAAAATTCAACCCGTAATAACCTATAAATTTATCATATATCTCATTTTGTTTCTGTAGATCCTCTTTTTGATTCTTATAATACTGTTTCAAAGAATCCAAGCTTCTCTTTCTCATGCCCGGTAAAGCAGCATTGAAATTCCTGCATACATTCTCCCAGGCCTCGTTTTTTTTTCATGAATGGATAGAGCATCAGTTTTTTTATTTTCAATAATATTTTTAAGTCTTGCCACTATATTAATTAGGGCCTCCTTTTATATTTAAAAACTTCAAAAATAAAGAAATTACGACAGTTTAAACTGTTATCAAGATAAAAAGAGCACACTGTACATACTGTTGTATTTGCCTTTCACTTATTATTGGCGTAGCATTATCCATGGAAATTTGACAGGTTGACCCTCGTATAATAATGACAATATATGTCAAATTCCAGACAGTTTTAAGTGTGTTTCATATAATTTCATAAGTGTCGCATTATTGAAATTCTCTGGCCTATCTGGCCAATCAAATTTGACACATTTGTCAATATATTTTTCAATAGTGCAACATATAAACGGCACCTTACTATTCTGCATACCTGCAAAATCCATTGACATTGTTCAAAATTCGGCATTGTCAAATTTATTTCATATTTAAGATGCCCAAAATAATTTCTCAAAAGAAAATAAGGCAAATGGGAAATAATAAAATGTTACGGCTATTTCGAGTAAAGAGAGGTTCTTCAGGGAATAATAATTGGAGCCCAACTACCAGACACATTTGGGGTAGGTATAGTTTAAATATATAGATGTAAAGCCATTTCTCATAACCAGCAACCAATATTTTTGTTGGACGAAACCCGAGAAAACAGTTACTGCGAAAACATATTTATGCTGTTAAGCTTATTGTTATGGTTACGTTGGATTTATTTTATTTCAAATAAATTTGATAATTTTACTAAGTACCCATTTTTTTTTTTTTAATTAATTTGGAAACATATTTTGGAATTGAATCTACTCAGATATTTTACACATTCTTGCAACTCGGCTTTCTGTTTTATAATCCTGAAATTTAAAAAATACATTGTCATCAAATGTCATTATTATACGAGGGCAACCTGTCAAATTTCCATGGATAATGCTACGCCAATAATATCTGAAAAGCATATAGGTATTTCTTTTGAAATTTTCTCTCTTTCCCTCTCTCACACCTTCAATCTCCCTCATTCGGTTTTTAAGAAGTTTCATTTCTACCACGTATACGGCGCTTCACATGTTTTTTTTTTTTTTTTTTTCGTGCGCAATCAACCTGTAGAATGGCGGGAATTTCGAATTCACTTAATTTCTAATTTCTTGATATAATTTTTTTTCATTCCTACGATTTGATATCCCGAAAAAAGTATTAAATTGCCGAGGTGAAAACATCATATAACTTTCCCAATCACCAAGACAAATTTATTTTTCTGAAACCTCAAAATAACCATTTTTGGGCGTGGCACCCAGCAAATTTTTCGGGTATTTATTCAACTTCTTAAATTAGTAATTTGGACCAATATAACAATCCACGCGCCGCCATTGCCTGTATGCACCCCCCTGAAACTAATCCTGGTGGCGCCTATGTGTGGAGGGCGCTTCTATACTCGGAGCTTTTTAAATTGTGGCGCGTGAATAACCGAGCGCAATGAACTGACAGAAGCGGCCTCTACAACACAACTGTCAATATAACATGTCATTGTCTTTGACCGGGTACAAGCTAATTCGTCTTGTCCGGTCTGTATAGGGTGTCCGATTACAAAAAATCTGACTGTGGTCAATATCTCAAAATTGGAGCCAACTAGAAAAAAGCTGCGTACCTGAGTGACTAGACTCTGTTGAAAAAGTGTCCTTAGAAAGTTTTCACATACATCAATCTATTATATAAAACACAAAAAATGTTTCTATAATATATGTCCGTTATATAGACTTTGAAACAAATGTCTGTATGTTTGAGGTGGATTTATATTATTACCTTGCATTTTTTGGGACTTACGCCTCAATTGATATTATTACCAGAAGTTTCTTGATCTTGGAACGAATTACTACAAGCTCGAATCGAGTTTTATTTTATTTTAATAAAATAATACTTAATTAGGCTCGGAGGTATGACTTCTATGGTTTATTTTTTTCCAAGATAGATTTTGGCATTGTCAACTTTGAAACATAAACAATGCCGCCAATGCCGCTTATTGGTCGCTATTGTAAAACTGATGTCAACCTGCAGAAACACCTCATTTTGCGACTAATCAGGGTCAAGCGTTATTGTTTATGTTTCAAAGTTTTCAATGTCAAAATCTATCTTGGGAAAAAATAAAGTGTAGACTTTTTGCTGACGTTTCGGTACCAAATCTGCTACCGTTGTCGAAGCTTGGGGGATGGAACACCTAAAAAATAAAAAAAGCAGAAAATTGTTCATATATTTCGTAAATTTGTTTGAATACTCGAATTTGAGTTTGATTTGAGTTTTCAAGCAAAAATCACAAATTTGATTAATGTCGTGTCAGACCACGTCAGACTTTTGACAATAATCATATTTAGGTGGTATTTTGTAAAGGTGAGATTTTTAATTAATTTTTAATTTACCTTGGTTTACCTCTGATTCAAGCAAAGGAAGCCAAGTATTACTAAATGATGTTGAGTTGAAGCAACACATTCGTCTTTATTTAATAAAATTAATGCGCTCTCTTTAATTGTATACGTGTTTTTGTAAAAGGTTCATTTGCCAGAATAGGGCATGTCCATGTGACGTCACAAAGGAGTTTGACAGTCGCCCTGAGGTAAAACAAATCATTTATTTACATTCGTGTAGATTAGGCCGGTTATGTTTTATGCGGTTTTCATAGCTTTTTTACAAGTTTTGGTGTTATTTTGTTTCAAAAAAGTTAGAGCGGAGTGTTTGTGTTCTAGGCTATGTGGTCTTTTATCTAAAAGTTTGCTAGGTTTTCCTATAATGGATTAAATTCAGGTTTTTTCCAACAAAGATCAAAACTATGGTTTATTTTTTTCCAAGATAGATTTTGGCATTGTCAACTTTGAAACATAAACAATGCCGCTAATGCCGCTTATTTACGTTTACGTTATCCGTAACGTACATGTTAGGCCGAGTTTTAACAGTAACGATGCAAGTTCGTATGATGGAAAGTTTTTCATAACAGATTACTGTTATTTCCCACCTGTTATGTTCTAATTTAACATATCTCCTCAACAGCCCCGAATAAAATACCGTTAAGTGCTTAACGTTCATGTTACCAATGTTTTTTTATTTGTTTGGAGATCCTATTTTGAATAACGGGGTAATTAATTTACATAATACAAGAAGAGAATCAATTATCAAACTAGGAGGTACCTATAGGTTATAAGATTCATTGCTATTTTATGTTAATCATAATTATGAGGTACAAAACTTTAATATTAATTCACTATTTGAGGACTGAATTGGACACTCAAAGAAGGCATACCAGAGGTCAATTGAAACTCCTGATAAGGTTTTATTACTAAATATACTAGACTTCCAAAAGTTCTAAAAGAATCGGTGCAGTTTATAATTGCAAAAATAAGGCAATATTCCTCAAAGACCAAGGATTTCATCCATTCCAGTTGAACTGAAGGTCTATAAATTCTAAAAGTTTATTCTGAATTCTTAGTAGGTAGTTGGAGCTGTTTTTCATTTTATATAAGGCAATGGTTCTAGTAGTGCTTTTATTTTCGTGTACAAATGATGTCCACTCATCAGAGGGGTTTTCTTGCGTCTCGAAGTTTTGAAAAATTTTTCAAAACTAGTTTGAAACAGTTTCCCAATGACCTCATAACTTCTCGGCGCGAGAAAATGGTTCAAAAATATGGATTGGATTGTATTTCGGAACAGTTTGAACCAATTTTGTGTGACGTCATGGGTTTATGGCGAGAATATACACTATTTCAAACCTGTTTTGAACCAGTTTCAAAAAAGTGAACGCGGATTTGGAAATGTCCCCACACTGTTTTACAGTTATTTTAGATAATCTTTTCGCCCCAATAAATTGAATAAAATGTAAAATGAGCTGCAAAAAAATGTAATTTAATTGTTTGTTATTCTTATTTCAAGAAAAACGTCACTTTTGAAACCAAAGTGAAGCTAGGTACAAATACTTTCTTCCATTCCTAGCAGCCAGCTTAATATTTTCTGTTATCGATTTCGTCAATCATACCGATATAACATCCACTGGTATTTTATATGTTATCTATTCCCTGTTAGCATAACATAACAGGTTTATGTTAATTTTAACGTAAACGTTCAATCATAGGACCCATTGGTTGCTATTGTAAAACTAATGTCAACCTGCAGAAACACCTCATTTTGCGACCAAACAGGGTCAAGCGTTATTGTTTATATTTCAAAGTTTTCAATGTCAAAATCTATCTTGGGAAAAAATAAAGTTTTTTTTTTTGTAAGTATCACAAGAACGAATATATAAGTATAATTACTCTATATTCAATCTATTTTTCTGTCAGATCTTCTCTTTTAAGAACATTAATCAATTTTTCTCTTCTTTCTTGAGCGAATAAATCAAACCTCCCATTGTTATTTAAAATTGATGGAAACCTATGGAAGGATATTGTATCCCTTACGCTATACTGTCACAAATAACAACTAAACAAACTCTAGGCATGTCCAAGAAACTTCTGGAGCACACAAAAGGTATTTATTTAAAAAAAAAAAAATCTAACTAAAAACTTAAAAAAACACTGTAAATTATATCTTTGTTTTACGTTCATTGGTTTTACCTCAAGGCGACTGTCAATAGTGTAAAATGGTCAGATCGTGGACTTGCCCTATGCTAGAAGTATTCCAGTTAATTTGATGGTTATTGTCAAAAGCATGTTGGCGTATGTTTTATTTGTTAAAGTCCCCGTTTTTATGTAGTTCAGTATCAGATTATATTCATAAAATAAAATACTCCAATCAAGTTTTATTTTATTTTAATAAAATAATACTTGATTAGGTTCGGAGGTATAGCCTAGTTCTCATGCAGCGGAAATTAAATTTCTATATACGGATGGAAATGTAAATTTCTTGGGCGAAAGATTCACAATTTTCTTCGCTTTCTTATGTGAATTTGATCAAGTAGCCTCTCAACGTTCAAATTTTCCATAATTTTATTCTAACTGGTAACACTGACGTTCACGAAAATCAAAAAACCGTAGTAAAACCGCTCGGCGTGTGTTTCCTTCCATAAGCGAAGAGGGAATGATGCGCCGAGCGTGTGCCGACTATAGAGTCGTGAAACCGTGCTCGGCACATAATAGCTTTGTTCGCGGGTCCGATTCCGAATCGGTTCAGGGACTATTCGCATGCGCAGTGTAAAAAGTGGCGTTCGCGGATAATAAAATTCTGAATTTTTAGTAACAGTTCTACGTTCGCGGATCACATAGAATTGGTTTTAATTGATTCGGAATCGGTTCTAGCAGTCCCAGGATTTTTGTTAGGACTAAAAGTTCGGTTCGGCAGATCATGCGCAATTTCGTCAGACTTGTCAGTTGACTGGTGTTTATTTTTGTTTGGGTTATTGAAATTTGGGTTTTTTAATTGTTTATACGCTGAAGCGATAAACTATACGCTAGTTTTTTCCTACGGTTTATAGTTTACTGAATTTGCAGTACAGTATTATGTAAGTTACTTATCTCTATTTAATCTAATATATTTATTAATATGCACAATTTTAGTGATTTTTTTTCATCTAAGTACCTACTAGTCGGACCATTTGTCATCTAACGATTAGGACAAGGCAGAATTAGAGCTTGATTAAGTTCTTAAAAGCAATGTAATTAAAGTGATGCCATATTTCAGGGATGAACAATGTATAGATCATTTTTGAATTTTGAATAAATATAAATATTATATCTGTTCTGTTATTCTTTTTGATTTATGGAAATCGAATAGCTAATAAGGTTCACAAATCACATAATGTTAAAAGTATTCAGTTTTCGGTTCCAAAATCGTTCGCGGTAAAAAAAATCCTGAACCGATTCTCAACTAGGCATGCGCTCTACGACAATCCCGAATTAGTTCTGAACCAATTCGGAATCGGACCCGCGAACAAAGCTAATATCCAAGAATATCTTCTTTTTGGTTACTCTTTTTCTTCCATATTCCATATTGGCAATCAAACTCATCAGTCATCACAAAAAGATCCTCGCCCGATGAAGAACTACTCGTGTCTATTCACAGGTTAGTACTGAAGTAATAATCAAATACAAAATACATTTCTTCGCTTCGCTTCGCTTCGATCGAGGTCGCGTTAGACTGTTTTTACACGAGACGGAAGCGGCACATTTTAGCGCGAGCGGATTGCCGTCGCGATATCGCGTACTCTAGCATTCAGGAAATGAAATGCTTTTACACACACGCGGCGCGGTAAAAATATCGAGCCGGCATGCGATACACCGCGTTGACGCGCGATTGGCGGTCAAAAATCATCCGATAAAAAAACGACTCAGATAATGTACGCTCATTGGCTGATATGGGTTCTTTTACACACGCCGCGTCCGAGGAACGATTAATTCATTCAGCAGTTGCCAGATTGGGTAGATTATTTGCAGTGCAGTCTGTGCAATAATTAAAATGTCCAAGAAAAGGATCTGTAATTTTGAACCAAATGATTTAATTGATGCTGTAGAGATGCGTCCATGTATTTGGGATAAAAGGATTGACGAGTATAAAGACAAAACAACCAGGGACAAACCATGGATTGAAATATGTTGTATTCTGGAGCCAAGTTTTAATGAAATGGAACATGGGGAGAAAAAAAAGTTTGGTAAGTTAATATAATATTAGTTTATTTCTATTTAAGCATTATTAGTTGAAACATTATATTCTTCTTGTTTGCCAAGGCAATGATCCAGAAGGACTTGCAAAGTAAGAACCAAAGGCTTCTCTTATGTCATTGGCGTGGCGTCCTCCACGATGAATAGGTGCTGTTGGTAGATTCTGAAAACCTCTAGCTACATAGAAATCCTCCGAATGGTAGCCATCTCTTGCTCTCACTATATTATGAAGTATCACGCAAGCCTTCACTATGTCCATAGCCAATTGTTTTGAGGTATTTATTGGTCGATGAAAAATTCTCCATTTATTACTTAAAATGCCGAAAGCACATTCAACGTATCGACGTGCTCGACAATGACGGTAATTGAACATTTTTTTTTTGAATATCCAAGTCGTTTCGTCTTCCATATGGTCGTAACAAATGTGTTGTCAGCAGAAAGGCCTCGTCGCCAAGAAACACATACGGCAAAGGGGGTGAACTATTTTCAGTAAGTGGAGTAGGTATAGGAATATCAAGCGCATTTTCTTGAAGTCTCTTCCAAAACGGTGTTTCCTGTAATATTGAAGAGTCGCAGTCTTTTCCATATGCTCCAATATCGACAAAAACAAAACGATAATCTGCATCGACTATTGCCAGATGAACAATTGAGAAATAATGTTTATAATTCAAATACAGAGACCCACTTTTCGCAAATTTCTGCACCCGTACGTGTTTGCCGTCAACGGCTCCTAGACAGTGGGGAAAATGTGCCCTTTCTTCAAATTCCTTTGAAATATGTAACCATTTCTCTTTAGTGGGCTTCGGAATATATTCTTTTTGAAAAACAAGCCATATATTTTTGCACGTTTCCCTAACAATATTTGCTATGGTAGCGATTCCAAGACGATATGCATATGAGAGATCAGTAAAAGTATTTCCACTTGCCAAGTATCTGAAAGAAAGATACCAAGATATGTGCAAAAAAAAGGCGCAAGGCACGTATAGCCGCGCATACAATCTTTACTATAATTTTTTTTGTTGGACATTTTTTTAGGACCCAAATAACTCATTTTGAGTGAAATTAAAAAAACTTATACAATAGCCTCCCATTTTAAAACATATTCTTTTTACTCATATTTCAGAAGATGCTGTGGTGGAAAAATGGAAAAATATTAGAGATGCCTTCAGTAAATCACTAAAGAAGAAAACCGGCGATAAATATAAGAAAAAGTATTTGTACCATGAACAGCTCTTATTCCTGCTCGCGATATTGGAAAAAGCCGAAACTGAAGAAAGTTTCCATAGCAACGCTGAGAAAGGGTCCGAAACTGGCGAAAATAGTCCACAAATGGATAGTGACAAAGGGGACGACAATATTCAAATACGTACATAAACAAAGAACTTCCAAGAAAAGAAAGAGGATGGACGACGAGGATAAAGCAATAATAAAAGCATTGGAGAACACCCAAACTTCTTCTCAAAGGGAACTTGATGAAGATGAATCATTCTTTTCCTCCATTCTTCCATCAGTACGGAGATTAAGTCCTGACGACAAATTGCAGTTACGGGTGAAAGTGATGTAGTTACTTCAAAGAAAATTGAACGCTGTTCACCAACGTCCCGTATCAGCCTCCTCATATTTTTCTCATTTTTCTCCTTCAGGGCCAGAAATCGTAAGTGTCAATCCTGCACCTTCGTCATCGTGTGGATACTCTTCCCTACCTCAACCTCGAAACTACCCTACATCTTCACTTCATTCATCCACTCATACGCCTCTCCAATCTCCTAACCCTGATGAGGGCGATTTTTCACAGTGCCAATATCAACAATATTAGTAAATAAGAAAATATGTACTAAATAAGATAGCCTTTCTTAATATTTCAAGTTAGATCATAGGTACATTTCGAATTATTCCATTTGATTTCAATAAAAAAAATTCTTACCGAAGTGTCAACGCCAGTCTTTCTTTTGGTGGTATGGATTCCCTCATTATAGTGTTTTGATGTTGGATAGTAGCTTCTAATTGACCAAGAAGATAATGAAACGTTATTGTGCTCATTCGAAAGTAGTTGAAAAATTTCATTTCATCCGATTGCAACTTATCGAACAGTGTATAGGAAGCCCCTTCCACATATCTAACTTGTAGGATGGGGTGGACCCAATATTTTCGTTCCTTTGTCTTCTTCTGTGACTTTTTTCTCTTTAACTAAAGTAATGATAAAAGAAGTACACGCCTTCTCTCCATTATAATTAGATCGCGAGACTTGACTGGCTATAATGCTCGCTCAATGATAAAACTCTGACAACTGTGAAAATTGATCCACTGTTCATATTTATCATTTGCGGCGGAAAACCGCACAGTGTAAAAGCTTGAGGGCGATATCGCGACGGCAATCCGCTCGCGGTAAAACGTTCCGCTTCCATCTCGTGTAAAAACAGTCGTGTGCGGACTTGCGGACATAGCCATTTCAACTCTTTCCTTCACCATGCTTCGCTTCGCGACGCTTCGCCTCAGTGGGCGAACACCTAAGCTGAGGTTTATTTTTATTTACGCGTCTTTTCATACAACCAATTTTTTTTTGATAAATGTATTGAATGACTTTCTCTGGTTTTGAGAACCGACGAATGTTTTTGACGTCATTAAATTGTTCCAGTTAATTTCTATTTGTTAAAAAAAGGTAGGCAAATGATGACTTAAGTACAAACCTTCGTGAAACAAACTTTATGTACTTTTTGAGATATCCGGTGAAACCCGAATTTCAGAATTATCGAAAATTTGACGTATTATTTTAAAATAAATGTCTCTTAATCATTGCTACGTGTCTCCTCTTTGTTGTACTATCTATATATATAAAACACAGTTGTGTTGGTATTTGAGCACTTATAACTCGAGAACGGCTGGACTGATTTTTATGATTTTTGCTTTATTGGATTTGTCTTTGTCCATCCTAGGATAATAAATCGAAAAAATCCAAAACAAAAACAAAAGAAAAATATCTATTTTATTTATTTATGAAAAAAGCTCACTAAGCCCGCATACGGCGCCATCTCTTATAACCGATACCAAGTTTACCGTCACATTTTCATTGCAAACCATGTGGATTTTATTGTCACACACTTTGCACAAAAACAATTTGAGGAAAGCACTTTATTTTTAATTGTTCTTCACAGTAAAAATGTCCAAAAATAAATAGAATGACAATGTTTTAATTGTGTATTTTATTTTGTTGTTGGTTCGTTCATTTCGAAAGAGCGCGAACTGGTCTCCCTGTCATTTCTTGACGCTTGACCATTGACGTTCTGTGGCTAAGTTCCGTTTCTCCTCTTAGGCATCCCTTGACAGCCGTGTTCCGTGCCGACTATTCGGAGTGCTCCGTCCGGCTGGTGTCGAGTGGCAGAGAGCCAGGTTATGAGTCCGCCACAACCATTTTGTATACGGCGCCATATATGATAGGTATCTAGAACGAAGCTCGCCGTTGCGCGGTAATTTCATTGCAGATACAGTAGAACAGAACACTGCTAAGGAACAGAACTATTCCACTATTCCGATCAGATAAAGTGGTGCAGAAAGAGTAGATTAGATAGAATAGTGCAGATACAGTAGAACAGATGGAGTATTGCAGTGCATGCAGTGCAGATAAAATGAAACAGGGCTGCGCTGGAGATTTTTTTTGTTTTCTTTACATTTTTTGAACATTCCTGTGCCTGAATTTATTTATTTGGTCGTACACTTTATAAGAATAATGCCCACAAGATGCCTAAAAAGGGATGATGTAAAATTTTAATTTTAGGTGACTTCTGATCCAGAGAGTAAAAATTAATTTTCTTCGACCAAAGCCAAATTCACCATCGAAAAAAACTGAATTTAATTCAGTTAATAGATACGTTAACACAACATTTAATAGGTATTTAATAATTCAGAGGTAGTACGAAGTTCGCCGGGTCAGCTAGTTTTCAATACAACTTTCCAGATTTCCTGGCCACCTTTAAAATAAATCAAGTTGAAAATTACCTTGGAACAAAAAGGCATTTTTTTCTGAGTATTGAATTTTTTATAATATACATCTATTTTCTATTGATCAACGTGAGTGATTACTCATACAGTAAGTCTTTTTCATTACTTGATTGTTTTTACCCAATGAAAATATCCTAATTTCATTTTTTGATTTGGACAAGACTTGTGCTAAACTAAGCTCACTTTGTCCTCCAGCTGTCAGAATGTCAATTAATTTCGTTACAAAAATTAAATAAAAAACCGTGTAACTCGTGTCTATTATCTACTAATCATAGAAAAAGTATAATATTCTACTCGTGGGTAATGGCTATTACTCACTTTATCCTTCGTGAGTAATAGCCATCATTACTCACTGGTTGAATAATATACTATTTTTCTATTAGATACCTATCATTAACGTAATTATTTAGACGATATGGCATTATCATTTTCTTCTTCAGAATACCAATAATGCATACTATGGCTGGAATATACGAAGAATCATACCTACATAAATAAAAAAATCTAAAAAATGTTTTCCAATATGTTTTCTATTACCCACGCTTTTTAATTAATCAATAGTGAAAGTGCGATTATAATAATTATCGGATAATAGAAATAAATTTTCATATATGTATAATACCACCAGAGAAAAAATTTTGTTGGCAAAATTTTCGACTGGTATGAAAGTTTGTTGCTTGGCAATTTCGCGAATGACATTTTTGACAAAACCGCGAGCCGTCAGACGAGTGGTTTTGTCAAAAATTCCATGAGCGAAATTGCCAAAAAGCAACAAACTTGAATAAAACCAAGAGAATAATTTTGCCTATATAATTTTTTCTTGAGTGGTATTCGGCTGGACATGAGAAAATAAGCTAAATTTTCATTTGGAATTTTTTTTTTTTTTTTTAGGTGACACTTGTCAAACTCAATTAGCCTATCCAAAACACGTGACTTTGACAAGCAAACAAAAGGTTTGTGTGCCTCTTGGCGGACATTTTAATTGAGGATTGACAGCATCAGTGGCGGCTCGTGACTATTTAAATTGAGGAGGCTAATTACAATATAGAATTTCATGAAATTCCTCGGAATTCGATTTAGATTTCAATTTCAAAATTCCATATTTTTTTTTTTTTAACTTCACTAAAATTCCTCAAAATTTTACCACTGAAATATCCTGGAATTCCACAAAATTTTCATAAAATTCTTTGGAATTTCATGTAATTTCTTAAAAATTTCTCGGAATTCACTAAAATTTTATGAGAATATCCACGTTCATAACCGAAAATTTCTCGAAAGTCCAATGAAACTTCATGGAATTTTCAAAATGTAATTTATTTTCATAAGAATTTCACTGAAATTCTCTTTTAATAGCCAGGAATTTCTGGGAATATTAATGAGGTTTCAAGTAATTTCTTAAAAATTCATCGAAATATATTGAAATTTCATGTTATTACGTGGAATTTTTCGGAATATCATCGAAATTCCATGTTTTTAGTTGGAAATTCCTCGGCATTACTAAAAATCAGTAAAAACTGAAATTTCATGTTGGGAATTTCATGTAATTGTTTAAAATTCCTCCATGTAATTCATTTAGGATTTCGTGTAATTTGATCGGAATTTCACTGAAATTTCAAGTAATTTGAGAGGAATTAAAATTTAATGTGAATTCTATGAAAACTCCGCAAAAATTTCACATCTAATTCCTTTTTCAGAATAACATAATTATTCTACCGAAATTCCACTAAATTATGGAATTCTGAGATTTTAATAGATTTTTGGGGATTCCAAAGGATATTTGGGAATTTTAAAGGAAATATTTTTCAGAAATCTCAATGATTGGGTTTAAAATAACCTATAAATCGAGATTTGATAAAAACATATGACAACGCTGCTCATTATACAACAAACGTCAAAAAAATTAAATATCAAAGTAGGCCTTGGTTTTTTTTGACAATCGATATAAAATGGCGTCTTTTTGTTTCAAAGATGAGGATCCGAAAAGCCGAAGTATTAAAATCAGTTGACAATGAACGGGTTCGTATAATTCCGGCCCTTCGGACTCGTATAACCTCGGCCCTTTGAGCTCATAATTGAGATAACTTCAGCCTTCCAGAATCGAAATTCGAAAAAAAAAAACATATGGCAACACTGCTTATAATACAACAAACGTCAAAAAATTGGCCCCGTTTGGCTACTTTTTACGTATTCGCCGAGACTAAATCTATATGCCCATGTAGGTTTTTTTTTTTTTTAATTTTGATCGTCAATGTCAAAAATTTTTACCTTTTCTTTTTTTCAAAACACAAATGTCAGAAAACGATCCCCAGGCTCCGAAAACCCTAAAATAAGAAGTTTCATCGATATACATATGTCAAAAACCAACCGCCTGGCAACGCCGAACGTCTTTTTTGACATATGTTAAAAAAAATTAGTACTTCCTACGTATTTGCCGAGGCTAAATCTATATGCCCATTGAAATTTTGACAGCTGTCAATCTCAAAAAAAAAAATCTTTTGTTTTTTCCAAAAAACAAAGGTCATTTTTTAGTGGGTTTTAGGGTGAGATTTATGTAACAACATGTAGCAACAGTTTGGAATTCGAATTTTTGAATTTTCCCGGCTCCTGATTGGTTTGGGGATTCGAATTTTGTTTATTCCCGGCTCTTGATTGGCTTTAAAATAATCTATAATTTCGGCTCTTCGAGCTCGAGATTCGAAAGAAAAACATATGGCAACACTGCTTATGATACAACAAACGTCAAAAAATTGAAATTTCAAATCTTGAGTTTTTTGACAATCGATACAAAATGATGTCTCTTTGTTTCAAAGATTACGGCCCGAAGGGCCGGAGTATTAAAAATCAGTTAACAATGAACGGGTTCGTTCGGATAAAACTTTTGTCGCACGACACTTTGGCAATATCGACAAATGTCATCTGTCAAATTTGACACATGTTCGACTTTTTCTCCGCTCTACTATAAAAGCTACGAAAATCAAACCCCGGTACAAGGCAGTTTCGCGACGCCAACTATCGATTTGTGTCAAAAAAAAATTGACAGCTGTCAACGTCAAAAAAGTTTTTTTTTTTTATTTTGCGAATTTCGAGAAAAAAAGTTATAGAAAACGATCCCCGGACACCAAAAAACTTAAATATAAATTCCAAAAAAAAAAGCCAACGAAAATGACATTCCAAAACCTACTTGATAAAACTAAAGTTTTTCTTACTTACCCCTTTAAAACACTGGAAATTTTTGGTAGAAAATGAAGAAAACTCAAAGCCTCGTACTTTAAATCAGTTTTTCCGACCAGAAAAGCCCTGGAAAAGCGGACAAATTCAAAGAAAAACTTCTAAAAATGACATTCCCTAGCCTACTTAATGAAATTTGAGTTTTTGTCACTTACCCCATTGGAAAACTGGGAATTTTTAGCACAAAATGTAGGAAATTCAAAGCCTCGTATTTCTAATTGGTTTTCTTGACTGAAAACGGCCTAGAAAAGCGGAAAATTCGAGGAAAAACTGGATAGAAATATGAACACGTCAATAAAAAATTGCCGACTGTCAAATGACATTTATTACAGAATCTATTTGAAGTTGGTACAAACGGTGTTGCCACATCAAAACTTTTAAAAAAACCATTTTAAATGGGATTTTGTTATTTATGTCATTTTAAAACTGGACATTTTTGCTAGTAAATGAAGAAAACTCGAAGCCTCGTATGTTAAATCGCCTTTTTTCATTGAAAAACCCCGGAAAAGTGAAAAAATCGAGGAAAAACTGGCAAAAAGTTACAAGGCGTCACTTCAAAATGGCCAACTAAAAGCAACGTTGCCACATCTCATTTTAGAAAACAAAAATAACATTTTAAAAGGGTTTTTTGTTTAAAATTTAATTTAATAATTAATTAATAATGATTATAATAATTAAAATTCCCCAAATAAATCATAGAAAACTTGTTTTTAGTTTAATTTTAATGAAAATGACATTACAAGGTTTCCTTATTGATTATAGTGAGTAAGACAAAGACAACGATAAAGTAGTATATATTTGCAAAAACCACCGTTTTCTGAAAAAAATAAAAATCTCAGGAAAACCAACATTCCAAAGTCAATTTGATAAAACTAAAATTTTTGAATATTCCCGGCTCTTTGATTGGACGCTAAAAATCGCATTTTAAATAATCCTGGTTTTTAATTGGCTCTAAATTATCCGCTGAAACTATAGACTGAGCCCCGTGATTAAAATAACTCTAGCCCTTCGGGCTCACGTATAACTCCGGCCCTTCGGGCCGGGTTCGCATATAACTCCGGCCCTTCGGGCCGGATTCGCGTATAACTCCGGCCCTTCGGGCTCGCATATAACTCCGGCCCTTTGGGCCGGTATTACTGAGTATCCCAGATTCACAGATTTTTGTCATGAGGGCATGGGATTGATTGAAATAATTCTGTCAGATTTTTTAAAATTACATTGGAATATCGAAAATTGGAATTCTGTTGTGTAATTATTATTTTAATTAGAATAAAAAATTGAAATTGAATTTACCCAATTTTTTGGGGGAGGTTTAGCCTCCTCTGCCTCCTCTGACGAGCCGCCACTGGACAGCATCTTGCCTATCCAAAACACGTGAGTTTGACAAGGAAACAAAGGGTTTGTGTGCCTCTTGGCGGACATTTTAATTCAAGTTTGACAGCATCTTGGATAGTCTTATAGTTTTTTACTCTAACCACACAAACTTTTGTCGCTGGAAAACCATCAATGTCGGTTTTGTCCAGGTAGGAACAGGTAGGAGTTTTGTCAGTAGGAAACCGGCCGTTCCTATGATATTTTGCCAGTGTAAAATACTCTAGTGAAATAGTCACCTGAAATTATATCCGATTGGTATTTTTCTATACCAACTACGCTAAGAAACAGAAAAGCTTTTGCATTTGCAATTTCCAGCTATTCCCTTTGCAATTTCTATACTCATCAAAGATCCTTTTAAATTTCATTTTTCAATCCACCAAAAGAAAATACCGATGAATTATTCGTACCTCTGGCAAAAGCTGCAATGATGCCTTTTTAGAAATGCGAATACCGAACCGAATGCACATTTAAAAGCGCACGGTCGCACCTTTATTTTCGAACATTATTTCCGCATAAATTGCCAAGAGCCCGTGTCGGATTATCACATTCGCAAGCACCACCCGATGGTAATGCGGCACACTCTGCTAGTCCAAATTAAAGGCTTGATTTAGTAATGCACGGGATTATGGTTTTTAACTTTGTCCTACTTTGTTTATTTATTGCAAGAGCAATATTTAACACCTGGTTTTTCAGCGACATTATTTGGGCTTTCGAAGCTAATCCTAATCCTTTTTTGAAACACGCATTTTTGGAAAGTCTGGTAGTATAACTAATTAATATTTATTTTGTTAAACGTTATTTTCACCTTTCAAATGACATCTAGAAGACGATAGGAAGCCCAGAAGACATCATTTTATGACGTAAAAATGCGTGATTATGAGACTTGGAAAAGACGTAGTTTACAATACCTAGTAAAGATACCGTAAGATTGCGTCACATACCGACAGTCCAACAGCAGTAGGAGTAGGACTAGTAGGAGGAGAACATTCTTGAATCTCTCGAAACTGATAGATGGTGAATCCTGAAATCAGTGGCGTAGATAGCTTTTCGTGATGGGGGGGGGCGATTTGATGAAGGTATTTGATTTAATGAGATTTTATTTTTTATGAAGAGCCTTTAATACGATTTTTTCATAAGTTTAGTAGACTTATGGGGGGGATTGATCCCCTTGATCTACGTCACTGCCTGAAATGAAAATATGGAGCTATAATTAATTAATTGAACCATCCACATTCTGAGCGAGATAGAAAAATACAGACTTTGAGGCTCTAAATTTCATGAGCTCTTGATTGGTGCGGTGCAAACCGCATTTTGATATTTTCAATAGAGATAGCGCAAATATCTCTATTCTTTACAGAATCCCAACCCTAAGCTTTTTTCTATTTGGCCCCGATTTTTATAGGTAGGTAATTCTTCTCCCGAACATCATTTTCGTCATTGGTTTACCAAAAAGGAATAAAGCATAGCTTCTCGCAGCAAAATGGCGTGTAGTAGAGTACCTACATTGTACGATCCGAAAGCTTAATTCAGTATTATCAACTCCATATTTCTTTTCGCATTTTGACGTTTCCCATACACTTCAACTTTTATCTCTAGCCTTGCTTATTTATTACTTCGAACATTCGTGAACGGGGAATGTACGGAATAAATTGACAATTACAGCAAAGAAAGGAACAGATTACTGTTATCTAATAGGTAGGTATATGCTGTTATGAATGCTACAGAGCTCAAGATTGGACTATAAATTTAATGGTAAAGTTTTTAATGACATTCGGTTTCACAAAGTAGGTAATATACATAGGTATACATTGATCTTTAGCGGTGATAAATATAACTGATAATATAAGTTGATATTTTTTTGTCTAAACTACTTAGAGCCGATTCCAAAAAATTATTGAAAATGCATTGTTATAAAGGTACCTAATAATTATAAATCCTTTGCCATTTTAATTGTTATGTTCGCCACGTAGAAGTGTGTCCCAAAATAATTATGCTAAAACTTCAAGGGTATTAAATTATCCCCTCTAAATGAATTCGAGTGAATCTGGACGGCGTTTCGCTTTGACCGTCTCGCATAACCTTCAAAGCGTTATTCCTGATTAGATTATCCGTTTTGCTCGCAGATGCATGTTAATGGATAAACTATTGGAAATCGCAAATTTATTGGTGGAATTAATGCTGTACAGCTGACGGACTTAGATGATAAAAACAACATTGAACCAAGGGGTTTCTCTTATGCACTATTTTAAACTAGTCTAGACAGTGGCGATCTGTCCAAAATTGTATGCAAAAAAAAAACTATTATCCCTATTCAAGACCGTGAACTCCAAAAGATATAATACCGCTTTTACAAAGAGCAAATTCCAATGGCAAATTAATAACGGCTGAACCTAGAGAGTAATTACGTCTGGGTCGGTATTCATCTCTTATTGCAACTTTCCCCCCAATGATCTTTGCATTTATTTCTTGAATTCAAATCCGCATTGGCCCTTCATTTAGAATGTTCCTACCTGGAAGATAGATTTGAACCCTTTTGTTTTTGGAATAAAGGGGTGAGTCTGATGGTAGATATTTGCCAACGTAATCTTTGGCAAATATTGTACAATTTAGATTTGGAAATTTACATTTGGTAATTTCCAATATTGTTTTTTTTATTTTTTATTTGACATTACTAGGTACAGGTTCATCCAACGACGACTGAACAGGGGCTTATTTTTGACATTCCCTGTTATCTATGAAAATCCAAAATAGCCAATTGGAATATTTTTTTCTGGGGAATTCAAAAAATGGTACCAAAAAATCATTTTAATCGAAAGCCAAAGACTTACGCCATGGATGAACTGTTTTTTAAATGGAACACTCTGTTTTTGTATGATTTTTTTACGACTATTCTGTTAAAAATATTTGATATTCCCATAGCTGTTTTTATTTTATTTAAATGCGTTATGCTCGATAATTTTAGCTTTACCTGTTTAATATTGGCGATAAAATACCTTTTTGCCACGAGCGTGCGCAAAGTAGTACTTTTCCGCACGCATTTCCGGGCTCAAAGTTACACTTTTCCGCACTCAGTGCGGATACGGGCCTTATCCGCACTGAGTGCCGAAAAGTAATTATAATTGTCAAGCAACAATAAGTGCACCTGTCGACTTTGACGCATGATGACAAATTTTTCCTCTTGTTTCTATATCAGCAGCCAACATCTATACAAACACCAAATATAAATTAACTTTGACACATTGTCAGATTTGTTCTCTATTTATATGCAAAAATCTACAAACTTTTTCATCAAATTTAAACGCTTTAAGATGAACAGCTCTGACGAGGATTTTCTGTTATTTTTTTTTGTTATGTAATTTTTTGATAAATGCATAGGTTCCCTTCAAGTTAATTAAAAATAACAACAAATTATCGTTTTTTTTTTTAAATTTTTGTTATTACCTACCTGATATGAAGCTCGTAGGAAAAATTTTGTTCCTAACACGTGCGCAAAGTGTCTTTTCCGCACGCAAACACGTATCCGAACTCCGCTCCGCGTCGTTCGTATAACTGTGTTTGCGTGCGGAAAAGTAACACTTTGCGCACTTGTTAGGAAAATAACTATTTGCCACGAGCGTGCGCAAAGTAGTACTTTTCCGCACGTTCTGTTGGCCGAATCAAATGCTTTCACTAAATATATGAGAGCCATGTATAGAGTGCGACTTTGTTCTCTGGACTTCTTTTGCTTTCGTCTTGCACTGAAAATCATGTCAGCTGTCCCTCGGTTGAGTCTGAAGCCACACTGTGTCTCTGGGAGGTTTTGTTCGGAATTTGGAATTAGACGATTTGATAATATCCTGGCAAGTAACTTTCCCGCAATAAAAAGTAAAGATATTCCTCTGTAGTTTCCACATTAAGCCTTGTCTTCATTTATAAAAATTTCAACTACGGAGGCATCTCTAAGTTCTGCGGGTATGATCTCAGTAATCCCTAATTTACTTGGATGTGGATTTGGGCACTTAGTGTGAGACCTCCTTGTTTAAAGAATAGGGTACTACTACATGAAAAACTAAATTGATTATCGTTTATTGCAAACTGTAGGAAATCAATAAGAAAATGATGCCTGTTTTTTTATTTTGTCCAAATACGATTGATTATTCCGAAAGTTTGTTACAAATAAAGTACTTGTTTGTATTTTAGAGCAAGAGAACCTATAGGGTCGTGGAACTCAAAAATAAAGAAAACGTGTAGCCCCTTTATGTGCAAATGAAACCACTCCAATTCCAACAAACAATAATTTTATTTGGTATTTGTAACAATGTACAGGGTGAGTCACTATATTTTGACACCCACCTGCAGCCGTAATTACAGGTGATAGGTAAAAAGTGTAAATACAAAAGTTGTAGCTTTTTATCTGAACCGCCAGAATTTTTAATTAGATGGAACAAATGAGCAAGACAAAGTGGAGAAATATGTCAATGTTCACTTTTTTTAAATGGAATGCACTTTATTTTCTTTCAAATTCTCAAAGTTCTTGTTTTTCTGATTCAGATTATATAATATGTTGATGTTTCTTTCAATAATTTTAAAAATATCTGGAGTTTAGTTATTCAAAGATCTATTCACGTATCACAATGTTTGCGACAGGTTACAGGTAAATCAAGGTGAAATTTATTTAAAAAACTACTCTCTTTGAATAACTAAACTCCAGATATTTCCAAAACTATCGAAAGAAACACTAACATTATATAATCTGAATCAGAAAAACGAGAACTTTAAGAATTTGAAAGAAAATAAAGGGCATTCCATTTGAAAAAAGTGAACATTTACATATTTTTCCACTTTTTGTTGCTCATTTGTACAATCTAATTGAAAATTCTGGCGGTTCAGATGAAATATTACAACTTTTGTATTTACACCGTTCACCTATCACCTGTAATTACGGCTGCAGGTGGGTGTCAAAATATCGTGACTCACCCTGTACATACGTAACAAGTTACTTTTAAATTTGCATATTAAATTACTGGATTCTTTAAAATGCGAGTATCTTGCAAAGAAAAAAAAATAATATGAAATTAGTTTATTATAAAACTATTGTTGTGCAGACACTCCTGTCCAACAGTATCAGGTATACCTTTTTCACTTATTATTGGCGTAGTGGCGTGCCATGGAAATTTGGCAGGTTGACCCTTGTATAATAATGACAGTATATGTCAAATTCCAGACAGTTTTAAGTGTGGTTTACATAATTTCGTAAGTGCCGCGGTATTAAAATTTTCTGGCCTATCTGGCAAATCAAATTTGACACATTTTTCAATGCATTTTTCAATAATGCTATATTATAAACGGTACCTAACTATTTTGCGTACCTGCAAAATCTAATGACATTTTTTAAAATTCGGCATTGTCAAATTTCTTTCGTATTGAACACCCGCTTTTTTTCAAATAATTTGTCTAATGAATTCATTTTATTATTAAATCCTATTTTTTGAAAATAAAACAACAACATTTCAGTACTATCTCCTTCTTTAACAGAACAGCCTTTAACAGAACAGAAAACCGTATTAAAAAAAAACACTAAAAAGTTGATAGGTCTTGTGCACAAATGACTCCTTAAGTGAATGTCAAAAATTGCAAATAATACCATCACTAAAACCATTTTCATAATGTTTACACGTAACATAAGGTCTCTTTTGTTAAAAGCATATTAAGAAGTCAAAGTTTTACCAAAAATTGATAGAAAATCAAATAAAGAACACTAACACACATCAAACGGCTGACTAATGGCAAATATAATGACAAATTACATTCATTCACAGATGACGATGACATTTGCTTGTGGCTTTGCTATACTAGCGCCGCATAGCTTTGGCAGTCATGAAACTCTCATACGTGTTATTTTTTAGACAGCTCCGAACGAACATGTTACATGGAAGTTTCCTATCTTTAGGACGGGTTAATCTGTGGTATTGAAGATGCCGAAAATAATTTCAGAAGAAAAAAAAAGGGAAATATTAAAATTTCATGGTTATTTAAAAAAAAAAAATAAACCAGAGGCTCTCCAGGGAACAATTGAAGCCCAACTTGCAGATATATTTGAGGTAGGTATAACTTAAATGTAGATGTGAAGCCATTTCTTACCCAACCAACATTTTCCTTAAATTTTAGGTGGGAACCATGACTATTCAAAGAATTTTGACTGGACCAAAACAATACAAAATTGACGACATTTTGAAAAGCCACGGACACGAAGTTCTTAGATTACCTCCTTATCATTGCCAATATAATCCTATTGAAATGGCATGGGGGTTTTGTGAGAACTTCTATAATAAAACTGTAACTTCGCAGCCACCATCCACGGATAGGGTTGCAAGGGTATGACGTGAGTCTCTTTCAAAATGTACTTCAGACATGTGGACGAATTTTTGTAGACATTGTGACAGACTTATTTCAGAAGACTGGACAAAATACATGGGAGACTTACCTTTCAAAAATATTCCTCCTTTCATTATTTCTCTTGGAGAATCCGATTCCGGATCGGATTCAGAAATGTTGTCTGAATCTGAGGAGGTATCTAATTTTTCAAGTGAAATGGTGGAACCTGAATAAGACGGACTAAAAACGGATCTGAATTTGAACTATTACTTTGACAAAACTATAAGGGGAGGGTAGATAGGATCGGGACTCTGGGAGACAATGGACACGCTAATATTTCCCGCCTCTTGCGGCTTTCTGATCTATCACGCAAAGGTGCCAACAGTATCTATCCAGAATGGTCAACCGGCACAGATCAGATTGTTTTTGTGAAATATTTTTTTTTTTGAAAAAGCTTCTCATGGGAATTTTGTATTTTTGGCATTGTTGATCTAATATTTCAAGGAAGCGAGGTACCTAAGTATTTTATTGTTTATTTTAATGTTATTTTTTTAACTTTTTGTGTCAGAGTAAAAAGCAAGGTTAACCGATAAAGTTATGTTCTCACAGAACGAAAATACCAATGGGAGGTTTTGATATTTTTAAGCTAATCCGATAAAGACAAGGGGAAAGGCTGCACAGGATCTCCCCTTGTTGTCCATAGCTTTCCTTTAAAAAGAAAAAAAGCAACAAAAACTTGTGGCAACATGATGGTTGAAACATATTATTATATTCCATTTCAGTTCAGCAAGAACATAACAATAAGAACATAGAAAAAGACTGACAGGGAGTTCTGACTTGATTCCATGAAACAAGCTAGTTGATGTGAGTGACAATAACATGTCCTATCCAGATAGGAAAAAATGGAGTAAAGAAATCCAGTGTTGGTAACCGGGTTGAACTATGTCAGACAAGTCCAAGAAAAAGGTCTCGAAAATGTTATGTTACACCAAATTTTATAACGTCATAAGTATTTTCTATGCAGATGAAAAACGCTTAAGAGAAATATCCACTGAAGTGTTCCTCTATATTTTACGGTCTGAAGCCAAACGCAACAAGGCGATAAATTTATGAATATGCTCAAACGAATTCTAGAACTCATGCAAATTTATAATTTAGATGAGGTAAAATTTAATCTTTTTTGAACCACTCATGTTATTTTAAATTATTTTTTGT
The DNA here is from genome assembly GCA_917834065.1 of Ceutorhynchus assimilis. Taxonomy (NCBI): domain Eukaryota; kingdom Metazoa; phylum Arthropoda; class Insecta; order Coleoptera; family Curculionidae; genus Ceutorhynchus; species Ceutorhynchus assimilis. The sequence continues at coordinate 34,351,033 of OU892278.1, read as the reverse complement.
AGACTGGTGTAACGACGGTACAACGAGTTCCTGAAATGTTTGGAAAGAAGCCACTTTTCGTGAAAGAGGTGAATTGATTACGCAAGTAGGAATAATATCTTCCAGCAGAACAGCGTTGTCGCCAATTTGAGCATTTCTGTTTCCCCGCATACGCTATGACGCCAAGAGAATGATGCACGGTGTTTCGGGATGTGGTGCTCTGGGATTTGCTTGTGATATGTTAACAAGCTTGGGTTAGAACCGCTGCACCAACAAACAAAAAAATCAGGTTCCAGATGCACTGAAATAATGCCATTTTATCAAAACATCTTCAAACAAGAAGACTTTTCCTGCTCACACGTAATGGATCAACCGGCTCCCACCATCTATAATAATTATTCATATCCAGAGCCGCAGCTAACTATCCACATCAAAAAGGCAACCTAGAGCTACAACCATCAACATCAAAAAACTATCCTGCGCCATAGATGGTAGATGCATGATTGCCACTGACACTCCCGAAGACAGCGATAAGGGATATGGAGGAGGATCGAATTGAATGTAAAGATAATTTATCAGAAGATTAATTAATTTTCATCAACGACGAGAAAAATTTTGATTACAAAGAACTTTCAGAAACATGTTCTATAACGACAAAGTTTACGGTAAAAGTAGTGTCAGAAATTAGGCAGCGAAAATTATAAGAAGAGTTGAATGATATGAAGTGAACTTTTTAGAACGTCACGTTGTATCAAATAGATTCATCTCCCATTAATGATAGAAGAAAGAGATTTAGAGACATGATTTATTTCAATTTAGATTTGACGTAATTTGGTTTGCAGTGATGATTTTTTTATTCGTGTTTTTATATTTTTCTATTCTTTGAATTTTCAAGAATTCCATTCAATTTAATTAGAATGTAGGAATTTATATCTTTTATCTGTTCTAGTTATTTTTCAAAATAATTACTTGGCGAAATATAATATATATTTTACCTTTACCTTGAAATAAACTATTTTTATTAAATGCACCATGTTTTTGCTCATGTCCAAAATCTCCCCTATTTTACTCCAATGTCTCCCTTCTGATGGAGAAGTATTGGACTCAAGCAAGGCAACATACAAGAATATTTTTAAAGAAAACGCTTTACAGAATTGGTTCTCTAATACATGATTTTAGTAACCTATACTTGAGGTTATCTAACTGAAAATGTAGGCTTAAATATATTACCACTTTCTCAAAAAATGGCCTTATGTAAAAATTGTCTAGATCTTACCCACCCTCCCATGCCTTATAACCCTTTCAAAAAGATAAGAATTTGTTACAATACGATCCTGCAAGGGAAGATATTTGGATAGAGAGGACCAGGAAAAAGAAGAATATCATGACGGAAAAATCTCAGAACATTGTTTGATAAAAGCTCGCCACAACTCTTCCAATTAAATAATTTTACTATTTGAATTTACTCAGATATTTTACACATTCTGGCAACTCGGCTTTCTGTTTCATAACCCTGAAATTTGAAAAATATTTTGTCATCAAATGTCATTATTATACGAGGGTCAACCTTTCAAATTTCCATGGCACGCCACTACGCCAATAATAAGTGAAAAGCATATATGAGCAGCTATTGCAAATTGGAAAAATATTTTTATAAAAAAAAAAACAATTAAATAATTCAAAAAAAAAAAATTAAATAAAATATGAAAAATAAAGCAATAATTAAGTAGATAAGTAGGTACAGCAAGGAAAAAAATAGATGATGGTTAACATTGAGGAAAATGCTGCTTCTCGTGCAGTCGCGCTGAACTGGCAAAAATACAAATAAAAATGTAGGAAAAATTGAACAAGATAATAGTACATTATATACCTAGGTAGAGAAGTTGGTCATTATATACCGAACGCTTTTATAAACCGAGGCGCGTAGCGCCGAGGTTTATAATGCGTAAGGTATATAATGACTTTCTCTACCGTGGAATATATAGAATTTTTTTTACTACTGCTATAGTAGAAAATAAAAAATAAGTTTGAAATCTGAGCTCAAATTATTTTTTCTAGTTGAAAGTGCTGCCCTCTATCAACATCTATGGTAATTTCCTATGATACATACAGGAACCTGTTTTTTTGATTAAATTGACAGTTTGAAATTAAAATTAAATCAATAGAAACCTGTAACGTTATGACAATATCCTTGCGTCATGACGTCATTTTCATTATTGACCTAGGTTTTTTTTCATTATTTTCATTATTAACCTAGGGAGAGAAATTCAATTTTTTCCGAGAAAAATAGATTGAATAATGACTACTTCTCAGGTTAGTAGTAAAAAAAAAAAATTAAATCTTTAGATTTTCCCCAAATAGACAAATTTTAAGTTAAGGTACCTATTGGTACCACAAGATGAGGGTGAAATAGATTAAATCCAAGGAGCTGTCGAAATTCTTGAAGTGTTTTACCTAAACCTTTTTAACTTAATTATAACCTATCCGGATTTCTATCTCAAAATTTCATTCGTCTAGCACTCTCGTTATTCGAAAAGATAATGAGGGAGTCAAACAATAATTGGCCAAATAGGTTTCTGCCTGGATTCAGTGAAGAGTGGATAAGGATAGGGAAAAAATGGTGCAATAATCCCACACTAACAATTAAATCTAAATACCAAAGCAGCAATACCTATTTATTAGCCAAAACTGTGAATTGACTCTCCTCAGAAAATGTGGTACCACACAACAAAATTGGGGTTCACAATAAGTAAAAAAAAATACAATATGATATTTATATTTCAAAGGTGAGGTTCGTTTCTCGAGGGTTCGTACTTTTTTTATCGAACACGTCATAACTTGAAAAAAAAGGGTTGTCGTAGAGTAATTCATATGACACATTCAATTTTTTTGACAAATTAAAAGGAATGACTTCTGGCTTAAGAACCGATGAACGTTTTTGACGTTATTGATTTGTTTCAGTCAATTTCTATTTGTAAAAAAAAGGAAGGCAAATTTTGTCAAAAGTATGAACCCTCATGAAACAAAGTTTGATTAGATAATATTCATCAGGTAATAAAAATCCAACAGTGATAGTGAAATAAAACGAAAAAATATTAAGGGAAAATCTAGAAATCTGAAGAGGAAAAAAAAAATTACAAAGTGAAAATTGACTTGCCTGATCAACAGTCTGCAAAAGAGGCCTTTTTAGTACCAAATCCTTTGAAGAAAACCAGTCTCGTGTTTTTTTATACTTAACTGCGTAGTAACCATCGACCAATCAGAAGACAAAACTAAACACACACAGAAGATACCGCATTCAGATAAAAACACACTAAAATCATTCTAATTGTTTACAAATTATAATAATTTAAATTTAAGGTTATGTTAAAAACACAATAATCATTTCAGAATTAGAAGTTACAGAAAGACAGAAATATACTTATTTGCTGAAAGCAAGATAAACAAAATTACTGCAAATAAAAATACCAATAACTGTCAATGAGGAATAATAAAAATAGTTAAAGAAACCTATCACAATTTAAAAATAAATTTATTAGGTACTAGATGGCGGTGTGTTAATACTTTTCTTTATAACAGATATTTGCATTTTTATGCTCATTTCATTTATGGATAGATGGCAATACTGATATTATATTGAATTAACGCTGTCTAGCCTCTCGGCACCGGTATTCATGCGAATCCCGGTTATGGCGAGTTTCAAATGAAGTCATCAATAACCACCGGTAACTGTCGTGGATCCCGGCTATTGCTATACAAGATGTTAATAATTATTATGTTCATTGGTATTGGGGCAGATTTATTATGAAGAGTAAAAAAAGTAAACAAGGTCAGGCGCGATAAGTTTTTATTAATGGAAAATAAAATTATGACTTTTTATTATATGTAGGTACAGGGTCATTTTGAAAGTTTGTTCAGCATCTGATCTTGTACAGCAATGCCGTTAATGTTTAGCAACATTACACAGAGTGCCCCAAAATTAGAGGTTAATATTTTAACTGAGGATTCTACATCTCAAATTAAGAGCAAAAATTCCTATAAAATGGGTCCAAGAGTACCCTATTCCAGAGATACAGGCTGCTAAAGAAGCTATAGTCCTGAATAATGAATGAAAATAAACCATACTATTCCCTTTTTAAACCACTACTACGAAAAGTGGATTGACGAAGTACTTACCCAGTACCACTCTAATACCAATATCACAACAAGAAACAATAATACACAAAAGCTATTTCGGAATTAATCACAACTTCAAGCAGCAAGAGAAACACTACTTTGAATTTTGAATCCAATAGCCGGGATCCGCGATAAATCCCGGCGGTCGTTGATGGAGTCATCGAAAACGCGTCATAACCGGGATTCGTATGAATACCGGTGCCGGGAGGCTAGACACAGCGTTGAATTAATTAAATTTAGTGGAGAATTTCATACATCTGTCAAAACTGACCTTCCAACAATAAACTGACATGTTTTGATTGTTGATTTGATCCAATCATATTGGAATTACGCGATAATTTGCACTAGTGCAAATTATCGGATAATTGCATAGTAACTGGTGCGAGATTGGTGTTTTGACATTTTTTGACAAAAAATTTAAATTTTTGATTCATGAAATTCTTTCATTAAATACAACTCGTGCAATGTAAATATATTTTTAATTTTTGACAAATTTGCACTCATGCGTTTTTGACTGAAAAAAGCACTCGTGCACTACGTGAACTCGTGCTCTTTTTCAAGTAAAAATGCATTCGGACAAATTTCCCAAAGATTATCGATAATTTCCATTGCACTTATTATATTACTATGGATAATTTTCAAATTACTTAAGTTGGTTGAGTGTTTAATTTTTGCTATGCTTTTTGAGACTCGCCACTCTCTTAATATCTCTTATATTCTTAAAACCAAAGGAAAACTAAGAACGGACAGCACAGAAGAGAGAAACTGTATAGGAAAGACCTATACAGGGAAAAGATTGAAACGCCAATTTAAATTCAGTTCTGGGCAGAGCTCCCGAGAGGAAGTAAGAGAGACCTTTCATCCCTTGCATACAACGGGGATCAGCCGCCATATACAAGTTATCCGTAAAAAGGCTTAATCAAGAAGGTATAGAAAAAGAATTCGGTGTGCGGAGAAACACACCTAGGAATGCAATTATCCCAAGAATGGATCTTTCCATTAAAATGACCGTTATTTCCCAAAGAACCACTCTAACTCCTCCCTACCAAGCCTGTGTCCATAACGTGGTAGGCAGCAGCCTGTTCAATTGGTTTCCCCCAACGGACAAGACTTTCTTAAACAGAAATTGACACAGCTCGTATAAGTGAAAACTTAAGATAACTTCAGCCCGGACAAATGGCGCGCAGCAAATCAATAATCAATTTTCAATCATATTTTGGTTGTTCTTCAGAAAAGGCAAAGCCTTTACTGAAGAAAGGCAATCTAGCCCTCAACCACTCTCCACATCAGGCGACAGCAGTAATAGCAGAAAAGGTTGGTACAACAACATAACAAAAACAGAAAAAGTTTAATGAAAACATTGAAATAAAAGGTAAGAAAAGTGAATGTAATTGATGATTAAAGATTGATTGAATCGGTGTAATTTTTTTATATTTTAAGACATTGCAATAAGACCAAAAACCTAGGTTATGAAAGACAAAAGATAAGGTCTTGAAAAAAAAATAAAAAATAGGGAAGTGAGGGTAAGGTCAGTTATGGGTGATACAGTAAAGTTGAGGGATGAGTGAGTATGATTTAAGAATTCAAATCAATTAAGACACTAAAATAACTTTTGACGTCATATACATCAATGGAAAAGATACATCGATTAGACAGGGATAAAAGATAATATGTCCAAGCAACCATATGCATGACACACAGCAAAATGTCCTAATCGACAAAGATAAAAAGATAAATCATGATGTATACTATTAAAACAAAAGATGAAGACAAAAATAAAAGATATTTCATGACTCTGAGGTATCATTGAATGCTTCAGAAGCCAGAGTACTTTACTATGGAATAAGGATGAAAATTGGGCATTTATATGGAATTTCAGGTAAGGACAAGAATTTCCTCGGAGTAGGAAAATCAAGAGCTTGCGAAGGCAGGAGCGCTATGTTCCTGAACAGACTATCCCTCGCCGGGATCGCTAGGGAGAACTGTTCGCTACATATGCTCGAGTTTTTGATTGCAAAAAAAAAAATAGTGGGTGGTAATGAACATTAGAAAACCACTAAAAGGTTCCATACCATTTACCGCAACAGATGATACTTCAACTAGTAGGTTCAAATGAACAATACCATTGAACATTAACAACAAAAAGATTCCATACATTCGGTTCCAGACCATTCGCCTCAATAGATGATACTTTATGCATAGAAAACAGAAACAAGTTCTATGCCCTCCGCCACAACAGTTGATACTTCACTTGGTTTAAATATATAGAGAGACAAACAGGCACGAACAAGCAATTGAAAAATAGTATAAAAGCAGAGCCATTTTTCAAGAGAAAAATTCAAAACAGATATGTATATTGTACATAGATGAAATATGATAAAATATAGTCAAAGATAAAAAATAAGGTAATGAGATAAAATTTAAAAAATTATAGAATAATAATCAAATAGGAATAAAAAAAAAATAAAAAAAAATTGCAGAAGTCACCAGAAATAACAAGATAAAGCAGAAAGTTATGGACTGTCAGAAAGGATACCTATTTAAGAGCTTCACTTTGCACAACATAAGGACTATTGTAACACGTTGTAGGCGTCAATTTGTTACAAATAATACCTATTTCTAATTTAGAGCTAGAGAACCTAGACGGTCATGAAATTCAAAAATAAAGAAAACGTATAGCCCCTTTATGTGCAAATGAAACCACTCAAATTCCAACAAACAATAATTTTATTTGGTATTTGTTAACAATGTAAGTAACAATGTTACTTTTTCATATTTGAAAGTTATAACAGCTTGTTTTTTTCCGGTGACACTGATACGTTATGTACCTTTTCCAATCCAGAGCTTTTCAGGTTGTTTCCTTTCTTCAAGAATGAGGATAGATTGCTAGTGTGACTTCACTCCAGCTGATCCAGACTACAAATTATGATCTTGAGGAATGGTAACCTAGAAAAGAATTTACAGTATCAGGTTCACCAAGTTTTGGAATATTAAATTCCTGAATTTTGTTAAAAAGCGAGTATCTTGCAGAGAAAAATTAATATCCAAATTCCAACAGAATCAGGGATGAGCAACTATTGCAAATTGGAAAAATATTTTCGCTGAAAAACCATCATGTTGATTTTGTCCAGGTAGGAACAGGTAGGAGTTTTGTCAGTAGGAAACCGGCCGTTCGTATGACATTTTGCCAGTGTAAAACACTCTAGTGAAGTAGTCATAAAAAAAACAATTAAATAATTTAAAAAAAAGTATGTAAAACAAAGTAGCAATAATTAGGTAAGTATACAGCAAGATTAAAGATAGATGCTCGTTAACATTGAGCAGAATGCTGCTTCTCGTGCAGACGCGCTGAACAGGCAAAAATTCCTCAAATAGATAAATTTTCCTTTAAAGTTAAGGTACCATCGTCACCAAAAGTATCTGGGACAAAAATAATGCATAATAATCTCCTGGAGTAATTCTACTGTCATTCGTTTCAATGCATTTGATTCAGTTTGACAAATATTTGACAATAAAAATCAAATAATAGTACAATAGCTAATATGATGCTGTTCCAGTTACTTTTGGCGACGATGGTACCTACCATTGGTACTACAAGATAAAGCCGAGGGTGAAATAAATTAAATCCAAGGAACTGTCAAAATTCTTGAGATGTTTTATTTACAGCTTTTTAAATAAATTTTAACCTATCCAGATTTCTATCTTAAAATTTCACCCTTCCAGTACTCTACTTCCTCGAGAAGATAATGGGGAAGTCAAACAATAATTGGCCAGCTAGGTTTCTGCTTGGATTCAGTAAAGAGTTGATAGGGAAGGGCACACAAATTTGGTTTACACCCACTCTATTTAGAGAAAATGGTCCAATAATCCCACACTAGCAATTGATTCCGAAAACCAAAGCACCAATAAGTATCTATTTCTTTGCCAAAACTCTCCTCAGAAAAACGAGGCACTACACAAAATGGAAGCTCACAATAGATAAAAAATTGAAATATATTATTTATATTTTAAAGGTAGATAAGATAAGATTTATCAGGTAATAAAAACCCAACAGTGATAGTAGTCACTGATGGTGAAATAAAACGAAAAATATTAGGGGAAAATCTAGAAATCTGAAGAGGAAAAAAAATTACAAAGTGAAAATCGACTTGCCTGATCAACGGTCTGCAAAAAAGAGGCCTTTTTAGAACCAAATCCCTTGAAAAAAAACAGTCTCATGTTTTTTTATACTTAACTGCGAAGTAACCATCGACCAATCAGAAGACAACACTCGGCCACGTTATCGTCGATGGCAAGTATACGTACTTACGCATCTGTATTAGGTGATCTGCGGTTTAGTGTAAAGACTATTATATTATTGTTATTTAAATCTGCTCTATAAGCTGCTACAATGGAATGAGCTCATTTCATAGACAACAGCTGGCACTATAAATGGTTTTTCGACCAGTATAACGCGAGTGTCCATTCTATCCTCAATATAAACCTTATTCTATCGGGTCTTCAAAAAAAAAGCCAATCGAAGATTGCTATGGTCTTTTAAGCGTATGTTTTAGCACTATTTTTCTTTAATTTTGTCAATGAACTTCAATGTCAAAATGTCATGTCAAAAATCCTGACCAATAAAGAAACAATAATGCGACATACGTTTTCGCACTCAAAGCAATCTTTGAGTGTTTTTTTTTTTGAAGACCCGATATGACTAATACGTTGTTCTCAAAGGCTGTATGCTTCGCGTATTATTTGTGAAATTTAAGTGAAAAAAGCAAATAAAAACTAATGAGTGACTCAGAGAGCGAAAATTCAGAACTAGAACAAGCTTAGAAAATAGGATGCTCGGCCATAATACCCGAAAACTCGAAAGATCGCTATGAAAACACATACAGAATTTTCCAGAAGTGGTTTGAAGAAAAGAATGGAAAGAATCTTAATGAAAAAATCCTTTTGGCTTAGTTTGTGCAAAGAAACCAACTGTTGAAAAGCGCCAGGCAGTTTATGGGCTGATTACTCAATGCTGAAAGCCACAATTTTTTTACATCATTCTATAGACATTTCTAAGTTCTTCACGTTAATTACATTCTTGACAAGAAAAAATGTGTTACGATAAATTTATCATTTACGTAACATGTTCCATCTCTTCTTATTTTCATTATAAAGTCGTATTTTTTTCATTTTAGAATCAGCCAAATAATATCCACAAAATTCAAATTCAAATAATACAAGTGCTGCCATCTATCCACATTTGCGTAAAATGCAAGTATCGAGAATTCATTTTTCAGTACTGCCATCTAGTGCCCGCTGATCTATATTTCAAAGTATGATTTTTAAATTCGCATTTGACACGCATTTGTATTTTCATATATAATATCACAAGAGAAAAAATTTTGTCGGCAAAATTTTCGAAAGGTATGAAAGTTTGTTGCTTGACAATTTCGCGAATGACATTTTTGATTATCATTATCAAAAATGTCATGAGCGAAATTGCCGAAAAGCAAGAAACTTGAATAAAACCTTGAGAACAATTTTGCCTACACAATTTTTTCTCGAGTGGTATTCGTCATGACTATTTCACGTAAGATTTTGAAATAAATAGAATGCAAAATTATGAATAAAAACTTCAAATTAAAAATACCAGTTTGACAATGTCAAAAGATGGTCGCTGAAATACCATGTTGTTGGTATTGTCAGGTGAATACCGAATTTATTGCTGGTGTAATACACTCTAGTGAAATAGTCATTGAAAGAAATTATATTTATCTCACTTTTAGCAAATGGATATATTTCTGTCCTTTTCTAACTTCTGATTCTGAAATAATAATTTTTTGGCTTAATGATCTAATTAATTAACAGGTTTTTATTTTTGACGTAACCTTAATTTAAATTATTATAATTTGTAAACAATTAAAATAATTTTAGTGGATTTTTATCTATTTTCTTTTATTCCATGCGGTCTTTCATTGTGTTTTCATTTTGAAGTGAATATGGTCTTTTGGGTGTACTCGTCTGATTGGTTGAAGCTGGTTGGAATGCAGTAAGTATAAAAAACACGGGATCGTTTTCCTGCTGGCTGTGATTTCTAAAACGATCTCTTCTTGAAAAGCGACTCTGGCAGGCAAGTCCTTTTTATTTTTAAATAATTTTGTGCTTGGAATTTCTGGATCCCCCTTATAGATTCAATATTCAAATTATCATATCTTTACTCAGTTTTTACCTGATAAGTCTTATCTTATCTGTTTTTGAAATATAAATATTATATTTTAAGTTTTTTTTTTATCTAAGTGTTGGCTTCCATTTTTGTGTGAATTGCTTATTGGAGTGCCACGTTTCGTTAATAGGTAAGTCAAGACAGATTTTTGGGTTTTAGATAGGTACTGCTGCTCTGGCTTTCAGAATCAATTTTTAATGTGGGAAAATTGGACCATTTGCTCTAAATGGAGTCGGTGAGAACCAAATTTGTGAGTCCATCCCCATTAACTCTTTATTGAATCCAGGCAGAGGCCTGAACAGCCATTTTCTGTTTGACTCCCTAAATTGTTACCTCAACTGAAGGGTGTAATTTTTTAATAGAAATCCAGACAGGTCAAAAATTCAGTAAAAAAGTTTTAGTTGAAACATCTCAAGAATTTTGACACATTCTGGATTTGATTAATTTCAACCCTAGGTTTATCTAGTATCTGTGGTAGCTAACTTAATTTGAGAGGAAGATTTTGTCTATTTGGGGGAGGATCCAGAGATTTCATTTCTTATTTTTCTTACCTACCTTATTTTTGCTCATATTTTTGCCTGCCAGAGCTGCTGAGGAGAGCAGCTTTTTTGCTCAATTATAACGAGCATTTTAATTTATTCCTGTTATTATTCTAATTTTTTTTATTATCTTACCATTAATCTTAATTATTTAATTATTTTTTTTAATATTAAAATATATATATATATTTTTTTTTAATCTCAACTTGCGATAACGGTTCATACCTGATTCTGTTGGAAGGGAGTGTCTGTACAACAATCATTTTATATTAAATTTCAATTTAAATTTTCTTTGCAAGACGCTCACTCTTTCGACAGAATTCAGGGATTTAATATTCCAAATTTTGGTGAACCTGATGCTGCCTTATTCTTTTCTGGGTATCTAATCTACCTAAAGATCACTGTTTGGAGGCTGGATCAGCTGGAGTGACGTCACCCCAGCAATCTATCCTCTTCCTGGATACAGGAAACAACACGAAGAGCTCCAGTTCACGAAAGTGAAACCCCAACATCCATTGAAGAGCTCCGGATTGGAAAGCAGGTACTTGGTATCAGATTCACCAAGAAAAACCAAGCTGTTAACACTGAAATTGACTATATAATATTGTACACTAAATAAAATTATTGTTTGTTGGATTTTGAGTGGTTTCATTTGCACACAAAGGGGCTACACGTTATCTTAATTTTTCTTTGAATTCACGACCCTAGGTTATCTTTTTCTGAAAGTATACAAATTCCTTAATTTTATTTGTAACAAATGTTGGACACAAACCAAAAAAGGCTAGCATTTTTACGAAGGAAGAAATATCCAGATTTTTATTAGAAGCGCCAGATGATGTTTTTTTTTTTAATTCAAAAGGTATATTGGCTTTATTGATTTTTATCGTCAATGCAAATGATCCTGGCAAATCCATTTTTCCTGTTACTATAAATAATTGTAATAACTGTAGGTACATTTACTTTTAACGGTAATAAATAAAATATGGAAATTTGTGCGGTACGGATTTTTAATGTATTCTTTTTTTGTATAGTTTGTCATATTTTTTGCTCTGGATGCTCTAGGATAAACCGAATATGGCCAATTTTACTTACCGTTTAGTGGAACGGTAAGTAATTCACTTACCGTTCTATAAGCCTTGCCAACCAGTAAATACAACATACCGACGTAAAAACAAAGTCGGTAAATAATCAAAGTAATCAAGTCGAACAAAAACTTATTTGCTGAAAGCAAGATAAACATAATTTCTTCAAGTAAAAATATCGATGACTGTCAATGCGGAATAATAATAGTTATTTATACACCAAGTGAGTTAAATGAATGTTTATTCATGAGAAGAAAGTTTAACCCACGAGCCCTGGCCAGTGGGTTAAGTAATCAAGTCGAACAAAAACTTATTTGCTGAAAGCAAGATAAACATAATTTCTTCAAGTAAAAATATCGATGACTGTCAATGCGGAATAATAATAGTTATTTATACACCAAGTGAGTTAAATGAATGTTTATTCATGAGAAGAAAGTTTAACCCACGAGCCCTGGCGAGTGGGTTAATTTTCTTCGAATGAATAAACATTTTAACTCACGTGATGTATACAAAATTTTATCCCATTTTGTGGAAATTTGAAAAATAAAGTACAAGGAAAAATGTCGAGAGTGCGTTAAAAATATTTTAAATCACTGAGGGGTCAGAGTGACTTAAAATGCCGAGAGTGAGTTAAAATGTTTTTAAATCACTGAGGTAATAAACGTCTACTTACCTTTATTGTTATTCGTTTAATAATGTCATTTTTACACGTCAAAATGGGATAAAAGTATTGTAACTTATGGCTTTATAAGCACATTTCAAAGCGTTGTACTCCGTCAATTTTTGCTTAACAAGAAAAAGAAAAAACTCGAGTTGACTTATTTTCCATTGACTTACGAAATCAGCAATAAAAAGAAACTGAAGCAGTGGTTCTATTCATTAGGAATACCATCAGTACCAGCTGATTTATTTTTCTTCAGTTGTCGGATTGCTTTTTCAACCTTCTCTTATCTAGGAACCTCGCTCAGTACTTGTTGTATTGGTTTCTGTGAAATTTCGTTGAAGATGTCATTATAAATTTGCAATTCTCTGTTAAATAGTTCCTGAAAGTGTTCCTTCCAAATAGAATTCATAGAAGAACTGTCTACTGGCTCTAAGCAGCATCTTTGGATCGAAAGCATCGATCCAAAGATGGCACAAAACTGCTTAGAAAAAGCGTCGATCCAAAGATGTCCTTGAGTGGATGGTCCGTACACCATCTAAGTAGCCTGAAAGAAGGCTCTGGTGGTGATTCGAAAGCACCTCTAATCTGGGAATCTCGCTCAGTTCTTGTTGTATTTGTTTCTGTGGAATTTCATTGAAGATGTCATTATGAATTTGCGATTCTCTGTTAAAACGTTCCTGAAAGTGTTCCTTCCAACTAGAATAATTATTAGAAAAACTGTCTTTAAGCAGTCTTGTGACTTCTTTGGATCGTAAGGGATTGAGTCCTGGACTGGATGGCACGTATACCATCTTAGTGGCCTGAAAGAAGGCCCTGGTGGTGTTGGATTTCTCTACTTGCTGCATTTAGTTTGATTTTGTCCCACGATTGTTTCTTTAATGCTCGCGTTTGCCTTTGAACTTCTACTTTTACTTGTTGGTATTGTATATCCTCCTTCGCGCCCCTCAAGTTGACCTTCGCCTGCTCTTCTGGTTTCGCTTGGAGCTCCAATATCGATGTTGAATCTCTTCAATTCTCGTACCACCATTGCCTTTAATCTCTGTGGTCTTGTTTTTGTGCTGTTATACTTAAGTGTACGAATATTCCACGTGGTAAGATTGAGTTTATTTCTGTTTGTCTTGTTTCGACCGCAAGGGGTCCACCCTCTGGACGCGGTTCTCCAGTCGCCAGTCGAGCAGTTGTTAGCCAGCACCTTTTATAGCCCCTTCCCTTTCAGGATGAGCAGAGCGTATCCTGAATAGGGCTCAGTCACGGAGGCAGCACACGAGATGCTCTACAGTCAATCTTTGAGCAAAACGGCGATCACGCTCTTCCCCGCCTCCGTGTCAGTTTGCCACTAAGAGTTCCCCGCCTCCGTGTCAGTTTGTCACTAAGAGTTTCCAGACTACAATATTCTGCTCCCGTCGCAGCTTGCCGATCGCCAAAGAACTTTTCTTTGGACATGACGGTCTTATGTGTCCTAGAATAGGAGATGCCTCTGCGTGGCTTTTATTAACGTGGAAAAGCTGATGCTTAGTCAGCAGACCCACGGTCCCTAAGCTCGAGTTCCGACCCAATGGCATACAAACTTAGACGAGTGGGCCCCTCCAGCTCAGGGCTGGCTGATTGCACGATCAAGTATTGAAATCGAATCGTGAGCGATGGGGTCGCCACATCTCTATACGCCGAGAATAACCTAGTTACCACACGGTTGAAATCTACTATTATAGGAACCTAACAAAAATAGTAAATAAGCCAAAGTTATTATGTGAAATAAAAACGAAATTTCCTAATTTCGGATACCCGAATGGACCAACTACTTTCAGGGCCTGTACACAAACCGGAACGAACAGGAACAACAAAGGCCCAAGGAGCGGGGGAGGTTGAATCGAGAGAAAGCCATAAACATCGAGGATGTAGAACAATACACGGTGGAGGAAGTAATATCCGAAATGAAGCACCTGAAAAACGGTAAATCTCCAGGCCCGGACAACGTCCCCAACGAACTTCTGAAGTGCGGAGGAGAAGCTCTGGCGGGACAGCTGGCCTAACTATTCAACAGAATATTGAAGGACGAAAATACACCAGCGAGATGGAGACACAGCAACACAATCCCAATATCCAAAAAGGGTAAAACATCAGATCCGGCAAACTACCGAGCTGCAGCAACGCATTCTTAGTTACACCACAATAAGTGAGGAGCAGTAGGGTTTTCGGAAAAACCTTTGGACGATTGATGCAGTGTTCGTTGTCAGGCAGGTGGTAGAGAAGGCAATAGAGTATAAGTAACCAGCATACCTGTGCTTTATAGATTTGACGAAAGCGTTCGACAGGATAAGACTGGAGGACGTTAGGAACGAGCTGGACTAAAGGAGAATACACCCAAGCATCACAGAGACGGTCAGAAAGCTCAACACAAACAACACCACAACAATACGAACAACATTAACAACAACGGAAAAAATGGAACAAAACACAGGGATACGACAAGGAGACAGTCTCAGTCCACTACTGTTCAACATCTTAATGAACAGAATAATAGAGCAAGTGCGCAAGATAGGCCAGGGATACAAGATGGGAAACCAACAAATTAAAATAATATGTTACGCAGACGACGCAACGCTATTCGCGCATACGGGAGACGGACTGCAATGGCTCTTACAGGCATTTGATAAAGTGGCCGAAAAAACATGGAAATATCTACCACCAAAACAAAAAGCATGGTGATCGCCAGGGAACCACGCAGATGCAAACTAGAACTAAACAACAAAATAATAGACCAGGTTTTTGAATTCAACTATCTGGGAATAACAATATCACCATACAGTGAACTCAAGAATGGCGTACGGAACCAGGTAAACAAGGTAGCCAGGATAGCAGGAGCACTACGAATAACCACATGGAAAAATAAATACATGCATATCAACCCCGACCAAAGTTAAAATATATAAAGCATGTGTCAGGCCCGTAATGACATACACGGCAGAAACACGAGCTGACAGCGGAAAAAAAAAGGATGGCACGAACCAATGAAATGAGAATACTAGGAATGATCACAGGGAACACACTTTGGGATCAAAGAAGGAGTAACGAAATCAGGGAAGAGAGCACGACAGAGGACGTGGTTAGATGGACACGCACTAGGAGACGCTTCTGGAACGACATATCGAGGATGGAAAACCACAGGCTGGCAAAAATCGCCAGAAATGGAAAACCAGCATACAGCAGACTACTAGGACGGCCTCCCGAGAGGTGGAAGGACTTTCTTGGTGTAATTCACCATAATTTTAGAACGTAGTAATCTTGCCAAATAGGTAGCCACAGCTGATTGTTTTGGGGCAAAACAAAAATAATCCAAAATTTTTGTTCTTTATCATTTTCATACACAAGGAAATTCTGCAAGCACTCCCTATTTTTGCGAATTCTGCCTAATTTTTGAATTGAAAGCCTTTCTACGCTCCCTTAAACGTCCGACTTCCTATAAAAATCTTACACTTCAAAAATAGAGAAAAAGTAAACCACATTTTGGAAGCGCTCGACTATAATAACAAAATTGATTTCAATTTTGTGAATTTAAATAAATCAATGACTAGATTAATGAGATGTTATGTAATTATTTTGGGTTCCTAAATCAGCAGCTTTTTTCGTAATTTAGGTTTTACTCTAGGTTTATAGGTAGGTACTTTATGTACTTACTAAATTTCAGCAGTAACCCCTAATTAGAGTGATTCTATGCTCTCAATCTCTTTGTCGTATTTATCGTTATCCATTATTATGAATAATCCTCCAGAATTGTATTTTTGATGAATTTATAGTTATTTTTTATAGAAGACGATAAAATGGTAGTTTATCGTTGACCGGAAAAGTTAATTCGCGAGCGGAATCGCGAGTGAATCAATTCCGGGAGACGATAATGGCATTTTATCGTCCTGTGTAAAACAAAGTTTTTTTCCATAGCCTAATTATGGACGCCTGTAGTATCAAAAATATTTAGAAATTATTTGTGTCGAACACTTTAGCATAAGTAGAAATTCGTTTGACAAACTTTGAAAAATAAATAAAAAACAAAATATGTATATATTTTTGACGTAATAAACGTCTTTATCTATCCTTGCTGTTAAAGTATCATTTAATCTACCCTTGCGGTTAAAGTACTACTTTATCTACTATTTTTAGTAGATTAATAGTTATTTATTCTTTCGCGAATGGTGAACTATCATTTAATCGACTCAAAACTCGTTGTTAAAGTAACACTTTATTTGAAGTAGTGGAATCGAACAATTTTTAAAGTCTGTTTTTTTTTTAAAGATAATTCCCCAAGTCAAAAATCTAGTAACTATGTTGGCAACACAAGCCTTTTCTAAATAAAAAATTTAGGAGCATTGACAATTTTACATTGTATTGCCAACATAATGTCATTTTGACTTTTATCTTTAAAAAAAAACAAGCTTTACCTACTCATCTGTCAATTTTACCCACCCATACGTCAATTTTACCAACTCATACGTCAATTTTACCCACCCATACGTCAATTTTACCAACTCATACGTCAATTTTACCCACTTGTTCAAATATTTTATAATAATTATAGTGTTTTTGACAGAAATCTGATATGTTGCATGATTGACAACACCAGAAATGTGCATAGACTAATATATATAGGGGGTAAATAGACTGGTCTCTCCAATATTAACATATCATGTCGTATTTTAGCGCCCTCTGCCGACTGAGAGTGAACTATAAATACTAGTTCGGTCATTCTCCGAAAGATGGCACTTTGTTATTGATAGTTCCCTGTAATTATTTCAGTAACTCGACAACCCTCTTCAAACAATGGCGACAATGGAGGTCCCGCTGCCATATTCTTGCAAATTTTTGATATGAATAATAGGATATACATGAATATCCCCCAGTGGCGGCTCGTCGTATAAAGCAACTGAGGCCGGGCCTCACATGTAAAAATTACAATAATGATGTAAAATTTTGAAATAATATTTATTAAATATTTAACGTTTTTCAACTATTTTCAATCATTAAAAGAATCAAAACATCGAATTTTCATTAAAATATAATACTATTTTTGAATTTAGCGCGCGCTTCTACCTATTTATCTATATAGGCGCTCAAATCGTTGCCGGACAGCATTAAAATAAAATAGCAATCCCAAAAATGTTGGCCTCATGTGCGTCACAGAACGCCGAAGCGATGCCACGGCACTCCCCACCACAACGCTTCAACTGTAGGTGAGACGATAGCGAATTTTTATAGGCATTGAGGCGCACAATTTTGGGCAGTGATGCCAGGTCTGGTGAAATTTCACCAGATCTGGTGATTTTATGAAAAATCTGGTGATTGGTGAAAAACTTTTTGAAAAATGGCAATTTCTGGTGATTTTAAAATTTCATCAATTTTGAATATTTTTAACAATGGCTTACACTTTATAAACATCCCTCGTAATGTATAAAAATTTTACTTCATTAACATACAAATTTCATTTGTTTGACAGAAAACCAAATACCCATAATTGGTGTGTGAGGTCCTTTGATTTTTATATAAATTTGTATTTGTTCTTTTGATATATTTATATACAGGGTGGTCCATTTAACTTGAGACAGTCAAATATCTCGAAAGCGGTGCGTTTCTGAAAAAAAAAGTTCAAACAAAAGTTACATGGTGTCATGGGGGAAACAAAATGGCGGCACCGATTTTTGACTTTGACAACGTCTTCAAGGTTATTTCAAGGTCATTTTTTTTTTCAATGGAAACGTATTTTTTTTATTGCAGATCCCTATTCTACGGAAAAAAACAAGTAGCTTTTACTTGAAGCATTTTTCGATCAGGTTCCAATTTAAGCTGATAAACAAGAAAGAATAATATTTTTTTTTATTTTCCTCATCACACAATCTAAATTTGATAAATGCTACCATAGTGAAAAAAATACCTCAAAAACTATAACAAATGTTCAAAGTGATGTCCGCCAACTTCAACACACTTGTCAATTCGCTGTAGAAAGCTTTCATGGCACCGAATTAGAGTATCTCTACTGACAGCTCTACAAGCATTTCTTATGCGTTCCATCATATTTTCCGGTGTTGTGGGAGCCTCTTGATAAACAATCTGTTTGATATTGCCCCATAAAAAAAAATCGAGAGGCGTTAAATCAGGTGACCTAGCAGGCCATGCAACGGGACCACCTTTTCCAATCCACCGATCACGGAAATCACGATTTAACTTCTCTTGGGAAATTCTGGCATAATGAGCAGCGGATTTTTGAATTTCAACGAATCAAGTATAAATTTAAAATAATTTGGACCAATAGGAACAATTCAGCAGAAAAATAGTTCACAATTCGCGTACATGAGGGCTTAGCTTTACAATGCTCTTTTTTTTCTTTAAACGTCAAAAATCCGACATTTTTGCAAGTAAATTGTGACACATATTTTTGATTTTGAAAATCTTTTGGCTCTTTTCATCTGTGAATCCCAAATAGCTAATACCGCCATCAATTTTAAGATTATCCACCAATTAGCAAATATGGAATATCTTTCTATCGCAGCTAAAGTTGAGATGATATTAATTTATGGTGAATGTCAAAGAAGTGTTGTTAATGCCGTCGCATTGTACGCTGAACGTTTTCCAGATAGAAATGCCATATCGCGCGCGTCTTTTTATCGGGTTGTTAAAGAGTTTAAAGAAAATGGAAGTGTACAGCCAAAAAAAAGGACACGTCGAGCCACGACCACTGGGGAAAATAATGAAGTCGCAGTATTAGCGGCAGTTGCTGTAAATCCATGTATTTCTTCTCGAAGAATTGCAAACGACTCTGGAATTTCTAAAACCAGTATTCTTAGGATTTTAAAGCGGCACAAGTTCCACCCATATCATATCTCTCTACATCAGGAACTTCATGGTGATGATTTCGCAAATAGAGTGACATTTTGTCAGTGGGCACGAGAAAGAACAGATCTAGATGAACATTTTTTCCGTAATGTGTTGTTTTCGGACGAATCCGGTTTTACAAACCATGGGCAGGTAAATCGCCATAATATGCATTATTGGAGTATTGAAAATCCACGGTGGTTGAGAGAAGTAGAACATCAGCGCCCTTGGTCGGTGAATGTATGGTGCGGAATTATTGGAGACAAGTTGATTGGCCCGTATTTTATTGAAGGTACACTGGATGGACCAAAATATCGAAGATTTTTAAGCGATCATTTACCAGCCCTGCTTGCAAATCTAACACGTCAACAAAGAGCAAATATGTGGTATCAACATGATGGTTGCCCTGCTCATTATGCCAGAATTTCCCAAGAGAAGTTAAATCGTGATTTCCGTGATCGGTGGATTGGAAGAGGTGGTCCCGTTGCATGGCCTGCTAGGTCACCTGATTTAACGCCTCTCGATTTTTTTTTATGGGGCAATATCAAACAGATTGTTTATCAAGAGGCTCCCACAACACCGGAAAATATGATGGAACGCATAAGAAATGCTTGTAGAGCTGTCAGTAGAGATACTCTAATTCGGTGCCATGAAAGCTTTCTACAGCGAATTGACAAGTGTGTTGAAGTTGGCGGACATCACTTTGAACATTTGTTATAGTTTTTGAGGTATTTTTTTCACTATGGTAGCATTTATCAAATTTAGATTGTGTGATGAGGAAAATAAAAAAAAATATTATTCTTTCTTGTTTATCAGCTTAAATTGGAACCTGATCGAAAAATGCTTCAAGTAAAAGCTACTTGTTTTTTTCCGTAGAATAGGGATCTGCAATAAAAAAAAATACGTTTCCATTGAAAAAAAAAAAATTGACCTTGAAATAACCTTGAAGACGTTGTCAAAGTCAAAAATCGGTGCCGCCATTTTGTTTCCCCCATGACACCATGTAACTTTTGTTTGAACTTTTTTTTTCAGAAACGCACCGTTTTCGAGATATTCGACTGTCTCAAGTTAAATGGACCACCCTGTATATATGTTTTTCCATATTTCAATTTCTGTTTATTCCAGGCTCTTGTTGCTATTGGCCGGTTATTTTTCAAGTTGGCAACATGTATTTTGTTTGGCCAGTGGCGTTACTTGGTTGGAAAGAGCATTAAATTATCTATAAATCCATGCTGAATTGGTTCTGATAACTCGAATACTTTCTGAGCAATTGGATCTCAAAGTAAACTTTTAGTCCAAATTTTATCAAAAATTTCAAACTCGATTTTCTCGAAAACCATAAGAGCTAGCGATTTTAACTAAATACCATTTTAAAGCCCTTGTCAAGAGTTATATTTCCTGAAAATTTCAATTCAAAATTTTTAATAGATTTTGAGATATCCAAGATCAAATATTTTGAAATAACAATCTAAAGGGGTAACCCTTTGAAAAATTCGAAATTTTTTTTGTTCATATTTATTGAATTTTGACTTTTCTAATCGATAGAGCGGGTCTAAATTAGCCGAAAAAAACTCTACCAAAACCTTGATTTCAACACAGAGAAAAATTAAAAAGAAAATCTCAATTTTTAGGTTTAAATTTTTTTTGAATCCTGACAAGGTTAGGAGCAATTGCCAATACTTCTATTAAATTTTGAGCAAATCAAAATAAATTATATATGGTTGGAAAGAACATCAAATTCTCTATAAATCAGTCCTAGATTGAGTTTGATTACTCAAATACTTTTAGAGCCACTAAGCCTCAAAGTTGGATTTTAGTTGAAATTTAGTAAAAAACGTAAATGCCAGCTTCAACTAAGTACCATTTCAAAACTCTCATCAAGGGCTACAATCCTAAAAAAAATTGATCCAAGATCTTTGACGGGTTTTGAGAAAATTGAATTTGAAAATTTTGAAATTAAAATCCAAAGGGGTTTTAACCCTTTGAAAAAATCGAAATTTTTATTTTTCAGATTTTTTGAATTTTGACTTTTCGAATCGATAGAGCGGATCTAAATTAGTCGAAAAAAACTCTAACTTCATTTCCAAATCTCGATTTCAAAAGAGAAAAAAAATCAAAAAGAAAATCTCAATTTTCAGGTTTAAATTTTTTTTTAATCCTAAAAAAGTTAGGAGCAATTGCCAATATTTCACTAATATATATAGGGGGTAAATAGACTGGTCTCTCCAATATTAACATATCATGTCGTATTTTAGCGCCCTCTGCCGACTGAGAGTGAACTATAAATACTAGTTCGGTCATTCTCCGAAAGATGGCACTTTGTTATTGATAGTTCCCTGTAATTATTTCAGTAACTCGACAACCCTCTTCAAACAATGGCGACAATGGAGGTCCCGCTGCCATATTCTTGCAAATTTTTGATATGAATAATAGGATATACATGAATATCCCCCAGTGGCGGCTCGTCGTATAAAGCAACTGAGGCCGGGCCTCACATGTAAAAATTACAATAATGATGTAAAATTTTGAAATAATATTTATTAAATATTTAACGTTTTTCAACTATTTTCAATCATTAAAAGAATCAAAACATCGAATTTTCATTAAAATATAATACTATTTTTGAATTTAGCGCGCGCTTCTACCTATTTATCTATATAGGCGCTCAAATCGTTGCCGGACAGCATTAAAATAAAATAGCAATCCCAAAAATGTTGGCCTCATGTGCGTCACAGAACGCCGAAGCGATGCCACGGCACTCCCCACCACAACGCTTCAACTGTAGGTGAGACGATAGCGAATTTTTATAGGCATTGAGACGCACAATTTTGGGCAGTGATGCCAGGTCTGGTGAAATTTCACCAGATCTGGTGATTTTATGAAAAATCTGGTGATTGGTGAAAAACTTTTTGAAAAATGGCAATTTCTGGTGATTTTAAAATTTCATCAATTTTGAATATTTTTAACAATGGCTTACACTTTATAAACATCCCTCGTAATGTATAAAAATTTTACTTCATTAACATACAAATTTCATTTGTTTGACAGAAAACCAAATACCCATAATTGGTGTGTGAGGTCCTTTGATTTTTATATAAATTTGTATTTGTTCTTTTGATATATTTATATATATATGTTTTTCCATATTTCAATTTCTGTTTATTCCAGGCTCTTGTTGCTATTGGCCGGTTATTTTTCAAGTTGGCAACATGTATTTTGTTTGGCCAGTGGCGTTACTTGGTTGGAAAGAGCATTAAATTATCTATAAATCCATGCTGAATTGGTTCTGATAACTCGAATACTTTCTGAGCAATTGGATCTCAAAGTAAACTTTTAGTCCAAATTTTATCAAAAATTTCAAACTCGATTTTCTCGAAAACCATAAGAGCTAGCGATTTTAACTAAATACCATTTTAAAGCCCTTGTCAAGAGTTATATTTTCTGAAAATTTCAATTCAAAATTTTTAATAGATTTTGAGATATCCAAGATCAAATATTTTGAAATAACAATCTAAAGGGGTAACCCTTTGAAAAATTCGAAATTTTTTTTGTTCATATTTATTGAATTTTGACTTTTCTAATCGATAGAGCGGGTCTAAATTAGCCGAAAAAAACTCTACCAAAACCTTGATTTCAACACAGAGAAAAATTAAAAAGAAAATCTCAATTTTTAGGTTTAAATTTTTTTTGAATCCTGACAAGGTTAGGAGCAATTGCCAATACTTCTATTAAATTTTGAGCAAATCAAAATAAATTATATATGGTTGGAAAGAACATCAAATTCTCTATAAATCAGTCCTAGATTGAGTTTGATTACTCAAATACTTTTAGAGCCACTAAGCCTCAAAGTTGGATTTTAGTTGAAATTTAGTAAAAAACGTAAATGCCAGCTTCAACTAAGTACCATTTCAAAACTCTCATCAAGGGCTACAATCCTAAAAAAAATTGATCCAAAATCTTTGACGGGTTTTGAGAAAATTGAATTTGAAAATTTTGAAATTAAAATCCAAAGGGGTTTTAACCCTTTGAAAAAATCGAAATTTTTATTTTTCAGATTTTTTGAATTTTGACTTTTCGAATCGATAGAGCGGATCTAAATTAGTCGAAAAAAACTCTAACTTCATTTCCAAATCTCGATTTCAAAAGAGAAAAAAAATCAAAAAGAAAATCTCAATTTTCAGGTTTAAATTTTTTTTTAATCCTAAAAAAGTTAGGAGCAATTGCCAATATTTCACTAATATATATAGGGGGTAAATAGACTGGTCTCTCCAATATTAACATATCATGTCGTATTTTAGCGCCCTCTGCCGACTGAGAGTGAACTATAAATACTAGTTCGGTCATTCTCCGAAAGATGGCACTTTGTTATTGATAGTTCCCTGTAATTATTTCAGTAACTCGACAACCCTCTTCAAACAATGGCGACAATGGAGGTCCCGCTGCCATATTCTTGCAAATTTTTGATATGAATAATAGGATATACATGAATATCCCCCAGTGGCGGCTCGTCGTATAAAGCAACTGAGGCCGGGCCTCACATGTAAAAATTACAATAATGATGTAAAATTTTGAAATAATATTTATTAAATATTTAACGTTTTTCAACTATTTTCAATCATTAAAAGAATCAAAACATCGAATTTTCATTAAAATATAATACTATTTTTGAATTTAGCGCGCGCTTCTACCTATTTATCTATATAGGCGCTCAAATCGTTGCCGGACAGCATTAAAATAAAATAGCAATCCCAAAAATGTTGGCCTCATGTGCGTCACAGAACGCCGAAGCGATGCCACGGCACTCCCCACCACAACGCTTCAACTGTAGGTGAGACGATAGCGAATTTTTATAGGCATTGAGACGCACAATTTTGGGCAGTGATGCCAGGTCTGGTGAAATTTCACCAGATCTGGTGATTTTATGAAAAATCTGGTGATTGGTTACACTTTATAAACATCCCTCGTAATGTATAAAAATTTTACTTCATTAACATACAAATTTCATTTGTTTGACAGAAAACCAAATACCCATAATTGGTGTGTGAGGTCCTTTGATTTTTATATAAATTTGTATTTGTTCTTTTGATATATTTATATATATATGTTTTTCCATATTTCAATTTCTGTTTATTCCAGGCTCTTGTTGCTATTGGCCGGTTATTTTTCAAGTTGGCAACATGTATTTTGTTTGGCCAGTGGCGTTACTTGGTTGGAAAGAGCATTAAATTATCTATAAATCCATGCTGAATTGGTTCTGATAACTCGAATACTTTCTGAGCAATTGGATCTCAAAGTAAACTTTTAGTCCAAATTTTATCAAAAATTTCAAACTCGATTTTCTCGAAAACCATAAGAGCTAGCGATTTTAACTAAATACCATTTTAAAGCCCTTGTCAAGAGTTATATTTTCTGAAAATTTCAATTCAAAATTTTTAATAGATTTTGAGATATCCAAGATCAAATATTTTGAAATAACAATCTAAAGGGGTAACCCTTTGAAAAATTCGAAATTTTTTTTGTTCATATTTATTGAATTTTGACTTTTCTAATCGATAGAGCGGGTCTAAATTAGCCGAAAAAAACTCTACCAAAACCTTGATTTCAACACAGAGAAAAATTAAAAAGAAAATCTCAATTTTTAGGTTTAAATTTTTTTTGAATCCTGACAAGGTTAGGAGCAATTGCCAATACTTCTATTAAATTTTGAGCAAATCAAAATAAATTATATATGGTTGGAAAGAACATCAAATTCTCTATAAATCAGTCCTAGATTGAGTTTGATTACTCAAATACTTTTAGAGCCACTAAGCCTCAAAGTTGGATTTTAGTTGAAATTTAGTAAAAAACGTAAATGCCAGCTTCAACTAAGTACCATTTCAAAACTCTCATCAAGGGCTACAATCCTAAAAAAAATTGATCCAAAATCTTTGACGGGTTTTGAGAAAATTGAATTTGAAAATTTTGAAATTAAAATCCAAAGGGGTTTTAACCCTTTGAAAAAATCGAAATTTTTATTTTTCAGATTTTTTGAATTTTGACTTTTCGAATCGATAGAGCGGATCTAAATTAGTCGAAAAAAACTCTAACTTCATTTCCAAATCTCGATTT